>OZ023168.1:19758523-20268523 GCA_963678695.2 Diplodus puntazzo | reverse complement strand
CCTCCCTTCACCCCGCTTCAACTCTCCTCTCTCCTCTCTCCTCTCTCCTCTCTCCTCTCTCCTCTCTCTTCTCTCCTCTCTCCTCTCTCCTCTCCTCTCCTCTCCTTTCCTCTCCTCTCCTCGATTGGGTGACATAGCTCAGAGCAAGAGCCGTAGCCGGATCTAGATGGAGCTCTGAGGAGAGGCGGCATGGCTGTGGCAGAGCCTGGAGCCAGCTGTCACAAATAGAACATTTAATAGTGTCTCCCTTTCTCTCTGTCTCTCTGGAGCTGGTCCGCTGTCGGCTCAGGCCATTCCAGATAGGACTCTATCTTAGGATGATCTCACTGACAGCACCCACTTTAGACTAATCACTCCATTTAGACTGGAGTGGCCCTGAGGTGGGAGGGGGAGAGAGAGAGAAGGGGGGGACCAAATAAGAAGACGGAAAGAGAGAGAGAGAGAGATGACAGAGATGAACAGTTACTACCCCGCAGGAGGAGAAGGAAATGAGGGAAGATCCGAGCGAGGGCCACGAATTGTTAAGGGAAAGTAAGAAACGGCAGACAGATACTGAACGAAAGAAATGAAGAGATGGCAAGCAGTTAATTTTAGTGCTCGTCTGTGAAGCATAATAATAGTTAATTGAAATGAGGAGTGTCTCACTAACCTTGGGGTATTTGTGCAAGTATATATGTCCAAGTCTATTTATGCAGGCCCCGACTGTTTGTTCGAGCTTGTGTGTGTGTGTGTGTGTGTGTGTGTGTGTGTGTGTGTGTGTGTGTGTGTGTGTGTGTGTGTGTGTGTGTGTGTGTGTGTGTGTGTGTGTGTGTGTGTGTGTGTGTGTGTGTGTGTGTGCGTGCGCAGTAAACGGGAGGAAGAGCATGTATTGAACAGTCACCTAGATTGCACCCTTCATCTCTTTGTGTTTTTGATAGTAGCCAGTTTCCAGACTTCTGAATCTTTTTTGGACACATCCAACTTTATGTTGACTGTTTTCCCAGTTGTGAAAACAGCCTAAGTGATTAAAAGCTTTTTAGGTGGGACTAAGATTGGAGACATTGTTATCAGAGCCAGAATACTGGCCACATAAATTGCTCCCGTGTTATGGGATGGAGGCTAAAACAACTCTGAGCAAACTGTGAAACAAGGCAGTGCTCGTTAAGCTTGGGCCGATATTAGATATTATTGAATATCACGATATTTGCCATCACATGCAATATTTTTCAGAATATCGGTTATCAGGCAGTTGTTATGGCATCTTCAGGCTTTTATTTTGAATAGACAATGCACGCTGAGCTGTCTTGGCAGGGAGGCAACTGCAGGTTGTGACGTAGCGGCATGCATGCAGCACTTTGACTTTCTGGCTGTTGTTCACCACTCCCACGGCCCTTTTTTCTCTGTTATCTCTTGTCATGTAGCACCAAGTTAAAAAATATATGTCTTTCTACTGCATAGACAGCTCAGTTTTATGCAATGGCCATAATCCAATGCACAAAGACACTCCTCAAAATTAGCTAGGGAAATTAGTAGGGATGCACTGAAACGAAAATTGGCTGGTGCATTCTGAGATATTAGGCTATGGGATTTACAATAAAAGTCAAATGAAATGTGTAGCATTACTTTTGGGGACCAAAGACATTTACAAAACACAAAATGAAGAATTCAGATGTCACAGAATGAACAATGAAGTGAAAATATTACAATATCTCTAACTAATTTTGAAGTAGTAATGAGAAGTTAAACTAATATTTATATGATAATAAATGGAAAGTTTTTTATTGTTTTTTTTTTTTTTTGCTGAAAGGTGAATGAGCTTGTTCAAAAGAAGTGACGATATGAAGTCACACAGCACATGCCCGAACGTCAATCTTTCAGCAGGACATGTAATAGCTCAGGAATACTTCCACATGCACAGACTACTGCATTGAAAGTACACTGAGACCCTTGCAACTATCTATTCACCGAGGTTCAGTGTGTGTTTGTGCATGCATGAGCTCTTTTTACTGTACGCCAGTTGATAATGTACAATGGCTCCCTCTCTCCCATGTGTGCCTCCCGTCTTCTCTCTCTGTGGCTAGATAACCTCCACCTGTCACTCCTCGTCCTCCGCCTCTCCTCTCCCATTCTTCCATTTCTCTCTCCATCCGTTCATCCCTGGGTGTCCCTATTCATCCAGAGTGATGGAGTTGGTCCGACTTGCCTTTGCCTTTCAATGTGGGTGAACAAGCGCGTGCATGCACACAGACACACACACACAGGCTTATGAACACATACACACACAGACTTTGTGTTCGCCACCCATTTACCTGACTCAATGCCTCTATTCTCTGGCTCCAAATTGACCGTTGGCTGGACAGATGGATGGATGACCCACGGTGGTCCCTCTCTCTTCGCTCCCTCCTCTCTCACATACACTAACAGACACACACAATAACGATATCCCCATAGAGCTTCTTCAGGAACACAAATATGTGCTCACAGCACTCTTTTTTCCTACTTTTTATATCCTCAATTCTCCATTTTTCTCCATCTCTTTCTCTCTTTGCACAGTGTCAATTTAGTAGGTTTCACAATTTCTGTGTGTGCACATAATTGTGATCATTTTCCTCTGCAATATGTCAAACTTTCATTGTTGTATTTGTGACGGGAGGAACAATCTTAAACGTACTACAAAGAACTTCAGCTGACTGAAGCAGTTGTGCTTTAACACTGATGCGTGTAATATGACCTACATAAGCAAATGAGGCAAGAAGACAAGCTATTTTTATATTGTTACTCTTTACGGCAGCCACCAGGTCGTATTCCAACATAAAACAACATTTCATGGTGAAGTGCTGAGGATGAATAGAGTCCGGCAGTCGGAGGAAGAGAAGCTGCTCTGTAGTCTGGCAGCAGATACTGTTGTATTGTTAGACAGCAGCAGAACAACTGGCTCTTAATGTGCCGTTATATTTGTCCTTGCTACCAAGCAATATCTTGAAGACATAACATTACTCAGGACTGTTGATAGCTTTTGCTTTAGCTCAACAGAATTACTGTAGAATTAACTTTAGGAATAAATGTAACCTAAGTGTATGAAAGTTTACTTTGTTTCACCATTGCCATATAGTTATTAATCTTAAATGGCTACAAGTAGATAGATTACCTCATCGCTTGCATCCTTCGCACAAAACCTATGTTTAAAAAAAGAAAATACTCTTAAAAGTATGTTGTCTTATTCTTTCACTTGCACAAAAAAAATGCACAAGCTAGCCAGATCAAGATCTTTACGACAGGTGGTGCTCAAACCAGAATCAACAAAAACTGAAAGTTCCTTGTAGGTGTGCTGCAACTGTTTGCTGTTTGTTGCAGGAGACTCATATCGTCATCGGTTTGTATGTTGGATAATTTGTCTACCTTCTCATCTTCAGAATGTTAGAAATAGTGAAGAATGCCCTTCACTGTTTCCTAAAAACACCAGTGAAATATTTCTAAATATCTTTTTTTAGTCAGTAGCTCATTCTCAAATCATTAATTTTGAATTCGATCAGTACTAAAAAGTCATAAAACAACAGCTGAACAGAAAACATACAGTGTCTATACCAGGTTACTGATAACACACACTTTATAGAGATCTACAAGGTGAAAAATGTACAGCATCTCTGAAATGCAGTACGAGTGGAAGGTCTGGCCTCAGCGTGGGATGCGTTTGCTGAGCTCTTGTATCATACATAACTGTGGCTTTGTCAACAGTCTGCGGGCCAGATCTTTTCCATCTGAGGTTAATCCTACAGAGAGAGAGGGATCCCAAACCTGAATATTACCACCGCTCAAATCTCCACACAGTCAGACGCCACTACTCACATCTCACACCTTCACACAGAGGGGTTTGCATGTCAAGATAAGTGGAAAAGGTAAAGGGAGACAAACGCACTCCGGTGCAGTACGCTGAATGGCAAATGCACACGCACAGTACGTAGCCGAATAAACACTCACGCGTGCACACAGGCGGACCCGTTCTGAGGAGAGACACACATACAGTATGGACACACACATATGAGTGCACACGCACAGACACACACTGGCAGTGGAGCTCATCTGTGTGGTATCTGCTCTCTCCTCTCTGCAGTAGGCAGATAAGTGCCATAGTCAAACCAGCGAGGGAGAAACACTGTAGTAGATAGGCCCTGTAGCAACACTCCGTACTCCCTGCGGTGGCTCTGTGCGTGTTTGTGTTTGCAGGGACTGTGGCTGAAATGTATTTGGAGATTTTTTGGGAAATCCTTCCTCCACATTTGAGCCAAATTTTAATGTAAACTAAGTGAAAGTTGATATTTAAACAGAACACTATTTCTTATGGATAAGTTGTTTATATGCAACCGTGAGTGGAAGTCATTCCTTGATCCGTGCATGTTACTGAATGTGTTGACCGAGAAACAAAATAATCAGCATTCAACAGATTGAGGTCAGTAAATACCACAATGTAGCTAAAACATAAAATCATTTGAGAAAAAAAAACACCTTAGGATGGCTGTACATACTTCTCATGAACACGGTGTTCAAAGTTACCTTTTCAATCCTGTATTTTCTTCTCTGAAATCCTGTTGGAGTCTTGATTCCTGTTCTTGATATGCATGACATTTCTCGATGATTTCGATGTTTAACTCAATCATGCAGTCTTGCGCACTTCCAATCATCATAGTTCTTCATAGAACCAAAAATGTACCTAACCCGTAAAAATGCATGTATAGAATCACCAGTCAAATCTGATCAAAACCAAAAAAGTTTGGGGAATTTGTCCCCAAATAAGGTTTAAAAAGATTTATTCCTACGGGTTATACTTCTACTATGCATGCACCTGGTTTCATAACACCAACTTCTTTTACGGCTCAACACCGCTTTAACAATTACAAGTTTAAGATTTGAATAACCTCATCTTTCTTGGTAATCCTGTGTATTTGTGTCAGTGCAACAACAGGATTGGCCGTTATGTTAACCGGTTAATCTGTCACTGTCTGTGTCCCAACTTCAAACCTTTTGTGGTACCAGGCTTTAGTGTGCAGTAATGGGCTCTATATTTCTGCATCTTACCCTGCTGCACCCCCCTCTGTGGTGTCCATTTTATTATGCCCCTTTGCCATACTTTGCTTGACTATCCGTATCTCCCCTCATTATTTCTATAATCATGTGTTTACTGTCTGCACAGGGATTAAGAGGACGACCCCGGGCTGCTAACAACCGATAATGAGAATGAACTCAGTAATAGCCAGATAACTGGTTTGCTGTTTTATAGTCTCATCTTTGTTTTGCCTCCCTTTAGCCTGTGATCTCCGTGTCAACACAGTTGCATAATTCCTCTCTGGCTTCTTACCAACTTTGTTGGATTGAACTCCCTATAGACTGAGGCACACCTTTATGCACTATTGTCATCTTGAAACATTCACTTTTCTGTTCTGACCCCGAGTTTGTAAAATACAGCACTAAGCCGATATGGTGACTGATCATCGCTGAGAGCATCATTTTGTTTGAGCGTTTTATACCTGCTGACTGAAAAAGATGTTGTTTGCTAACTACAGCTAACTGCTCAGCTCAACACAGCTCAGCCTGTGTCCTTATCATTGTGAGTGATCAACTCCTCACAGTTTTACTGAAAACAAGGCAAAGTGCTATTTTTCCCCACTGTAATTCCTTTTTGAGGAGATTGCAAAAAGCTTCCTTCTAAACAACAGCCTCACCTGTGAACCTCCTTGGTGTTTTCACTCCAAGACATAGTCTGCCTCTGTGCACTTGTGTGACCTGATGTGGTATCATACAGTAGAGCACTGGTCTGAAGAGCTCCATTGATCTGTACACTGACCGATAGACCCATAGACTGCTGCAAAGCCCTCTGGGTAATAAAGAAGAAAAAAGTGGCAGCAGTTTATCTCCTAGCAACATACAGTAACATCATCCTGAGGTCTTTCTTTCCTTCTTTCTCTGCTCTATTTTTTGTCCTGCCTCCTCCGACCCAACAAACACTTGAGTAGACTCCCTTTAACTGCCACTACTCCCTGTGTGTGTGTGTGTGTGTGTGTGTGTGTGTGTGTGTGTGTGTGTGTGTGTGTGTGTGTGTGTGTGTGTGTGTGTGTGTGTGTGTGTGTGTGTGTGTGTGTGTGTGTGTGTCCCTCAGGGGTCCTTGTGCATGTCCATCTCTGTGTTTTCTACCATGCAGGATAAAAGCCTTTCAGCTGTGACTGCTGCCAAATCAGCCCCTGCCACACCACTGCAACTCCACTCCAGCACCAGTTAACTATCACACTGCTGTCATTAGAAACAGAGTGTGTGTGTGTGAGAGAGACAGATAGAGAGAGAGATGCGGAGGATCAAAGAGAAAGGAATAGCAGGCCCGACAATCTGGGTCACAGGATTCAGACGACTGAGCATCAGTGATCTGTTTCTGATCAGGTCCAGTGGTGTCAACTCCCTCAACGCCAGCAAAGAAAACACTTCGGATAGACTCTTGAATGTGAGCATGAGGTTCAGTGAAAGGGCCAAATGTGGTGTATTATAGGCTAGCTTTATCCTTTCCCAATCATACAGCATTTAGACAGCATCTTGGCTGTATTATGTGTTTTTTATGTTTGTTGAATCCCATTAAAATACCAGAATAAATGTATCATACCAACAGGGTCTGAAATAACATTCTGGCTGACATGTCCATCCGTCACCATTAACACAAGCAATTTATGTTGGGTCAGTCCCACACACACCGTCCTGCTGCCACGGATACTCACTAGAACACCAAATCCGCATCTGAGAGGCCCCAACAAAGCCACCATTTACTAATGAAATGAATTTGCCTTTAAAATAATGAAAAGTAGAAACTACTGAGGCCACAAACTAGGGAACTGAGGACTATTGCCAGACTCATCACTAAATTAATATCATGTATATCATGTTGAAACACGATAAAGTGGTGAGAAGAATCAGCTTCATTTATCTGTCTTATGTATGACTTATATTTGTGACACTTTTATTTTTAGAAGTATGGTTGTGTGATATCTAATATCCCAATGTAGGTAATTTCATATCCAGATAACAGTAGATATCACAATATTGCACCTTTTCTGTAAATTCACTTGAGAATTATATCAAATCACCACTTGGAAAAGCCTATTTATTATTAAATTTTGAAAAATGCACTGAATAAACAAAATTAACTCATATTTGCTTATTTTCCTAGTTTTATTGAGGACCTCTTTGCATATGTTCAATCAAGAATTTAACAACATTTGCCCAACAGAAAGCTTAGGTTTAGAATCTCAAGGGTGGCTTAATTAGGGTTTAAATGATGGCATTATGTTTCATTGTCCCTATGTTGTGTTTTCTAACCAGGAGGGTTCAGAAAGATCCAATTTAAAAGATTCAGGGCACAGTTCCATATGTTATGTTTAAGGGGTTTAAGTAGCAACCCTCCCACTGGAAGGTTTAACGGGGCACTACATTATCCAACTGTTGCATTACTAATTTCTGGTCAAACCAAAACATGCAATTTACAGGGTCAAGGCAGTCCGTCCAATCTTGACCTTTCCAGCTAACCAGTTCATAATCCAGGTAGTTCGCCTGTTGACATCCATGTATCAGCGGCCCTAAGTAGCTTTACGTAGTTAAGACCCTTAAAAGATCAGACTGGTCTCCTATACGTCCCGCACCAGCCATGTGTAGGATAAGATGGGTCTCAGATTCGGACTTTAACTGAGACACTGAAAAGCTTATTTTGTTTGAAATATTTATCCAATGTATTTGTGACTGTGCTATTTATTGTTGTGTCTATTAGTGCTGAGCTGAACAAATTTCCCTTGTTGACGATAAAAAACATCCACATTTCTATCCTCATCTTACCCTCTCCTCGGGGAGGTTTTGTCTCCCCGATAGTCTCGACCGTGACAAAAAGAGAGAAAGTGGGGAAAATCCAGAGCAGGAACACGGAGGTTAACAACATGGCATAAAGGAGGAGGGATGAGAGTTGACACATAAATGGAGGAGAGAACAGGAGAGGCGAGAGGAGCGCTTTTTGACAGCAGAGGTGAGGGGTCAGATGTAATCAGCACCTCTGTAATTCTTCTCAGCAAGTCAATTCTCTGTTTGTTTGTTTTTAATATTCTCCCTGCTCCCAACCTGGGTGTATGTGTGTGTTTGTTGGAGTTGTGGGGGGGCGAAAGAATGAGGAGATGAGAGGCTGGCTATCAGATGGAACGTGAGTGTCTGGTTAGCCTCCTTGCCGCTCACGTTTTGGGTCTTAGATTATTTTTTTTTGGGGGGGGGGCAACACTGGAATAAATTGTTTCATTTTTATCTTTGTGCATGAGTGTGTGTATTTTTGAGGTGGAGAGGTTAAGAAGATGCATTTGGTTAAAAATATATATGTTCTCTTATTCTTCCTGCCCCCTCCAACCTTTTTTGCTCTGTCAATCATGCTTGTTGCCATGGGGACAGAGAGGGTTGCATTAACATGGAAATAACACATTAGGTATGCTTGAGTTTGTATGTTTGCCATATGGCATATGTTATGTCTCATCCAGTGTGTCTGGTGTGTGTGAGTTATGAGTTAACCTCGTTCTGAGTGTGTGTGTGTGTGTGTGTGTGTGTGTGTGTGTGTGTGTGTGTGTGTGTGTGTGTGTGTGTGTGTGTGTGTGTGTGTGTGTGTGTGTTTGTGGGCATGTTGGCATTGACCCACTCTCGTCCTCTCTCTGTCGCACACACATGCACACACAGCTGTCATTAAAACACAGCTGACTCCATACCTGCCATGCGACATATGACCCTTATGCTCACATGCAGCCCCGTCGTACACTCGCCAGCTCGTTCTCCCGGCAGGCACAGCTGGCTCGCAGAAATGTGTGTGCGTCTGGTTCGTCTGTGTTTGCATGTTGAGCAGTCAGAGAGCGTTGTTGAGGAAACAACAGGGTTGATAATTGGACATGTCCGTCGAACACGCGCAAACAAGCGCCGTCCCCTCCCCACCGAGGAGCTATAAACATGTAAATGAGAACAACGCCGCTCTCCTCCTTTTCCGCCTCCTCGTCCGTCCCCTTCCACTCCATCATTCATCAGTATGTCCGCGATGCAATCAGCTTGTGTGGGAGAACGGGTCATATCGTCTAGCTGGTCCTAGCAGGGACACTGGCTGAATATGTAGGCAGGGGTTCTCTGCATGGTGATTAACATGTCTGGCAGGGGACAGCAATGTTCCAGCACAGGCGGGAAAGTGATGGACAACTTATCTGTTGGAGTTTGAAAGACCATTTTGAATAAACACTGAAAAGGATGGTGATTAAAGTGAAATACAAAATGCAAAAAAAAAAAAAAGGTGTTTTCTGTGGCACACTTTCATAAAGAATATTTTTGCACATTTTGAATGAAACATAATTGCCTTATTATTATTAATGATGATTATGTCTACTGGCAATGTTTCTTCCAGTCCAAAACATGCTGCATGGCTTGCACTGCACAGAGGTCGTCAGAAGGTAGTCTGGGTGGACAGTGGATGGAAAGATTTGGTTAAATACTGGAAAAGGATACGACTCTTGTAGCCATTGATGTTTTCAGAACGTGTCTTCGATTTGCCTGAACATGATGATTAAAATGCTAGACTTTCTTTAGTTGCCACAACCAGATATTACAGGGAAAAAACAAAGTCCTTTTAGGCAAGTCTTGTCACTCGGCAGCCTCTTTGGACAGCTATTTCAGGCTAACGAGATCAGAAGATCAGGCCCCTATCCAGATGAATGAGGAGAGAGGCATTTCATAGGTAACTTTGCCTAAAAACAAGGTTTAAAATGCTTCATTTCCCACAATAATACTCCTACCAAAGCAAGTGCCCGGATTCTTCCGTGACATCCTTCAGCTCATCCCTGCAGAGCACTTAAACAAGTGCAGGTTTTTGGATGGCCTCAACTTTCTTGGCATTCCTGTGCATAAGTTTGGTATCCTCCTCTTGCATGTCTATTCGTCCTTCTGCAGCTGCACTAAATCAGCTGAATCTGAAGTGTCTGCTCGGTCTTAGCTCATATGTTTTGGCTCTGATCAAACTGACAATCGGCTTTCCGGGAGAAAGGGCGAGATACTGAAGGTGTCAAACAACCTTGGGTGTTACAGACTTGTTAAAAAATGTGGACAAATAATGTCCCTGCAGCAAACATTTTGTTGATGCCTCCGCACACTTCTTTCGACTTATGCAGACAGCTACATTCGAATCCTTTTCATTATTATGTTGATAAAATCCATAGTTTGAAAACTGTATGCAATTAGTAAAAAAACTTCAAGTATGTTTTTTTGCTTCATAGTCATAGAATGACTCCTGACCTGCGCTTTGTTGTAGCTGGAACCTAAACATACAAAACAAGAATCATGTGGGCAAAGTTGTCAAGTTGGCCAGTAAAATCACTTTTGAGCCTTTCTTTTTACACATCTTTTGGTGAGAGATCATTGTACAAGGAAAGCAAAATCTATATAAATGCCTTGACATCCATCCTCCCCTCTTGTCAGAAAATAAGGTTTCCAAAAAACAATTACAAGTAACAGTTTCTTCAATGCGCTATAATCACAGTTCAAATATACCATAACCTGCCTCCTGGATCCCCCCACAGCTCGACACTTTAGCTTATCTGTATTCTTTTTGTAACTTTGTTGTTTTTTGTATGGTGTGCAGGGTATTCACCTCTTTTCATCGTTTTCTATTGTTTTGCTGTGTTGTGAAGAGACTTGAACCGTCGACAGTGGCGTGGCAGACAGTCGATCAGTCATAGCGCAAATCTTCAGTTAGTCAATCAGGTAGTTAGTCAAACAACATTTCAGTCAATCTGGAGTCAGTCAAGTATCTTCCTGCTCCTCTATAATTGGTAGTATTAGACTAAGTAGTGTTGACTTGCTTTGCTTGTAGCAGAGTTGCATTTACACAGAAAGGCTTCCATCAGTATCCATACAACATCAGCAATTGTAGCGTCTGGGAGGCCACGGGAAAGGTAATTTGAGCAAAAGAAAATGACACCTTGGGAAAAAAAAAGGAAGATCGAGCTGTGAAATAGAGAAAGCAAGTAGAAAGAAAAGAAGAGAAAAATACATGGTGATTTACGCAAAAGTCCAAATGACAGGGAATTGGCCACAGACACCTGACTGTGTTATTATATCACCATCAACAACGGCATGCTCCTCTGCCAGGGGGAAGGACGGCGAGAGGCTGGAAAGAAAGGAAAATAAAAAAATAAAATGAGTGAAGATCTCCCCAACACAAACAAAACCCCCCCAAACAAGCGTATTTTCTTTTGGCTCGTGCGGCGAGTGCAAGGCTATCAATTCAACCTCCCTGGGGTTTTTTTAAACGGCACCATTGCTCGGCTCTCATTGTTGCCGTATTGTTTGTCAGGGTCCAGGCGGGGCCAGGCAGAGGAGGTGGTATCAAGAAGAAGAAGGGACAATTTGATGGATGTTTGTTGATATCTAGACCACTAGGGCTCTGATTGCCTAACATTAAACCAGCAATAACAGGCCAATCATCCCACTTACACCTCCACACGCCAAGCAGCCGAATTGGATCAAACTGGCTTTTTCTCTCTGTCACTTTCTCACTCATCCCCTCTCTCTCTCTCTCTCTCTCTCTCTTTCTCTCTCTCTCTCAGTCGATTCCTTGCTCTTTTCTCCTCTCTCCTGACATGCTTATTAGCTGATATTGATCCAGGCTGGTCAATTGTCAGCTCCTCTCATCCGCACCGTATTGACGGCATAATCAGTCAGAGAGGAATGGCGGGTGAGACGGGGAGGGAGAGGATGATAGGCAGATGAAATTTTCTGTCAGTGGGTAAATTATTGGCTGCTGGCTTGTTGACCCACGGAGCTACTCATACCTCCTGGACACACACAAACACACACGATTGGTCTCATTCTCGAGGTTAAGTAAATTTTTGAGTGCGTTTATATATACAGTATATGAAACGTGAGTCGTAAAAATAGATCATGCTACTATCATGCATGACAGTGTTGTTATTCCTGACACGCGCAGTTGACACGGTGGATGTGTATTTCAGTCTTGTTTCAAAAGGTCTAAAGACTTGACTTCAAGAACCAAACCACTATCTGAATGGGATTTGAATGTGTGTTTATGGGGGTGTATTAAAATTAGACAATGAATTCTCATTTGATAAATGGATTGTCACGTCACATATGCCACTTGTGTTGTGACTGTGCCATGCCCCCCTAGAGCCTCCCCTGCCTCGCTGCCCAGCTTCAGGGCTCCGTCTCTGGGGAGAGAAGCAGCTGGCATGGCCCCTGTCTCGCTGGAGGGCTGGCGCCCATTTCATATTCTCCCTTGCGCTGTGCAACACACACACACGCGTGCCCACACACACACTTGCCGAAAAAACCAACACTCGCACACAGCTCCTTCTGCACATTAAGTTTTAATCAGGCACTTAGCTGGGCATCTGTTACGGCTCTGTCCGCGCAGCGCGTTAAGGACCTGTCGCCGCAGGTTACAAGCCTAACAGATCCGCAGACTGATAGACCCCTGGCCCACTTAGCGGCTGACATCACAGTGTTATCTGCTCGGTCTGAGAAATCTGTCTAACTGCCTAGTTGACCCCTAAATCAGAGAATGTCAGTGGTTCGTTCTTTCGAGGCATTTTTGCTCCAAGAAAAAAAATAAAAACAGATTAAAGCAGGTGAAGGAGGAGAAGTTAAGTTCATTCCATCGTTAGTTTTGCACTGTTAACAGCGATTAGAGGAAAACAGGTGCATACAGTATTTTCCAACATATTTCTGTCTGGACCAAGATCGTAGACCAACTTACGGAGCAGCCATCTCACTTTTGCATTGCCTGAGCCCCGTGCTCGCATCGCGAGATGAATAGATATAGATGGATTGATGGAAAGATAATGACATCGAGAGGAAGTCCTTTGTTGTCGCAGAAACATCATGTCTCAAAGGATAAAATGGAAATAAAAAACTGTCAGGGTCATGCTTGTTGTTTTCCTCTTTTATTGTATCCTCTCTGATACTAAAGAGAATGTTTGAGATGTGAAGAAAAAGAGGAGCACAGGTGAAGAATTATTTAACGGACGGACCTGGGTCACCTTGGGAGGTTCTCTATTGATCAGAGGAAGCAGCCTGCTCCATCCCACACACACCTAAAACACACCCTTTAACACGGCGTACTGAGTGAGCAACCTTATGGAATCTGGCATGAGGAAGTTGGCAAGTACCGTATGAGTTGTTATGTGTGTGCGCACATGTGCATTTGCATGTGTGCACGCCACACACGCAATTGAACCCACAATATATATCAAAAATAAAAAAAGCGGGCTCTCCTTCCTTACACACCTGCTACACAAAAAGACACACTGACGAGACAAACATTGTCTTCGCCTCTGGCACACTGTTCGCGCACACACATTTCCTATTCCCATCTGCCCCCCCCACACACACACACACACACACCTTCCCCTGGGTTTTGAGGTGACAGTGACGATGACAGTTTGAGCACGGGTTGGTTGTTTTTTTTTTTTTCTGCGACAAGTAAAATTAGCAGTCTGCCAGCAATTCTTTCTTTCTTTCCTTGGTTTTTTTTTTCTGACTGTCTGTCCACTCTCTCTCTCTCTCTCCGTCTCTCTGTGTGTCTCTCTCTCTCTTCAGTGGCCCACTACATCGGTTCTCTTCCCTGCCACCGTACACACATACATGCACACTGTTTCTCTCCTCTGTCAGCCTCTCTGTGCTGCCTGACGACTTAATAGCTCCCAGTGAGTGGATTTGAGCACTCCGCCTTTTGTGTGTTTACACGCACTTGTCACGCCCGCAATATTCATATGGTGATGAGAAATATTCATTTCTGGAGGGGGAGACGGGTGGAAGGTGTCGGCGGTGGCCCTGGGAAGGAGGGAGGTGAGGAGGGAGACGAGACGGGCGAAGAACTCAGAGCCCTGACACCTACACTGCTTTAATGCGTTGATGCCCTTCCTGTCTGCGGTCTACAGTACTGTTCATCCTTCCTTTCTGAATGTAAAATCTCCTGCTTTCACTCGTTCTCTTTCATCTTGCATCTGATCAATCTCTCATGTTCTGGTATTCATTAGTAAATTCCAGTTTTTATGTCACGTTTTGTTCTCTGTGCACTTGTTCATGGTAAAAGTCCCTTTAAGCTGATGTTTACAAATCATTTTATTCTTGATTCGCTCATCTCAACAAACAGTGTAAAATTATGAACCCTGGGCCGTTTTTTAAACTTATGTTTGGAATGAAAAAAATCAGGTCATGTGAACGGTTTAAACATAAATGGCCCTATTTCTTCATAGTGGCTCAAAGACTGGCTCAAAGACTGGCTCAAAGACTAGCGCAAACAGAGCCCCAACTGTTTTCTGACCTGTGAGATTTGCTTTGCTGAGTTGATGTTCAGCTGCTTTATAGTGCAACAAATTCTTCTCCTTCAGCGGTTTAAATCCCTGCAGCCACCTGAAAGCAGCAGGACAGATTTGTTGACCACGACCCACGACGACGAAGTTTGGCCACGACCATTCGAAACCCAGCAACATTAGCAACAGATCTGCATGTCCTTTAGGCCCCCCTATCAAAACAGACCTGGATTAACCAATAGGAGACAAATCAACTAACACAGGGACAGGAGAGGACTTCTTAAATAGCAAGAATGGGTTAACTTCCTGGGACTTTTCTATTTGCAAAAATGTTACCAGGATGTTAAAGCACAAAATGGACCCAAACGCAAAACAGAGGCAGAGTGGCCTTTCTGTGTGGAGTTTGCATATTGTCTCCGTGCTTATGTTGGTTTACCATCAAAATACGCACATTTGATTGAACTTCTAGCCAGTGCCCGTGACCACAGGCCTCCTGGTAAGAGCTTGGCTGGCTCCCTGGGCGTGTACACGCTGCCCACTGCTCCCTTGGGAAGGGTTGAAATCCACAGTGCCAGTTTCACTTTGTTGTGCATTATATGACATGTGAGTAAATAAAGATTCTTCCCTTATTCTTCAAAATCTTGTAGTGCAAGTTTCTTTTATTTGATCACAAAACAGAAAGTCTGTGAAATTAATCCTCATGTGTGCAATGCATGCTCAATTGAAATTTAGTAAGGATATTAAAAGTCCTGTCATCTACTTCTGCTTTTAGCAGGGCATGTTTGGAGTCGTACACAAGGTGACAGGTCAGCTCGTTTGACCTGAAAGACGGTTTGTGTACAGTGTTGTGGCGGTTCCTATGTTGATGCCCGTTTGGAGAGGCAGAGAGAACATCAGCCAGATGTTGATGCTCTGTGTTTCTCCTCTTTTCTGCTCTTTCTCTGCTCCTCTGTGCTCCATTGTTGAGCGAGCGACTGGTCCCTCGGCTGCCACCGGCCCCAGGACTTATCTTGACACCGGAGCGGCAATCACAGAGCGGGAGATTGAGCGCTGTTTATTTTGTGTCAATATGTCCGCCGCGACCCCAGGGCCAGAATGCAAACACACACACTCATGCGCACACAGATTCATTCACAGCCTCGCTCACTCAATCACCACCCTGCCCCTGTTGAAAATGAATGTATGATATCTTGCCTTTCACTATTCACATCTCTGTTTCTCTCTCTCAGCAGTGTGACGCTTAATCTGTCGCTCTGTTTTGTCTGATACGGGGCAGCACCAATGCATTTTTATTCTCTATCTTATATTGCTTTTTTTTATTCAAGGCCATCTGTGTCTGTGTGTGCAATTTTTTTTTTTTTTTTTTGTTCTGTGAATTTAGACTCTGTGTGTGTGTGTGTGTGTGTGTGTGTGTGTGTGTGTGTGTGTGTGTGTGTGTTTGTAGAGCCCTCTGTGTGTGTAGACTTAAGGTTGCTGCCTGCCTACAAAGTAAATCATCTCACTAACTAAGCAGCACCATCTGTAACCACTGGTGACCACAAAACCAATGATAGGCCTCGCCTCCTCTGACTGACAGCTGACATTGTCCCGGACCCCGCCGGTAACTCGTGGCAACAAATTGGTCTTGTTGGGTGATGATGGGGTGACTGGTGTGTTACAGTGTGCATGTATAAATGTGTGTGTGTGTGTGTGTGTGTGTGTGTGTGTGTGTATGAGAGACAGAAAACGAAAGAGAGAGAAGGGGGGAGGCAGGCAAACAGAAAGAATGAGGAGGGCTTATCCCTCCCACTCAATTACTGACCCTGACTCTCTCTCTCTCTCTCTCTCTCTCTCTCTGTGCATGTGTGTGTGCGTGTGTGTGTGCACTCCTCCCTCCCTCCCACTCATCTCAAGGCTCTGACAGTTGGCTATTGTCTCCCTGCCTCTGTCACTTATCAAACAGTGCAAGTCAGTCCAAGCCGACAACATCACCCCAAAGAAAGATGGGGGGCGAAAAAAAAAATCATATTCATCACTGTGTGTCTGACCATTAGTACCATATTACAGACCAGCCCTCAAACATTGCCACCGTCCCGATGACCTACGCGCTCTGATTTTTGTTATCGAGTTCAACAGCATCCTTGAAAGATTTCCTCCAGGCTCGCCGAGTGTGAAAACATCACCAGCAACTTTGAAAAGCACCGCCTCGTAAATTAAAATGCCATACTTTAGTTTATGCTTTCTTTATTTGTTGTGTTTGTAAGAAGATTTCAAGACAAGAGATTGTCTGACTTATGTAGAAGTCAACATTGCGATATACTGCCCTTATTAATGACAGTGAGGCGGACTATCGATCAATGACCGTCCACTGCTGAGCTGAATCAGACAGATCCTGACGCATCTCACACTCGGATCAATTTACTTATTAGATGATGCCGTAAACAGTCCCCTCGCACATTCAATACATGGCATTTGCTGTGTGATGTATCAGTTATGCTCCTTTTCCAAACAGATTGTTATAGTATAGTATTAAAAGTTTAATACTTCTTTTGATTAAAAAGAATGAAAACTTAAATGTGAAACTTTCCTTCCAAATATTGAAGGCTATTTTTTAGACAGTAGAGACCGTCTTGACACCCTTCTCCAAAAGGACCAAGATAAATGCACAAATACACATATATTCACATGCACACACACACTTCATGGGAGACATTTCAATCAGTTCCAATCTCTGCTATGAAATATTCATCACAGCCCTCTGTGCCCAGTTACAGTGCCATGCTCTCCGTATGTCGCCTGGATTTGGTGTCATACACAATCTCACTCACACTAGGTGTTAAAGTATTCTTTCCTTGCTGTTGTCCCACCTCCTCTGCCCTTCTCCATTTCTTCATTTCATTCTCCTTTGCTCTGCCACTCTCAGACAGTCTTTCGCTCTCTTTTTCATCCCATCTTCCCCCCTCCTTTTCCTTCTTTTCTGCCCTTTGGCCAGCTTTTACTTTGCTTTTCATGCCCTCTGCAGTGCAAAAAACAACAAAACAAAACCTTCCACTTAAACTTTCCTATTGTTTGGGGCACGGAGGGTGGTAGTGCTTCTTCTGTAGGAATTACTTATCAAATCATGAATTCGAGTGCATTCATCTGCAGTCACAGACTTCAGTCAATGTGCAGGGTCAATCTTAGAGAACTGGGCAAATCCTTATGAGGCATGTCCGTTGTCACGCTGTTATTTAAAGATGTTTAGTTGGCAATTCACAGTCATGATCATGAAAGGCAACTTGATAACTTGAGTGTGACCATGAAAAAACAGAATCCCAGAACATTTCTTTACTAAGCACTGAAATGTAAAATGCTGGGAATCTTGTTGTGAATTCCCACATGTTTGTAGGTTGCCTCTTTAAAGGGGCAATGTGCAACTGCTAGCTGCTAACTGTAGCTGCTGTTAGCTAGCTAGCTCTGTTTGCCGTTCACCCAGCGGTCCAGACTGGACTCGGGACAGGCTGGGGCTAACTGATTGGGATGATTGCATCAATAGATATATGTGCATCACAAAACGTAGTCACAACTTCAAACCTGTTATTTCTTCAGTCTGTGGATGATTATCATTATTTTCTGTAATGTTTTCAACAATTTGTTTTAATACATATTTCACCTTTATCAGCAAAAAAAGTACAAAAACATCCATAAAAACTTCTCTAACAATGATATTTGGGCAGGACTAAGTGTATGAGTACAGTAAAGCAGTTGTTCCTTTTTTAAGGGCGTTAAATCCTGAACCAAACTGTCAGAAAATGGAATACAACGTTAAGAGACCTGAAAAACAGTCCAAAGTCAACCACAAACAAATGTAAATCAGCCATGGCTTGTCTGACCGACTTATCTGGCTACATTTACAGGGCAGAGGTGAACATTTAGCTCAAGGTGAGCCCTCTCACTCACTCACACACACACACACACACACACACACACACACACACACACACACACACACACACACACACACACACACACACACACACACACACACACGTGTGGAGAAGGAGGTCCTCTATGGTACAATAAGTAGTGAACCATGGGGCCACATCCATTATTCAGCCTGGCTGTATGAGCGCTCCTTTGTCACCTTGCACAATGGACACACTCTGAAGCGGGAACAGGCAACTTTGTTGTGTGCTTTACTTGGGACATTTTTTTCATATTTCTATTTTCACTATCATAATTGCATTCCAGTGATCGTGCATTTGCTTACCATTGTGATTTTGCAGTTTGACTTGTCGCATGCAGACACCTCCATCTTCAGCCACCTTCAGTGGCTCCCCATCGCCCCAGTAAAGGCCCTCCCCGCCTGGACATTTGAAAAGAGACATGGGGGAAACGAGGAAATGACCCATGCTTAGCCACACAACATGCTAGCTGTGCACAGACAATCAGCATTGCATTAGCAGGACTGTTGAATAGAGCCATCATGGCTGCCTAGCCCTAGGGAGCCAGTGATCTGCCTATGGGCTTTATGAAAAGTGGAGGTCCTGCAGAGCCGCTGAGGGCCTGAATGGAGGCCGGTGTAGGCTCTGTTAGAAACACCTTGGAGCTGCCGAGGGAGTCTGTCTTTGTGCTTGGTCTCTCCGCTCCTCAGTCCTGTCTGTTTGTTGTATAATCATAGTCATATATGATTTCACCTTAAATGGATTTGAGCAATTATGACTTCAGATTGGGGTTAACATACACATACAAACCCTGTGTGACACACAGCTGTTCATGTTTAGTTCCCTGGCTGCGACATAATGTCCTGTCACGCATGCATAACGTAATTATAGTCAGTCAATATAAATAGGCTATATATTGATATATTATTAACATGAAAACATCACGGATTTAAAGGCGGGACTACTGACGAGGTGTTTCAGGAGCTGTGTTTTCTGTGGGAGAGGAGCTTCTGTTGGTGCAGACTTCGACCTTTTTAACTTTCAAAGTCTTTTTCATGCACAAGAAAATATATATAACACTGAAGAGAAGGAAAAAATATTGAAAAAGTATATTAGAAGAAACTTGAGTAAAATATAAGGAAGGTTTTACCAATTAAAAAACATTAACTCTCTGATTATCTGTAAAAACCTTACACTTGTGGTCATGCTCTGTGTAGTTGGGGTTTTCCTCTTACCTCTACATGTCATTTCATTAGTCTTAGTCTGATATATTTGCCAGATTGAAGAATGGAGGATCTTGCAATGATCCAAGAGATGTTTTCGCAATTTCTGTAGACTTTAGCCAAACTAGAAATAGCCAATGAATTTCTGCTTTTGCTCCATTATTCAAACACAATATTGCATTAAAGATAATTATTATTTGGCACAAGCTCCTCATTCGCATTGCTGGCTACTTTTCAGTTTGCATTATTTACAATACATCGCCCAAGGACGAGCCGCTTGTAGTAATTTGAACAGTCAGCGTAGCCATGTTTGGTGCATCATCATTGATGTGTGAAGTTTGGAAACAGAAGTAAGAGGACATTAAATGTGATGATCTCAACGATTCACTTGAAAAGTTGATTGTGAATGCATTCAAGATCGATCTGAAATTGTCAGACTACCCACATACATATCGTATATAGTACATCAAGGATTTTCTCTTCTGTTCTTCTGTCTCTCTCCCTCCCTTCTTTTCTCAGGTGTTGTGGAAGGTATTATTTTGAAGAGACCTGCCTCTATAGATAGTGAGAGAAAGAGAGAAAAGCAGATAGACAGAGACAGAGAGGGAGTAAGATAGGGCTAAGTGGCCTTTCGTTGCCCCCAGGGTGGGCTCCGTTGGTGTCCGTGGGTGCTCTTTGTCCAGAGCTTTCACTGTGATTAGAGCGTTTGAGTTGACAATTCACTTAAGACCCCTTTTCTTTCTCTCTCTCTCTCTCCCTCCTATTCTCACACCCACAAGGAGTCCTCGTCCCTCCACCCTCTATCCCCTTGCTCTCTCACACACACACTCTCAGGGTGTATTACCTGTTCTTGTAATGCAGTTAAGCTCGGCTAGAAGCCTTTCCTCGTAATACGACTTAATTCCCCATGTGGCCGCCGAGGTAACTGCAGTGAGAGAAGGAGAGGCGTGGTGGTGATGGGGTGGAGGAAAGAGTGGGGAAGGTGCCATGTACGCTGCTGCTGGTGCGTGGTGGGCCCGAGCCATGGACCCAGCGTGATAATGGCTCTGATTGCAGAAGACCAGCGTGCCTCTGCCTGAGCATCTCATGTAAAATATGGGGCATCACTTGAAGGCAATATATATAGGTGGTGCTTGGAGAAGTAGGAGGTGGAAGATGATGGGGGCTCCACTTGGATTAGCCCTCCGGTAATGTGCTTTTCCTGATGCCGAGGAGAGCCCAAATGTCCGACCACCCACTGGGAAAATGCAGTGGAGCGCCACTTAATGTCAGTGTTTCAGACGAGCAGATTCAGGTGGGTTTTAAAACCCCTACCTGACTGTTACATTATCCCAGCCAGAGGTACACAAGGGATGCTATACCATGTAGCCGTTACAGTGCAGCTAGACTGCCGTTCTATTATTAGAGTGGGTTAGTGATGGCATCGATGTTAGCATGGACAGGCAATAGTATAAATATATTTAGCAGTGTTAATGCTAGCTGTCACTCAGACAGAAGTTCTTCTTCGATATTTGATTAGTTATTGGCATTAGCTGCCACTGAACAACTTCTCTGCTAAGCTTTCCTCCCTGCTTCGGTCGTTAACACTGTTCTACTCTGAACACAGGCACTTGAGTGCACATTATTAATCTATAATGTCTCCTTATTGCACTCTCTCTCCCAACCTCCCTAAGATATTACAAAAACTATTTACAAATCACACAGCAAAAGGCACAAAACTACATATAAACTATTGGAAATAATGAATTCCCTAATTCGTCCTCCTTCCCTGCTTGCTTTTTCTTCTCAGTGAAGTAGCCAGTAGCTAGCCAGAGATCGAAAAAGACACAAGAGATGATGGAAGAGAGAACAGAATAAGTAGCAGAAGAGACAGTGAACATGACAAAATGACAGAGAAAGAACGAAGGAAGGAGAAAAGGATATAAGAAGAAGGAGGATGGGGTGACATTGCTCCCGGGTTAGCGCTCCAAAACGGAGTGCTAAAATCATTTCAACTCAGATAAAGCTCTGGCCACTGCCAGGCCGCCCCGGGATATCTGCCCTGCTCATCTGCCTCTCCAATGAAACGCCTGCACACAGGGAGCCTTCAGGCAGCCCGCCACACACAGATGTGAACGCACTCGCACACACAGATGCAAATACACAAACACAGACGCCGAGACATCCACACTAGCACGTGCGCGCTCCCTCGTGCACTCTGGCCTCTCATGGCGAGTTTGTCGCAGTGCAGTTTATTTCACTTGAGAGAGAGAGAGCGATAGAAAAGCCCCCGGGGGTCTCCTTCCTCTTCTGAACCTCCCAAATTAACACCCTGCCACCACCACTCCTCCTCCCAATCACTGCTGCCCACACCCATTTGAATCATCTATACTTAAGCAACCAAACTCACCCATATACACCCCATTAACCTCTTTCCTGTCCTGCTCTCACCTCTTCGTTAACTGCTTTTACCCTGTCCTTACCACTGTTTCACTTTACTCACTTGCAAGGTACTTTGGCCTGTCATCCTTGCCAAATGTCAGTTTTGCCATATTCTTAATATATCTGGAATGGCTGGATTTAGCCAGATTTTGCAGGGATCGGGAAGGTGATTCAAATGACAAAGTATTAAAGTCAAATCAAAGTCAATATGATTTTTGTGTAATCTCAAAGTTTAAATTAATCTTTTTATCCATCTTTGTATATATTACAAATTATTGCAACATGATTGCTTACATGATACCTTCACAAAAGTAGACAGAACCAACAAAATGGCATAATAACAGTGTCACCAAGGGTCCAACAAATATTGAAGCTGACAAGCGATCAGCAGCGCAGCATTGGGGTAGGCAGCCTCTCAATTGGAAATGCAAGCCACCAATTCTGTCCCTATGAAATTTAAATTGGCCAGCTTGATGTTGGTTGGAGTGTGAAACTAAGTGGCCAGTCACTGGCTGGGGTGAGCCTGCAGGCAGCCAATCATTCAAGTGGATCAGCGCAGCATTTATAGGATATGACTGGATTCCATAAGAAGCATACGATTCTGTAGAGCCACTGCAGCACCAAGTCAGAAGCATAACTTCCCTTCCTCTAGTCCAATGGTCGCAAGGTCATACAGTTGCCTGTAGAATGGGGAATGTTCATCTAAATACTCGGGCAATGGTATTTTAACAAATGGTTAATAACATTTGTTATTATTATACATTTGGGGATTGTGGGGAGTGAACATTTTAGATTTAGGGAAACAAAAGTTATGACACTATGAGTTTAGATTTATAATAATATTTTCTAAACTAGAATCACGGCAAACCGTCAAACCGTCGTTGCCTCAGGTCCGTCCCCTTTTCTTATCCCTCATTATCTAGGTCCACGTTCATCCATCAGAAATCATCAGTACTGCATCCAGAAATTTTAAAATCGTGATAACTGACAGTGTTCAAGTTGAAGGTGAAGGTGAAGGTTTTCATTATTCAGTCATTATTTTTCAGGCCAAAAAAAAAAACATTCTGTATTTCTAGCTTCAATTTGTCCTATGTTTAATAAACTGAATATATTTAAGTTTTGGACTGTTGATCAAACACAACAAGCAGACATAATGTTACATAGCATAACTATTACATTTTGTATGACTTTTCTGACATTTTAAACACAATCAGCTGCTGAATCAAAGAAATGGTACCCATATTAAATGATTATGGAAATAATCCTCATTGCAGCCTTAAATAAGACTCAAAAAGCGCTGTTTATAGTGTCATCATGCCAACCTGTGCAAGACATATAACCCAGCCGTTGCTTGGCAGCCACTGGACAACACAGCAGTACTTGGACTTGCATTAAAAGTATTGCGATAGGTGAGAATGTTAACAGACAATTTGCACAGTTAAAACACACTGCACAGCCAGTTTGACGGCAGTTCTGTATTTTGTATGCACCCTCTCTTCTCTTGGCTCCCTCTCCTCTATCTTATGTCTTCCACCTCCTCTCCTCTCAGTGCCTCTTCACCAAGATAGAAAATCTGGGTCTCATGTTTAAGGCATCAGTGCAGTTGTCGGGCAGACTCCTGGATTGCTCTGGCAGTGTAGATGTGTTTTGTCTTCTCCCACCGTCACCCACTCTTCCACTTTCTGTCTCTTCCTTAACCTCTTCTCCCCCTGTCAGTTGCCTCCTTCTTTGAATTCTACTGACTTTGTGGCATACAACTCATAATTGTTGTTTGATGTTATTCCAGATGTTTGACTTTTTTGACATCTTGCCGGCATTATAACTTGCAAGCATGGCTGTCGTGCCGTCATGTGTCGCTGTCGCAGGCTCAATGCAGTGCTGGTGACTTTAGATGAGAGCTCTGATGCTCAAAGCATTTGGGTCAGCTCTAAATAATCATTGGCCCTGTTTGGCTGAAAAGTTCCTTCATGAATATGATGGCACCTTAACACCCAAGTTCAGTGTTCAGATGGACGACAGTGAGAAAACTAAAGGTACGGTAACCACACTAATACCACAACTTGCATTATTTGATATAAATATATATATATATATATATATAATATATATATCAATGCTGTTTTTAAAGCAAAAGAAACACTCAACAGGCACAGAGTTCGCGGCTGTGCTCGGATAGTGCCAACCCAGCTGACACAGCCTCAGGTGTTGTTGTGTTCTCGCCTTCAGCAATCTCATCTATTTGGAGATGGGGTTAATTTTTTTTTATTTTTTGAAGGAAAGCTTGCTCAGTGCACCAATTTTTGTTGAAAGAACTGGTGTTTTTGATGTCAAACAGGGCAACACTTGCATTAAAAATGACCATCATTAAATGTAAAAGTCACCAAATATTGACAGTAAAACAAAAATAGAACCGCTTTCACAGATATTACATCCTTTCAAATTCAAATAAAATCCTAACACGGACATTGATAGTTACATGTATGTACAATAAAGGCAGTAAAACAAAGAAATTTAGTGATCAAATGCTTTTATTGTATATTGTGTTGTTCCTGGACTTTGCCGTAGATAAGATGATTCTGTCCTTTCAATTTCACACCAGTTCAACTTTCAGAGAGATCACGGCAGGTTGAAGCCAGGGAGGGGCTCAGTGGCAGCTGTCATGCTTTCTCATATTGTTTCGTTCTCTTTCCATGATCCAAGAAACAAGAACCTCTCATCAGTCATTTCAATCTCAACTGTCCTATCCCTCCTCCTCCTTTCTGCACACTTTTTTCTTTTTCTACCCTCCCCAGTCCCTTCAATGACTCCCCTCTCCTGCCCTTGTCACCCACACAGTTTCTCCTCTTTTTTCCTCCCACAATCCCAGCTCCCCTCTTTTTCTTTCTCCGCTCTCGATCTTTCGCTTCTTCAGTCACCCCCATTCCCCCTCTCTTTCTCTTTCTCCTGTCCTAATTGTTTATGTACATTAACATTCAAGAAACTAGATAGCCTGGTGCAGGTGACACCCTGTAATTTGACATCCTTGCCTTTCTCCAAGGAAGGAGAGAGATGCAATCTGTGGCAATCTACATCGTTTGTGTGTGTGACTGTCTGTATGCATGTGTGTGTGTGTGTGCGCGCGTCGAGCGTAATCTGGGGTTGTCACACGGGCCCATGCCACTCTCCGTATGCTAATCAATGAACGAAGCTCTGCAAAGCTCTCGTCTGCCAGCTAAACCCCACACCTCAACGCTGATATGTCTATTAGCCACATGTCAACCTCCCTCTTTGTTTCTGCCTCCTCCTGTCTCACACCACATCTCATTCCCTCCCCTCTCATTCGATCGTTCCTCCTCTCTGTAATTCCGCCCCACCGTGTCTCTCTCACTCTTTTCTATTTCTTTCTCCATACTTTATTCAACTCTCCTGCTGTCATCCTCACCTCCTGTGTTTCTTTTACCCCTGAACACTTCTTGCTCCGTTTGGATAATGCACGATATGAGGAAAATATGCAACGTGCGATGTCATTTCTTAATATTGTGATGATGATAGTACTTGCGCTGAACGAGCAAATGTTAAAGTGAATTTTGAAAATCTTCCCATGGAGAATGGGATATTGCTATTTGTAAAGCATCTAGTTGATATTTGCTAAAAAGCTTAACAGATTTGCACAACCCTCCTTGCCACACGAAGTCCCTGTCCAAGACGACCTCAGTCGCAAAATTTCAAAATTTAGCAGCGTAGTCAGTTTGACGCTCTACCTACCACTCGAGTGTCAGTCACCTTTAAATCTAAGCATGCTAAAAAGCATAGTATTGTATATTATGACTTTGGGAGTGTTATTAATGTCAAACGGCCAAGGTTTGATTAGGTGAAAATTTACTTTGTTAAGGTTAGGAAAACATTGGGTAGAGACTCTCAACAGTATTTTGCAATGATACTATTTATTTGGTGCACCATTTATTGGTCAGCAGCATGCGCTCTACTCCGTCCATTGTCAGAGAGAGGTGCGGTGCATGATGGGATAAGTGATGAGGTATTGAGGAAACACTGATATTACATGAACATGAAAACTAGTTACAGCTCGGGAACCCATTTTTTTCCTTTAATCTAAATACAAGTGGGTGACATGAAAATAGTAAGATGTGTACATTTACGAAGTATATCCATTTTTGTTGTTTTTTGAGGGTTTTCATTGAATAAGCAACCCGATCGCCAAAATAAATGTTAACTAAATAGGTTCCAGCAAAGCCGCCAGTTAAGCTAAAACTTTACATTTCTTTATGTTGCAACTTTATGTTTGTTTATTTTCTATTCTCTATATGGCTATTTCTTTTTGTCGCAATGCTGTGCTTATGTCGCTTTGGTTTAGACGCAAAGAAAACCACTTGGTTAAGGAGAGGAAAACATCATGGTTCGGCTTAATGACCTGTTTTGGTCACTACAAACATGACGGGAAATGTCCAGAGGTCTCCTTAAATACAGCTAGCAGTGTCTGACTTCCTGTGAAAAAAAATTTGGTCGGCACAGTATGTAGTGATCACTCGCAAATGCCTTAATGCACACTCGAACTGCAGCCACCCATTTGGCAGCCCCATCGTCTGTAACTCCACCACCGTCCTCCTCGCCCCAAACGTGAAAATCAAGCAATTTAATGTGAACGCGACGGTTTTGTACAAATGCCACTATGCTACCTAGTCAATTATATGTTAACTGCTAATATTAAGTCCTGATGACTGGGTTGTAAATAAGACACTATTGAAGTGATTTCCTGGCCTATATGATGTGTAATATTAAATAAACAGCCTGTAATGTCAGGTTTGGTGCTCACGCAATTTATCAAAAGCTCTGACTTTCCATAGCAGTGCAAAGAAAAGTGGTCACGCTCGCTGTACATATACCATTGCTGTGCTTTTTATGATATCACTCCTGCTGCAGCACTGTGCTCTGCATCAGCAGCCAGCAGAAGATGAGATTCAGGAAAACTGTCATGTAGACAGACATGCTGACGGACAGGTAGAGGAGAGATAAAGCAATACGTTGTCATGCATTTGTCTTAATGCTGTGGAAAGCTTTGAGACAGACAGTCAGACAGACTAGTGTGGAGGCAGGCAGACAAGAAGGCAAGCAGACGGTTATAGGGGCAGTTAGACAGGCAGTCAGCCCTGGCATTTTGCAGCAGATAAGTAAGCTATCAGAGGAGGGGGATAAATAGCAGAGTAAAGATTGGTCCTGGCCCCCTCAGAGAGGAGCGGGGGGCCACAATGCAGGCGTGGTGGGCAGATAGCCCCCTGCTCTCATTATACTCTGCCTAATCCAAAACGATGTTTACTCAGAGAGAGAGACAGAGAGAGAAGGGCCACGCTTATCGAAGCCCTGCACAGTCCTCCAAGCGTGTGTGTGTGTGTGTGTGTGTGTGTGTGTGTGTGTGTGTGTGTGTGTGTGTGTGTGTTTGTGTGTGTGTGAGTGAGAGAGAGAGAGTATGTGTTAAAATGAGCCTATTCCAATGGAAAAAGGGATCAGGAGTGTCTCCAAGGCGGACTCTGTTGGCTAGAATGTCGATGCTTATCACACATTGCCTGGCTCTTCTGGTGAAAGGCGAATAGGTTATCTAAACTGCCTATTCACAGCATGTGTGTTTACCATACCAGCCAGGCAGATTGATCATTTCATAATTGCTATTGTTATTAACGCATGGCTATTAATAGTTCTGGCTTTTATAAAAACCCGACCTAATCGGATTTATCCGGGGATGAAGATCCTTAAAGGCCAAAAAGCATTTCCCCCCCTTTTTTTTAATGTTAAAATGCTACAAAATAAAATCAGTTGTATTTTTTCTAAAATCCCTGTTGATTTGTGATGTCACTGCAGCTTCTGTGCTTCTAGTCACCTGACTGCAGTCGATGCCTGATTATTATACTGCATGACGGCCCTTGAAAGGCTGAAGTGTTTCTATAATATGTACTGGCATTCCGATTAATGTAGCTGATTATACCTTTCTTTTTATTCTTTTTGAGCTGGATTATTTGATATCGATATTAGAGTCGAACACATTTCAGTATCAACATACTGTATTGACTGATGAGCTCTCTGTTTTGCTTGTCCAGCCCCTCAGTTAGTTAGTTATTTTTAAAATAACTTTTTGAGATTTCTGTCCAGCATCTCATTGAAAAATAACTGAGATCTTGCACACATTAAACAGATTCTTGGCCAGACTGAGTGTGCGGATGCCTTTTTCTGTACTTGAAAGATTATAAAGATCATGATGATGTGACATTTGTTGGGGTCTTTGGATACTGCAGTCGGCCATCCCCCAATAATGTTCCGATTAACTGTGCAGCCTTGGAAATCCTGAAAAACAACAGAATTACTATGTAGTGTTTTCAAGGACTTAAGTTTTGCTTTTCCGATAATGATTCTTATCATTGAGCAACCCTAAGATTGCCTGAGATATACAGCATTTATGATACATAGTTAAAAATAAAATGAAAAACATACTTGTTAAAATGGGTGCTGGTGCTGGAAATAAAGAATTTGAATATAGTGTATACTTCATTTACAACAGAAAATGCTTTGACTCTTGTATGAGGTCACATTCAAATCTCTAAAAAGCAGTGGTGGTTCCATCCACCTCCCAAACACATATTTTTTTGTCGATTGATGCTGTTTTATATGATAATGTATATCAAAATGTTCCAAAATCCACAGCAGTTTGGAAAACAAACAGATTCCAATAATTTTAACTGTCACCCTTTTTAAAGTACTATATTTTTTTGGAGCACCATAGTGTTTTGTCGCTGAGATCTCACTGTTTATTTTCAGTTTGTAACATCTCAGCTACTCATGTTAACACAAACTACATGCAGCAGGCAGCTCTCTTGTGCCTCACTGTGGTGCCTTGTACACACACAAATGAACACACACGTGCACACACGTGATGACAAATTAACACACTTTTAACTCCTTGCACAATCTTCCTCCGCTTGTCTGTCTTTCCCTTTGACTCCCTCTTACACACACACACACACACACACACACACACACACACACACACACACACACACACACACAGACTTGCACACATCAGCTCTGTGGTCTTGTGAACTGTGTGTTCCCCGTCTAGGCTGGCCGGGGTAATCCCGGCCTCCACTAAAGTAGCCGTGTGAGAGGACAGATTGTCAGTTGATCATGGCCAGCCGAGAGCCTTATCCCTTATTGGATCGGCCATGGAGGAGGCTTAGGAATTATCTGAGGCCTCGCTTAATGTGGAGACGGATCACCGCCAGAGAGCCACGGAGCCTGAAGACATGCTGGGCCTGAGGGGAGGGAAAGACGCTGTGTACTGTGTGTGTGTGTATGTGTGTGTGAGTGTGAGAGAGAACGAAACCAACAGAGAGGTGTGTGTTTGTGTGTATCAGTATGTTATAGTAATAGAGGCATGTGTATGTGTGTGTGCGTGCACAAAGCAACATCACGGCCCACTTAACCCCATCTTGACACCTCTCTCTCACTCCCCTTCTTAGCTTATTTTTTTTGCCCTTCATTCCTGTTCTCCTCACCCATCCTCCCTCCTCTTTCTCCTCTCAATCCCATCCCTCCTCTTTCTCTTTGTCACTCCTCTCCCTGCCTCATTCTCGCTCCTGTTCCACTGCTTCCTCATCTCTGCCCCCCTTTTCCTTTCTCCTCTTGCTATTCAGTCGTTCCTCGGGCCATCTTTCATTTCACTATCCCCGCCATCTCTCTCCATCCTGCTTAACCTCCGCAATCTACCTCGACTCTACTCCTCCCTACACTTCTCACTGTTGTTTGCATCTCTCTACACTGTGATCATCTCTCCCCACCTTCTTCATCTTCCTGCTCCTCCTCTAGCTCTTCTTTTACTCATCCTGTCCTTTCTATCGCCTGATACACCGGCTTCCTGTCCTCAGCAGGAGACCTGACCAAGGCTGATGAAAGAAAGGCCAGACACAGACATTTTATTGTCCAGAGATGAAAGAAATTGTGTTGTTAAGGGAAATCGTTGATTAATGCATCATGTCTCAGAGCCCACTGCAAATATAACATCAGAAATCAATTAACTAATTAAAGTCAATAACTTTAAAATTAACCACCAACCATTCTGATAACTGATTAATCAGAGTATTTAAAAAAAACATAAGTCTAAATTGTTTTATTCCAGCTTCTTAAGTATGAACATGTTCTGCTTTCTTTCCTCCTCTGTGACACTAAATTTGTATTGTATTTTGTTTTTTGGCCAAAACAGGGCATTGTCACACTGATTGTTATTTTTCCCCATTTTCTGACATGTCATAGACCAAACAACTAAACAGTTTATCAAGAAATTAATCCACAGATTTATATTTACTTTATAATGATCATTGGTTGTGGCCTTAAACGTACTTTTGTGATCATATGTCAGACCTGCAGGAGATCTCATATCTTTAACTTTAAGACTGTAGACATTTAAATGGTCCGAAAAGGCAGCAATCAATTTTGCTTTCAGCAGCACAAGCTCACTTAAGCAGATCCTGTTATCTTTTAAATGAAAGTGCTCAGGCTGTCTTTAATTAATTCTTGGTACTGAGAATCAGCCATGCTTCAATCTAGTACTGTTAGCTTAGCTTGGCTTGGTTTAGCTGGTGAATTATGCTAGATTGTCTTTCCCCAAATAGCACTTGGATCCCCTTCAGATATTTGAAATAGCCCTTTAGCTAATTCCATCCCTTATGTCTGAGGCCCTGGCCTCTGAGTGACTTGGGTGTGGGCGGTGTGAGGGAATCCTCTGTGACTGAGTTAACTTTCTTAGCTTGCTGCCCCAAACCTGGATAAGCAGCAAAAAACAGAGGGGTAGATGGATAATTCCATCCCTGTGCATGTGATTACTGACAGCTACTGAGGCCAGATTAGCACTGCTATAAGTTGAAGAGTTCATAGGGTCAGTCCCAGGTCACCAGGATGTGGAGGGATGAGGGATAAGGAACATGGCCATGTACAGTAGATTCAACAAGTAGCTTCAGTAAATCCGATTGTTTTAACAAGCCTCCAACCTCCAGTGCTGTTGGAATTAGTTGTGTCAGAGTTTATGAAGCCTACTACAATTCAGCATTTTTTCAGACTTGTTTCCAAGTAGGCGCGTGATCAAGAAACACAAAGATCCAGGCTTTGTAGTACTCACACGGATATTTTGCTGTACCGTAGGAAAAAAAGATGCATGTTTATAGTGAAAACAGTGACTTCGTTTTCTGCCTTAGCAGATGCAAAAAAACAGCACATGATGCGCATATAATTGAAAAGTGTCAGTCAATGAAGCTGAAACTGTACAAAAGGCCTGCAGATTAAATTCTAATCAACATTTTTTCTCTCTGGGAAATTTGTCTTGAGATCCTGGTTCATGATTGGAGTTGATAATTGTTGATCCGTCTTCAGAAACTTTCTTGTGTTATTACATTTTAACTCTCAGCATGGCCAGAAAACTGCCCCCAAGTATGTACAACAGAAAATTGTGCATTGCCTGTTCAAAACATGGTATTAGACTCAGGTTATCTGCTAATGTGAGGAGTTTGCATATCGAGTCTTGAGCCTAATGAACTGCTCACAGTGTCATAGGGGCAGCCCCGGCAACCAATGCTAGCGGCATCCTGGAGCAACAGTAAACAATCTAACCCTGGTGGCCAACGTTAGCTAGCATACTGCTATTGACAGATACTTACCATCTTACCTCTAGTTCTCACTGTAGAGTAGAAAACACATGTTTAACGAACCTTCGCCCTCGCGGACTTGTTTAACCTTCTGCTTTTGTTTTTTGTTTTTTTTACTGTTACACGTTACATCTGCTTCCCCATGATATCTTGTCAGAGGGCCCACATTTGAGCCCGGCTTGACCAAGAACGTTATAATTATACCTGGACACCGAACTGGAGGTGAAGTCCTATTAATTTCCATGAAAGCTGCTTGTTGAAAAAGTATTTTTGGGCCCCAGTGCATCACGCGGTGATGTAATTACATGGTTTGGCCACTACAGATATTGGCTTTAAAGCCTGGCGCTCATCGTGAGGTCCTGGGCTTGACTCTACAGAGCCATGAAGCCAGAGCATTGAAGCCACACCCTCGCTGCTGCACGGAGTGGTGTTCGCTGTATATTCTAAAGTTTAAAGTTTATTCACTCTATGTTTAGTCATGTCTCACCAACTTTCTTCCTGACCCAAATAAATAATAAATAATAATAAAATGAATAAATTGTTGCAAAAATTTAGAACAATTGAAGTACAGAACTCAATGAATCATATAACAAAGGTCTAGTCATTTTTTAGCCATAAAGCTGGATAAAATCAGATGTAATAACAGTAATGCCACCACAGCAGGAGTCCAATTGATTGGTCAGACAGCAGTTAAGCACACAGTAATGAATGCAATTACAAATCTTTGATAAAAGTGTGCAGCCCTGTGGCACAGCAGCAGCATGAAGAGCCACTCCAGAGGGGAACAACAGGTTTGCAAAACAACAGTTATCAAAACCCCATCATGCATGAAATTAACAAATGCAGAACATATGTGCAGAGCCACCATTTACCTTTAAGTGGTACCTTGTTTTCAGAAAGACTTAACTTCCCTGTAAGGCTCACAGGTTCCAGTTAGTCCTAAACTAACAAGGGAATTACCGCTGTTTTCTAGCACACAACCTCAGTAAGCTGTACATATGGTTTTCCGGGGAATACCATCGACAAGGTTTAGTGCCTGGGACCGATTACTATATTAAGCTGATACACACACACACACACACCTACACTGCTTCCTTTCCTCATCTAGTAATTGAAGGTGAGAAATAATTTCATTATCCTCAGGAAGAGTAATCTGCTCTCTACTCCTGATCCCTTCATTTCCTACAGTGCACCTCGACCTAGGAGGCACACACACACACACACACACGCACGCACACACACACACATACACAAACAGGCACCGCATACTTATCACACAAGCATGCATGCACAAACACACAGACACACACACAGTTTTTTTTTTATCACCCTGAGCTATTAATGTTATTGGAGTTGGGGATTAACCATCAGATTCACATATGCTTTACAAAGCTTTATTACTTAGTGCTGTCTGTCTCTCTCTCACACACAGGCACATAACTTTGCATTAAATAAAGTCAACGTTGAAGTGTGGGCACTGGTTTGTGGACAGGAACAGGCCTCGAAGAGAGGGTATGAAAACACCCTGGGAGATGTACTGTAAGACTTTGTCCAGATTCTCCCCCCTGACACGGTCCCCTTCAGTTTCAGGGTGCAATGTTAATGTTGCATTACCACCCTCTACTGTTCATCCTCACAAGATGTTTTGGGTGGTCCATGATGTCAAGTGTCATGGTGACACCCGTCTGTGAACATAAGGGGGAGGGGCTTAACTGTCATTTGACAGGGCAAAGGTGTTTGGTGGGACATCATTACGTTTCCTATGAACACACAATCAAAAGAGGAGGGGTCAAAGTTGGGGGGGAAGGGATTAATTTGGATGCACTTATTCTAGAGGATGAACAGGGGCAGCAGGTGCTTCAGTTTCCATGCTCTTTAAATCATTTGTTCCTTCTTCCTGTTGAATAATGGATCGAATTGGATTTCTGATTTTTATTCAGCAGGGTGACAAAGATGCACCCTTATTTCTGTACCTGCACTGGTCCAAACATAGGACTTCACTAGAGTGTCTAAAATCAATTTCTTGATGAATGTAGCAATAAGTATTTTTAATATATACGTATGGGATATTTCGTTGTATGTGCTGGCTTACCTATTATATGTGTGTCCAGATTAATTACAGAACGACCAGTTAAAAATCATGACATAATCATGATAATAATTCAACTTTAGTTAATAGTTACTTTGGTGTCATGGAAAATTAAATGCTCATACAAACCATTTATTAAGCATTTGTTTACCGTCAAGTTGCAACTGATGTTCATGATACCTTACACTTCAAAATACATGTTTTTTAAGGCATTTCATTGTTTGTTAACACCAAAAATAACTATTAACTAAAGTTTAATTGACCATAAATTGACCATTTATTAAATATGGTTATTATAAAGTGTTACCAATTAATCAACCATCAATTAATTAAGTTTCAGGCTATTAAAAACATTAAAAACTAAGATGAGAGTTAATGTAGGTAAAGTAAGAATCTTAGTGTTGATAGTTTCATAAATATGTGCATCATCCAGTTGCATTTTTCCACCGTTAAAAGAGAAGTCTGGCAATTTTCTATAATGTAAACAAAGATAATTGTAAAAAATTTGGGTCAACCTCTCATACACTGTTAGACTGCTTTATATACTCACCAGTGCACTAAAAGTGTATTAATCCACAGCTTAAAACAGGCTGTTCAGGCTCAGGCCTTCTTTTTTTAAAAAGATGTCATTTGTGCCACATTCTAAGAGATTTATGTCTTGAGTAGGAACAAATAGGCTTAAAACAACAGAAACGGTACGGGAATCAAAGTATTGAGAGACAGACTAATGCATTTCATGTTTAAAATTTTCAGTGTGATTTATTTACAATCCAAAAAATAATCCTATAAACACATACTCATTGATAATAAATGTATAAAGAGTTCAAGTTAGAAAAGAATAAATTAGAAGAAAACATTGATACACACAAAACTAAAACAACAGATCCTGAGAAGGCTTCCACCCTCACTCTGCGTACACTATACCACCTATGTGACGCTCGACAGTGTGAAGTTTTCTTCACTTTGTGACAAGCGCCTGGCTGAAGGGGAATAACTGATGAAATTTAAAATGTCACCTTATTTTAGCCTTACATGTCTTGACACTCTGTCGACACATAGTATAGCTACTCTGGCTGTCATTGTATTTGTGTGTGTGTTTGTGTGTGTGTGTATGTGCTGTCAGGCCAAGACGTAGAAAAGCGTGTTTTTTTTTTTTCTAATGGGGAAAAGGAATATTTGGACATTTTATCAATAGGCATTATTAAATCCTGCTTGCTTGAGCTAATCTTGGTGGACCGGAGCGAGGGGGAGAGAGGGAGAAGAGCACGGGGGAGAGTGAGTGAGGGAGATAGACGCAGGGAGGGAGAGCGAGAGAGCAGCGATGTCTGCACCATGAGGTGAAGAGAGACCGCCTGTAAGCCGCTTATTATATCGACTACCACCTTTTCTCTCTCCTCCTCCTCCTCCTCCTCCAACCCTGCCTCCCTCCCTCCAGTTTTCTCTCGTTACCTCGCTCATTTTCTATCTCTGTCTCCCTCCCTCGCTTTCTCCAACTCATTCTGTATCCCCCCATTCTCTTTTCTCAACAACTCCTTCATATGAACACACACACACACACACACACACACACACACACACACACACACACACACACACACACACACACACACACACACACACACACACAAAGACACACATGTTCACCCAAACACACACAGGCGACGCCAAGCCGAACCTTCTTGTTCAAAGCCAGAAGCAAAAAGCTGAAGTTTTATTCAAATGAATGTTTACTTTTTCTACTGCCAAGATGTGTGTGTTTGTGTGTGTATATATATGTGTGTGTGTGTGTGCGTGTGTGTGTGTGTGTTGAGATGCAGAGGGAAAATATCATCGAGCATGCAAGTGTATGTGCGCGTTAGTGTGTGTTACATGCACGACAGAAGGAGAAGGGCTGACAGTAGGTGATAAGCCAGACAGGCCTGCATGCTGTGATTATCACCCACCGGACCCCCTGTCACACACACACACCCACACACACACACACACACACACACACACACACACACACTTTCATACACAGTGCCCAATGAGAGAGTGTGTTGCAAGAATTTAGGATAGACAGACGGACAGACAGACGAACAGAGACAGAGAAGCCTTGGATCACAGGCAAGGTGGAAGCCACAAGAGAAGCACATGAACACAGACTGGAAAGCACAATGCATCCAATTATGTTTCACTGAACACTCATTGTCTTTTTTTGGGCCGGTTGTATATCAATATAAGGTGTTTTGATGTTGAGACACCAGAATCAAAGCACTTTGTGGAGCTCGAGGTGCTCGATAAATGTCTGTCGCTGTCATGAATAAACACCTGTCAGTAACTGAGTCTCTAACTCCTTCCCTGTCTCTCTCTTGTTTAGGTGTGTGGCCGTCTGAAGAGGTGATGGCTCATTACTGTCTGCAGAAGCGTCACATTTTCAAGTGAGTTCTTCCATTCAAACCTGCTCCATGCCATAGTAAAAAAAATGCCAAAAAACGTTTTGCAACAATGAATCAAGGACTAACGTGATTAATAACAAGAATCAAAATTTCAAACCAGTCGCTAGAGTAGATGTTAGCTAAGTATGTTTCTGCAAAACCAACCATAACTTGCAGCTGAATGTATCTCCATGTTGCAATTTTACATCTGTTCAGGTTGAACTTTCTATTTCCCGCTCGTTACGCTGTGCTTATGCTCTGCCAAAGTTTAGGCACAAGAACCACTTGGTTAGGATCAGGAAAACATCATGGCTTGGCTTTAAAATACCTATTTTGCTTGGCGCGATCCCGGATGGAGATGGTCCCACTTGCCGTGAAACAACAAAAACAGATCCACTCGTAAAAAATATCCCTAGGTGTGACACAAGCTATGATTGGCCTCTTGGCAGTCTTGTTGCCTGTGACGATTCCCCCCACCACCCATAATCAGCATAAAATGTAAACTTGATATGCCATGATTGGTATATTCGCCAACCTTGGATGTATCTGTGGTCTGCAGAAACATTAACTACTAATATCATATCCTGGGGACTTGCAGGATTTGCAATACTGTTTATAATTGTCAGTTCAGAAAGTCGGGGTCCATTGTTATTCTAATTCAGACAGTTACGAGGTCTTCTGCAACAGAAGATCTCTTAACATCAGTAAGATATCTAGCGCTTAATATTGATGCGTCATTGCATTGTAAACAAATGAGACACTCAGAAAAGGGGAACAGCTTTCATTCTCCCATGTTTAATTTCACATGAAACCTGCTGCACGACCAGAAAATTGCTTTATGATACAAATCAGGGCGAGCAAACTTATTGAAAGCGTCACATTTGTTTGTGATAACAGATCGGTGGAACCACAGTTAGAGAGAGGCTGTTGGGAACAGTCACTTTGAAAATGTTTTCTTCAGTGAAATTAAAGAGAAAATTGAAAATGACAAATTAGCAGCAGCAAGAGGGAGGCGGAGGGAGGTAAAATAGCACCATTCTTTGAAAGCTGTTGTGAGAAAACGACATCCGTTTAACATTTTGGCAAATGTAATTATACCAAAATATATCAATTCTTCTACATTTAACCTTTTAATCTTCTCTCTCTCTCTCTCTCTCTCTCTCTCTCTCTCTCTCTCTCTCTCTCTCTCTCTCTCTCTATATATATATATATATATATATATATATATATATATATATATATATATATATACATATATATTTATACATATATATATATGTATACATATATATATATATACATACATACATATATGTGTGTATATGTATATATATGTATATACACTTTTTTTTCCTTTTTTTTCACATTAGGTATCAGAGAACACATTAGCACTGACATTCCTACTAATGCCTTATTTAAACCTGGCCTGCAGTAAATGCTTGGCGCTCATGTCATTCCGTACCCCTCCATGCCACGCTGTGTTGTCGTGTGTTGCTCTTTCCCCTGCTCCCATCGGCTCAGCACTGGCCTGCCCTGCGGCAGGGGGCTGAAAAGCACCCAGGCACCTTTGATTTCCACTCAAGGTGGAACGTCACTCTTTGATTTCCTGTTTTAACATTCAAGAGGCGGGAGGCGAGGAAGAGAGGGGTATTGATCAGAGCAGCATCGTGAAGGTCAGCAAGAGAGGGAGGGTGAGGCGGGGAGGGATGAAAGAGGACAGGGGCAGAGATGGAGGGGAAGGGGAGATGAAAGGAGGAAGAGGATGGAGAAAGGGGTTGAATGAGCATGCAAGCTACAGGACTGTGTGTGTGTGTGTGTGTGTGTGTGTGTGTGTGTGTGTGTGTGTGTGTGTGTGTGTGTGTGTGTGTGTGTGTGTGTGTGTGTGTGTGTTTTCTCAGGTTCCTGCTGATTGAGCTTGTGCTTCTCAATGTTCAGTATTCAGCTTTCAGCTTGATGGTTGAATTGATATTTCTTACCCTGCTGTGTTCGCTGTGTGTGTACGTGTGTGTGTGTGTGTGTGTGTGTGTGTATATGTACATCTGTGTGCATCTACTGTCCAGGGTGTGCACGTGTGTGTGTGTGTGTGTGTGTGTGTGTGTGTGTGTGTGTGTGTGTGTGTGTGTGTGTGTGTGTGTGTGTGTGTGTGTGTGTGTGTGTTTGTGTCGGTGCTAAACTGCCACTGTAGGTTTGGCTCAGCAAGGTGTGGAATCTTACTCCCTCTCTCCTCTCTCTGTCTCTCAGGGGTGCAGTGTGTGAGTTGGGAGGAGGTATGACTTGTCTTGCTGGGCTCATGGTAAGTCTCTCTCTTTCTCTCTCTCTCTCTCTCTCTCTCTCTCTCTCTCTCTCTCTCTCTCTCTCTCTCTCTCTCTCTCTCTCTCTCTCTCGCTCACACACACACAGTGTGTACACAGTGCCTGCAGGAGAGGTGTCTTGGCTTCCCTAATGAAATTGACCCCAACAAATCAATACACAAACAGCATGTGCACACAGTATCCATACCTATTCATATACATACCATTCACTTCTTGATTGCCTCTTTGTGTGTGTGTGTGTGTGTGTGTGTGTGTGTGTGTGTGTGTGTGTGTGTGTGTGTGTGTGTGTGTGTGTGTGTGTGTGTGTGTGTTTGTGTACATTCACAATCATGCTCACTCTATAACCATGTGAAATTAACAGCAGATCACATGTCTGCTCTTCAGTGTTTACTCCATATGTCGTATTCACAGAACATCTTATGCCTCTGGGGAGCTCCGAACTGTTTAAGTAACTTCTCAAGTTCTGGGTGTGTCCATCCTGAGTTTTTAATAGTAATTTACAGTGCAGATTAGAGATGAAAACAGCTCCTCAATCCGTGAACAGTTAGGGGTTTCCTCGTGTCTGTCGGCCCCTGCAGGCTGCGACTCTTCTCATCGCTGATTGTGTTATTGTGGTCATCCTGCCAATTAGCTTTAATTTGCTTTACCGTTTAATTATATCGACAATTAATTGTTAATACAGCAGCAGTATTTCTACTTGTGTCACCAATGTATTTTTATGCTCAATTAAGCTAAACAGAATCAACCAAACTCATTCATAAAGACACAACTTTGTCCTCAGAAACAGGGTCAGCCACACAGTTTTCTCTCAATCAACAGGAGTTTTTTTAGGAGATATAATGATTGTTATAAACTCTCTGATTATCAGCACATTCACACAATCAGACGGCCTCAGTAGTGACACCCAGCTATATGAACTAGCTTTAGTCTCAAGAGCTGTCTCCTATTGACACAACACACTCGCGCACACACACACACACACACACACACACACACACACACACACACACACACACACACACACACTGACACTCTCAGATATACCGCAGTCTGTCAGCCATAGGGTTTATTAGCCAGGGTCTTAAGGGCCCCTCCACATAGCAGGCGTCAGTGTCCAATCGATCTGCGAGATGCCATTCTGTGTGTGTGTGTTTGTGTGTGTGTGTGTGTGTGTTTTAGAAAGCCTGGTTTTATCTCTTGGCAGTCAATACACCATGTTTTGACATTGGTGGTTTGAGATGGAGTCCTTCCCTCACACCTCTCCTTCTCCTCATCCCTCCATCATCCGCCACTGACACCACATTCAAGGATTTTTCCTCTGGAGTCCGTGTAAACAGTTAATTAATTATTCCTGTAGTTCACCAATTATTCTTTTTATCTTAATCAAGACCCTGATTTCAATCCCTTTTCAACCTCCCCCAGCAGTGTCCTGTTAAATTGCACTCTAGATTTCAGGATAACGTTAAATGTAATTTCCCATCTTCATGGCGATGATCTCGACCAAGTCATCACAGGAAGCATCCATCTATAGCTCCTTGGCACATGCAATCAAATGAAGATATGTCACCTGAGCATTTGAAGCCTCACACGATAAAATCGTGATAAAATCAATCTTCTCTTGGCAGATGTGAAATTTCATGTTCTGGCCATTTCTAAATTATGTTTAACAATCTGCATCCTCACCATCGTGCCTGATGAAGGTTTTTATTCACCCTGCTGACAGATGGATACTTATGCAGACAATTACAGTCTTCAGAGTAAGAACCCCTTATAGCTTTGTTGATCTGTAGCCACCTTGCACCACCAGCAGGTTGAAAATCAAAACTTTTTCTCTACCGGTGTCGGGCTGACATCTTTGATTCCAATTGAGATGTCTCCATAATATTCACATGGGTTACCGTGACAGTTTCATTTACCCTTATAACATTACTGTGAGACAGAAAAAAAAATCATAGCAGACACATAACGGGTCACTCAGCAACACTGTGAAATCTTTACTTTAAAATTAGCAGAAGTAGTTAACTTGTGAAACCCATTAGTTCATAATGCCATGGCTAAATGCCCACATTCTCAAACTGTAAAACTAGAAGCCTCACCCCTTTTATAGGTAAACATTTGTCTGATGTCAGAAAGAATAAATCAAACAATAAACAAATGTACTACTGAGCAGTATAAAGCTAAAGTATTATGTTATACACTACATTTTTGACTGGATTTGAAGCCAAAAACTCAAAAACTCGACAAATGCTTTAATCGCCATGTGAAAAAATGTGGCATGAAGAATAACTGCATTCAAATCAAGCTTTGTAATAAGTTAAGGATGAGAATATTGGTATGATCACTCTACTCTGTAGAATTCCACTATCTTCACTTACTCTTTATTCAGTAGATCCTTCAATAGGCCAATGCTTAGAGTTCCCTCTCTTTATCATCTTACCAGTATTGTAGATGAAATGTTATTTAATAAAACATGAAAACTCACTTGCGTGCACGCACACACACGCACGCACACGCACACGCACACACACACACACACACACACACACACACACACACACACACACACACACACACACACACACACACACACACACACACACACACACATTTCCTTAAGAGGAATGAGGATAAAGGACCTTGGAGACCCTGGCTGGCTGTCTGGCTGGCTGTGCTCACGTTCTTGCACATGCTCTCTCTTTTGGAAATCTCCTCATATTGTTCACATCTCTCACCTGATGACAAAGCTCTTGTTTGTGTGTCGCTCTAACAGACAGTTATAGGGGTGCTTCAGGGAAGAATACTTTATTCTTTCTATAGGTTGCATATTCAACCACAATTGTGCGACAATACTGTGGTTATGTTAACATGCAAACATTGTGGTTTGGATTAAAATAAGTCTATTTTTTCAAGGTTTACACAGCTTTGCAATCATTGTTAAAGATCTTGTCATCCATGACAAAACAAAAGCCAACAATGTTGGTTTCTACTTCACAATGGCTTACAGACTTTAACATTTTGATAACTTTTGTTTGAGTAAAGATGTGTGTAAGCATTTGATAAAACTTTAGTCTGCATGTGCGTAAAGTGATGTTGGCGGGTGGTGTGTTGTAGCTCATGGGTTGCTGGGTTGGGATCCTGATCTTTCAGCTGGATGCTCTGGTTCTGCCTGAAGGTCTCTTCCTCCATTTGAGCAGATGGTGGGACGCCCAGCACTCAGTGACCCCCTAAAACACCCTGCAGGGCGCTAACGTGTGTGTGTGCACGTGTGTGTATGTGAGCTTGTGTAAATCATTGCGTGCATGCATGTGTGTTTGTTCTGTTTATGTCATTAATGTTCATACACTTCTTCATGTATTGTCTTTATGCCATAGAAGTTGAGATAACATTGAATCAGCCAAATAGGATTTGTGTGCATAATAGCACAATAGCTACTTGCACTTACACTCACCAATGGGTATATGCACACACACACACACACATGCACACACTCCTTAACAGAAATTGACAGCCTGACACATACTTGCAGATATAAAAAAAAGAGAGAATATGAAAAGATGAGGTTATAGTAAAGCACACACCTCTATCTATATCTCCCTCATACAGAGACACACAGTGCAGCACAAAGCTGTCTATCCATTCTCCCGTCTCCCTCCCTCTCCCTCTCTTTTCTCTGTCTCTTGTAGTCTGCTCTGCAAAGTTATATGAAGGGCATCAGGCAGGCCCGGCGAGCCGAGTGCAGAGTGACAGCGGCGAACGGAGTGATGGCTCGGCCCGATAAACACCCAGCGTCAAATGAAAAGGCTCTGCGCTTGCCATCATCCCCTGTCACAATGCAATTACTGAACAGAGTGATAGCAAGATAGCAGCCCCCACCGCTAGCCACAATGATAAAAGTATTGACTGATTTGATTGAATGATTAAAATAATGCAGACATAAAAATGGGGTGAAGATAGAGAGGGAAATGGCAGGGAGGAGAGGGAGCAATGGAGAGAGAGGGTGGGGCGGGCTGGGCTGCCAAGAGTGAAGCTTTGTAGATATGGTTATGTCATTATTGTGTGTGTACGTGTGTGTGCGTTCAGATGTTTGCTTCATCTAAGGGTGCTTTTGGTTTTGTTCTTTTGTTCTGTGTTGTTTCATTTCTCTGTCCCTTTTCCTGTCTCCCTGTCTCTCAGGTTGCCATTTGTGCTGACGTGAAAGAAGTTCTGCTATCAGATGGGAACGAGAAGTCCATTCAGAGTATCCTTTCATCGTCCTCTCCCCCTTCTCTTTTTGTCTATCTCTCTATCTCTGCCTCATTTCTCTGGCTCACATTTATTTATATGCATTTTTATGGATTTATTTACGTGAAAAACTATTTGGGTTTCAGATTAAAAAATCGCTTTTATATTCCTGTACACGAAATCTCATCTCACACGTAGATGCACTTTTAGCACATGTGACAATAAACTGACATGATATAGAGTACAAATTTGCAAACATCAATTTCTTGCGTAATTTAACAACCAGCATTTGTAAATGGTTCATTTATAGTTAATTCAATGTTAATTGACTGTTTTCAAACAATGCAATGCTTTATCTACCATTTAAGTTAGTGTAAAGGTTTATAAGCATCAGCTGCAACTTTAGTTTTGAAACCTAATAATGTTTGCAGATGAACTACACAATAACTACTAATTAAATTTTCCATTAATTAATTATGTTTCATATAAAGTGCTATGTTTTGTAAGGAACAATAGTTTCACATCTTATATCTCGTGTAACAGCATTTAACATGAGATTAAACTGGCATAAACAAGCATTTCATATTTAAAAAAAGTAAAAAAAAACAAACAAAAACAAAACAGTTACGGCATGTGGGAAATGAGTTCTCTGTAATGAGAACTCATTTCCCAGTATACACATGGCTGGATAATGCAGCCTGATCATATCGTTATAAACAAAGGTGTTTCTATTATTTTGTCCATCCCATCTCTATAGGGCTAACCTTAATACTTGGAAGCTTTGGCATGAAAATGTAAATTGTTTTTTACAATTGTTGTTTTTTTGGTAAAAGGAGGAAGCAGACGTATCCCTGAAAAAGGGTCAAAAGACTGATAAAGAGAGAGTAATGGAGCCCCTCTATTGCGTTTAGTAAGTGTCAAAACCTCTGCGCATAAAAACCAACAATGTGATATAAGCACTGAACAGTATCTGTGAGTGGAAAAGCATCCCTGCAAGCTGTGACAGGAGTTGGTCAACACTCGCTTACTCGTCAAGTTGACTTTTGAGACTTTGCAGGCAGAGATGGAATAGACAGTGAGCGGTGTCCAGTGCCCTCGTCTCTTATTAAAATCATTGTTAGCTTCAAATAGTTGCTCATGATTGTAGCTGAAGCTTCAAAGCCCCGAAAATGTTATTTGGAACAATCCTACTTTTATATCAGTGAGAGCAAGCTAAGGCAATAGAAGCTATTCTGTGTTATACACTGTAGTTCAACAGTAGCACAAACTACATCCTACAAAACAACCATGGATTAAATCAACAGCTCTCTAAAGCCATTTCCTGAACATAAAAGAAGCCTTCATGAAAGTAGGATTTATTTCAGGACTGTTCAGTGTTTGACCGCATTGGTTTGAGCAAGTTGTACCTGATAAACTGGAAAATTGATTTATAAAAATACCAACAAAATAACCGCAACCGCTTAAGTAGTAATAGCCCAGCTTCACTGTCTGCTTAATCAAACATGAAACATTGTACCCATTGCTAATATCTATTAAATATCAAAAAACATCTTGCAAGTCAAACCATTGTTATTGCTAATGGACTCTGCCAGTATTTTAATGCCTTCCAGGCTATGTGATTCTGCTGCAGCCATACAGTGTCTCTTGCATGCAGTCTCATCAACAAAAAAGTAGACAATGTGCTGTAACCTTGGTTTTTAAGCCCTGAAATCAGAGATGGGCTCAGAGTGAAAGAAGAATAGCCGTCCACCTCTTTTATCTTTAGGCAAAAGCAGCAGATGGGGCACCCACAGTGACAAATACCCAGCACCAGCGCTCAACTTGGCATCTACCAATCCTAGCTGCCCACAATGCCATGTTAAGAGCACAGTAATTGCCATCCTGTCAGATTTAGTTTGAGACTTCATCTAACGCTAAGGCTAGGGTTTAGGGCTTGATGAGTGTTTTAGAAGCAGGAACAATCAAGGTTTGTTTAAAATGTTTTTGTGTGTGGTTAAGGTTCAGGCCTATAATTAAGTTTTTAGGACAAATCTTTAGGTGAGAGTTTTTTTTGTTTTTTTTCACCACCATTTGTTCTTTGAGTGGGTTATTGATCAACTCCTGTCAGCTTGCAAACCATCGGGCTCTTCTCTTCTCCCCATCTTCTTTCATCATTCTTGTCCTTTTTCTCCCGTCCTCCCAGATATTGCTTCATTCACTCGACAACTACACAAGCAAGAAAAAAAGAAAAAAAAAAAGAAACCCGACTTACTTTAGTTGCTTCACAAAAGCAGGAAATATAAATACACATTTCTTCCCCATTGACCGGTATGGCACTTTCCATATTTAGCTGTGCTTACAATATCTCTGTCTCATCCGGCTACAATGCTCCCTTACCGATCACAATAAGACCAAACAATAACATTATGGAGTCTGTAAAACCGCACGCACACACACTCGGGCACACAAACAATACACTATTGACCGACTGCTTTGTTTCACAGAACAAACACATAGAGGGAATTGTAAGTGAAATCATAGCGAGAATGGATCGAACACACACAGGAGGAGAGAGGGAGGGTCGAGAAAGACAGATAATTTGTTCTTGGCTCAGCCAAATTGGCCCCATTCACATACGGCAGGCTCTGTGTGGCATTTCCTCTCGGCTGAGGAAGCTGTTGTGTCTTAGCCCTCGTGCTAATGGCCACTGTTTGTCTCACATGCGCTTATTGTGCTGCTTGCATTACAATGGAAAGAGGTAGTGGGTTGTGATATGGCTCAGTTTATACAGTGAAATAGATGAGAAGATAAGCACCACAAGAAGTTGTGAATAGACGATATTCAGATATGTTTGGAGAATAGATTTTTCCCTTTCCTCAGAAGTCGTTGACCTCATTTGTAGTGCAGAAACACACACAAATACACACTGTCGCTGTGACCTTGAATACTCATGCTGGAAATCAATTGCAATGTTCCATTAAGGATGATTGATGCATGTCATTGGCTGCTGCTTGTCCGCTTCAAGTGATGGGAGCAAATATTCCTCGAATTTAATGTCCAACAATACTCAAATCTCTCTCTCTCTCTCTCTCTCTCTCTCTCTCTCTCTCTCTTTGACTTTTTCCTCTTGCTTTCTCCGTGTGTGTTTTCAGTTGTGTGTTTGTGCGTGGGCTGACCTCTACCCCAGTGGTGTGCTGGTGATGAGATTAGACTAAGCTGCTCTGCTCTTCACCCTGTCCTCCTATGCATAACACGCTGAAGCACAGGTGTCCAGCATGTGTGTGCGCTCATGCTTACGCTTGTACATAAACGCATGCTAACCTACATATTATTGTGTATCTGTGTCTGGGAGGCCTTTGATTTTGGATCGGCCTCTCCAGCTATCAATCCATCTATAAACTTATCATCCCTGCTCTCTCTCCCTCTCTCTCTCTCGCTCTCTCTCCTGCTCTCTGCTTTCGTCGATTGGATTTGTCTCAGCTCTGTGCGGGCTTTAAAGACAAGGAAATCCTAATTGAATTGCTTTGCAACTCCAGAAGCCAGTGTATTACCAGACAACTTGACATCAATCGCCCTCCTTTTGTGCGTGTTCATCTGCATGTATGTGTGTGTGCGTGCGTGCGAAAGGGGACAGTGTGAGCTTGTGTATCTGTGGTTAAAAGCCTTCCCATTGATCCAACTAGAGGCTGCTGTGATCTGCTTCTGCAGCCTGGTCCTTTATCCCTGGAGATCAGCTTCATCGGCTCTGTGTGGCCGTCTACCATATGTGTTTTTACATAAAGAGGGTCTCACTTAGAATTTGTGTCTCTTGATGTTGATCTTTTCACAGCGTGACACACACCTCAAGCAACCTTAAACCGTTCAACCAAATATCTCTTGATAGTTTTTTGAATTTCCTGACTACTAAAGGAAATTCAGGTGGTGGATCCACGTTTCTAACACACAACGCTTCATCCAAAGACTTTTTGATATTTAGCAATGTATTTGTTTTTGTAAAGAGAGGAAGTAGCAAATACTGTATGTATTAAATCTGATCACACACTGTGTAGAATATCATGGGACATCTTACAGTCTCTTTTGATAGCAAAACTTTTATTTGTAGAAATATTATTTCAAGCCATTCAGGTTGAAATTGGTGTTTTCATAGACACACTTTTTGTCAGTGTTTTGGGATTGACCTCCTGTCCGTCCATCCGTCCGTACGTCCCATTGTTGGTAACGCGATATATCAGAAACTCATTGTGGGAATTCTTCAAATTTGGCACTAATGTGTTGGACATTTTCTAACAGTTACCCAACAATTCATACCACATTTACAACAAATAAGGTCTAACAGAATAAAATGATGACACAGTGCCATTTGATATCCAAAAGGTCAAAGGTCAGTGTTACAGTGATCTGGTCATTATTCAAGTCATAGCTCAGGAACAGAAACTTGAAAGAGGCATACAACCGAGAGCCGGTAAGTCTGTTTTTAATTTATTTTTTTGCCACTGCAGCCCACTCTCCAGAGTCAGGTGCTGAAAAATGTCAAGGTTCTAAGCATAGAGGATGACGAATGCTGTACAGATTAAGAAGCCCCTTCAGGCAAATGTTAGATTTGTGATATTGGGCTATATAAGTACATGTATTTCATATATACTGTGAACATTTTTGACCATATATACTGTAACATTTGTCTAATGTGATTATAATCTTTAAGCATTCTCCAGTTAAGGATATAATTTGTGTGTCTATGATGAATCCTTGACCGTGGCACGTCAGATGTACGAGGGCTGGCCGAGAGGAACAGGCAAGCTGGGAAGTTCGGGTCAACAAATGTTTCTGCCAGGTGAGACCATTTTCGTTCCTTCATAAAAAGATACATACCTCTTCTCTGGGACCATTATCACTGCAGTCATAGAGAAGAGGGTAAGTATTAAGTGTTTGAAATTGCAGCAAATATTTCTTATGAGTGGTTTCTTTGATCAGGGCCGATATCAGGCTGTGCTGCATAATAACAAGTAAAGAAAACACACTCAACTGTTCAAAATGTAGTGAATGTTTTTATCCAACGTTCTTTTATGTTGCCTTGAATGCATACATTTTTAGTTTCCCAGTGGGAATGTGAAAACCATAACCATGGTTGAAAGGTACAGATACACCAGAGCTAATTCTGATTTTTTTTTTTTAATCACGGAACTTTTGGAGATGCAGTTTGTATATGACTTTCTACAAATCACCAGCCAAAAAAAAGCATTGACTTGTTAACTCGTCAGTTGGAGAGAGAAGTATGTTGGAGGAGTGAAAGATTGTGGGGATTTATGTGCATATACATAAAATACCTGTTTTCAACTCTATACAACTTCTTCTTTTTTTGTTTTCGTAGTTTAAAAACCTAATTGTTATATCAACCAAAATGTTTGTGTATCCTAGTTAAAGTGAGATACCAAAACTTCAACTTTATTGATTATTTTTTCATCCAGTACTGATAATTACCTGCTGCTCAACACCAGTACCGATGAAATAAACATGATTTCACATTGTTTATACTATAATAATTAGTGCCTAACCTGCAGATTTTGCAAACCTGAGGGTATTGAAAGGATAAGATGGTACAAGCAAAGATAGATGATTTAATATTCTATTGCTCTGATAAGATATGTTGTGTTAGGGTCGCAGACTTTTCCTTCCTCTCAGAGCTCTTGCTCAACATGTTTTTGCAAATTGCAATCATATAGACCCTTCCTCTTGTATATGTAAAAAATTGAGGACACACATTTGTACATTTTTATATCTTGAGATCTGAAAAATGAATGACAAAAGATCAAACCACGTAAGCTACGTTCTGTAAAACCCAGCCGATTGTGTGTGTCTGTGTGTGTGTGTGTGTGTGTGTGTGTGTGTGTGTGTGTGTGTGTGTGTGTCTGTGTGTCTGTGTGTGTGTGTGTGTGTGTGTACATGCACACAGATTCATCCAAGCAAAATGATTCCCTTTGTGGGGAGTTGTAATCCAGAAAACCATTGAGGCAACTTCTACCAATCACCACACACACAAAACCACACACACGCACTTCATATGCAAGGACGGGCTAAAACGTAGTTAATTGTTGTCCCTGCCTAAAAAAAAAAAAGAAGCATTTTCTCTCTCCCTCTCTCTCCGTTTCACCCTCCTGCGCATATTTACATGAGTGGAAGATGGAGTGAAAAAGTAAACGTATAATTAGGCTACATTACTTTGATTGTTTTCTTTTCAGATTATGCCTGCTGTCAACGCCGCGCCGCAAGAGAGGGCGAAGGGCACGATGTGATTGGACAAGGGGAGGGAGAGGGAGGGGCATGTCGCGTGATGGTGTGCGCGCATGCATGCGTATGTGTGTGCGTGTGCGGAGACCTCCTGCCGCGAATCGAGATTGTGTTTCTAGCGGGGCCTAATGTTTTGTTTACTGAGTGTTAATAATGCCTAATTAATAATCCCCCTCTCTGCCTAACAGTCTGAAAGAGAGAGAGAGAGAGAGGGAGAGAGGGAGAGGGAAAATGGTGTGGAGGAGAAAGTGGCGTCAGCACAGCTTTTACACAATCTGGAACATCCAAATTACAGGCAAAGAAAAGGAAAAACATGTTAACTACTGGTAATTTACTGCAAACAGTCTATGTAAACTTCAGTGCTGCTCGGCACTGAGCAAGCAAAGTGGTCATTGACACTGGTGGACTAGGAAAAACAGGCAGTGTCAGGAGGGGCCACCGACTGCAACATAAAGAGAGAGAGCGACACTTTCAGCTCAAATAGCAAAATTTTAAAAAAATGCCAAACCAAAATGTAATATTTACCTGATGAAAACACTGACATTGGCTAAGAAGCACCAGAAATGTCATGAAATATTGCATGAAACTGAGCGCCGTCAAAATATACCTCCTTCCAGATTCACAATAGGGAAGGATACAAACGAAAAAAGGAGTCTTAGTTTACCATATTGAAATATACCTATACAACATAAACCAGTTTTCATTAACATTATAAAACATAATGGAGACACATGAAATGGAACACCCTGATAAACTATCTGAGGAGCCCAGACAATTAACAGATAACATTTGAAATATATGTTTACTGATATGTTGTTTAGATTTGAGAAGTGCATGTATTATAGAGTAACAATTACGACCAAAAATCCCAAACCTATCGTCCTAGGACATTTATACCATCATTCTAAACATTGATCAAAGGGTTAAAGATGCAATAAATAGACACATATCAAATTGAGGATTTACAGGATCTAAATTGAGGTTTTGAAAGGTCTGCTTTTCAGGGGGTGTTGAGATCTGTAGTCTAATATTGAGTTGTAAAGTCCAAAATGTCCATTTGATGTCCTTTTTGCTGCTTTCTGGATTAAAGCGGCCCAATTAATCAAAATATTATCAAAATCGCAATATGGTTATTTGTATCATGCCAATCACAGAGGCTAGAATCTGTTTTCAATAAATGTCAATTCATCGTCAGTCATTTGTGATAGATTGTGATGCAAAAAAATATATAATTCCCATTAATCTTGAATCATATTAAAATCACAATTAATGTAAATACACTTTTGGAATATTCTGTAACCCTGTTCTAAATCGTTATACTTTCATACAACCTGACAATAAGGTAAGAAGAAAAAAGAGAGCTGACAGTGTGGATATCGAATAACAAAATGTATGGAGGTGGCTGTTCTGTGTGTGTGTGTGTGTGTGTGTGTGTGTGTGTGTGTGTGTGTGTGTGTGTGTGTGTGTGTGTGTGTGTGTGTGTGTGCACGAGAGATACAGAGTATGTGTGTGCATACACATTGTATAAATGTCAAGTGTTATGTCGGAAGCTCCCTCTCTGTATATTGCAGATGACGTTGACCCTCCCTGACACTTTGTCTAAGTCTCTGCTGAGGTGTGTGAGAGAGCAGGAACCTCTGAGTATATGAAAGAGGTGAAGAGAAGTGATGGAGGACAAACTGCTGCTGGATGCTCTGCAGTTTCATGAATGCTATTATTTTATTATTTATATGTTGTTTTCTTTTGTCAAATGGCAAATATGAAACTTTGCTGTCCCTGTTTTATGTTTGCTTTCAGGGTGGTCAGGTGGGACTGCGAGTCAGACATTTCTTCGCTAGAGGGTCACTTTGACATTGTCATGTGTGCAGACTGGTAGGTGTGCGCACACACACACACACACACACACACACATACACACACAGCTCTGTCTGTGCGGTCATGGCAATAATTTTCACTTTTGCGTGACAGTTCTTGCATGGCCCCCCACCAGTGCTTGGACCTTCCCCTGCCTTGTCCACACACACACACACACACACACACACACACGCACACACACACTGACACACACATACATACATATGCTCAGATGCTCGCCTGCCTCCATTTTACACCAAATTGCCTCGTTTTCATGCTTGGTGTCCCAGCAAATGGATGACTTAGGCAAATTGCAAATAATTGCGCCTTGACAAGGAAGGAGACACAGTAAGATAAAGAAAGAGTTGAGGGCGGATGGAGGGAGGAGTAGAAATGGAGATGGAAATGGATAGATAGAGCAACATAAACACAACAATTAGCACATCGGTCATTGAAATGTAGATCTTGCGGCCAATCAAGAATTACATCTTTTTTTCATCGCTCAATTGTACTGCGTGTGGTAAAATGCATTCTGTGTACCATGTACAAGGAAGGAGAGATTCATCTGTGAAAGCAATTTAGAGTTTCCATCGCTTCTGTTTCTCTTCCTTTACTTTGCCTTTTCTATGTAGTAGATCTATCAAAACGGATGGATTGTGCAACCTTGACTTTTTTACACATAAATGCACAGAGAGAGAGAGAGAGGGCTGTAGTGGTAAATACAAAGTACACCTTTCTCAGTGCAGCTACTGCCTCCTCAGTCCAGCCCGCACCCACCAGCAGCATCTATTAGGAGAAACAAAGGAACAATACGTACCTTTATATCATAAAGATGTTCTGAGCATATCAATATTTAAAATTATTCAAAAGGGTGGTGTAGGATTTTAATGTTTTAAACATAAAAATGATTGTTGGGAATAAAAAAAATTTGCATTTAATCAGTATTCAAAGAAAAGCTGAAGTCAAGATTGTCTGTTGTTTGAGTTTTGATAGGTCAGAATCTTTAGGTCGTACTATCTGGCTTTTTACTGGATGTATCCCTGCGGTGGGACTCCAATGCTCATATGAGCAGTAATGTAGAAACCTTATGGGGGGTAACACGTGCAGTAGACCTCAAAATCAGCAGACAGATATCAGGAGAGGTTTGCAGGTTCTGTGGTTGTGGAAGCAAAACCCCAGATGTGAGAGGAGTTTTTTTGCAGGACTTGGAATAGGACTGGAATTTTCCCTCACTAAGCCAACCTTTTAGATGACTTCAGAGGAAGAATGCCAGAGTGACTGGTGATATTGGTGGATGATAAAAGGAACATTTAAGCATCACCCCTTCTTTGGAGCGGCCAGAGGACTCTCAGAAAGACTTACCCAACTTCTGGGTAGAGCTCACTGAGGCAGTCAGTGGTCAGGCACTGGGAGTGGATGAGATTGAAAAGTTGCAAAAACCTGCTACACGCAGTCTGATCAGGAAGAGTCACTGTGTCACAGCTGTTATCTTTGGCACTGTTTGCTTGCATGTAGATTTTTCTAGAATTCTGGATTTTACTTTGGTTTTACTTTGATAGCCCTATGTCTCATCCTGGAACACAGCAACATAACATTATTCAAGCATTCAAGCTTCCCACCCTAAATGTTGCATCCAAGGAAAATTGCCACATGTGCCCATGGTCTATAGCCCATTTCTGTATGTAAAAATCAGAAGACATGAATGTTGGTTTAGCTTTTTCTGCAGCTGGTAATGTAGCAGTGGACCACATAGTTCCTTGAAGCTACTTCAGATTTTTTAGAGGCGAGTAAATGCTTTCATGTCCGTTTACCACCACATTTACACACACACACACACACACACACACACTCACACACACGCACTCACACTCACACACACACGCTGAGAAGATGGATATGCTGCCGACTGAAGCGAAAGTACTTGACTGTTTACCAGCTTCACAAACACTGAACAAATTTAGCTTGTGTACAGTTTGTGTTTGTGTGTGTGTGTGTGTGTGTGTGTGTGTGTGTGTGTGTGTGTGTGTATGTGTACCTATCTATCTGCGCGAGAACGGCATGTGTGCTAAGTGCAGCATTAGCAAACGCCGTTATCATTATTGTAATGTCATGGTCATTACAGGTAATATTCAGGTACAGCACCCAGAGAGAGAAAGAGAGCAGGCAGCTAATAGACGATACTTTACAGTGGACCGGTGTATCTGCACATGTGTGTGTACGACAGACGAAAGCAGATCATATGAGAACAGAGTAAATTGCATGTGAATTTTTTGGTATCGCAGGTTTTTTTTTCTCAGATTTCTCTCAGCGGAGATGCATACTTTAGTGATGGGCCTGGGCAGTGTGTGTGTGTGTGTGTGTGTGTGTGTGTGCGCGCGCGCTGCAAGGTGTTTTTCCTGTGTGCTGCCTTCTTTTCTGCGTGTGTATGTGAGTGAACGATTGTGTGATAATTGCAGTGGTGGTGGTTGAAGAGTGATGGCTGACCGATTAACGGGCGCATCGTGGTGATGATCACCTACGAAAAGGTCAACAACGTGGCTTCCACTCCGATTAATTATAGCTCCTACCGGCAGCGATGGAACCACCGCTGAGCAGAGATGGGAGCAGAAGTGAGGAGGGGAGTGAGGACAGAAGAAGAGTTTTGTGTAACATTGAATATCAGCGGTTCATTATGTGCTAACTTCCTTGGATATGCTGCCTGTCTTTGAAATGGGGGTATTATGCAAAAAGAAGAATTGGCTAGTGTTGGAGTGGATTTTGCTGTTATTTAAGTGCTGTTAAAGTATCAATCTGGCACCGCTCACTGCTTCACCAACTTTTAAACCTGATGAAATTGCACCACTTGAACAAGACATTATGAATTTTGCTCTTTGTGTGACGTCCTAACTGGGAAAATAGCCATTCAAGGTCTGAATCAGAGTTTCGTACAGTGCTAGATTGCCTCGAGATATTAAATGTCGAGGCCAGCTGTAGCCTGTCACAATGGCTATTGATTTAGAAATAGGGCCACAGTTATGTCAAAAGGAAAACCAACAACTTTTGATGAAAAAATGCTGTTTGTGTCCTTCATGCATACTATATACAGTATATACAGTACTCATACCAATTTGTCAAAGAAGAGGAAAAAAAGATCTGTTGCTGTTGGGATCTTATTCACAGAAAGTCGCCCACTTTCCCTTACTCTTGAAATGCACTTCTTGTTTGTCCTGCTGATAGTGTTCAAGAGACATTTCCCCATCATGGAACAAACACAATGGAGGTGTAGAGTCTACAGTAGAGCTGTGAAGAATGATAGAATGAAAACGGGTGAAAGAAAAAAGTCGACGCTGTGGAGAACGAGAAGCTTAAAAAAAGAAATCAATTTTTCAGTTGATACAAATTTTCAATTAAGCCCCATTCTGCTCAAAAATGTGTTTTGCTTGTTGTTACTTTAATGTTTGACCTTCACTGTTTGTCTTCACATTCATCTGCTGGAAGAGAAAAGTTTTTCTGTGCCCACCTTAAAATCTCATCTTGTGTAGGTCCACATGTGTGACAAAGTGCTGAAACGGAAAAGTATAATCAATGACGATGATTGTCCATTCAATCACCATAATACATGTTGGCGGTATACGTTTACCAATGAAAACCATGGACACGCTAAAACTTAACATTTCTTTATTGTTCAAGGGTTTTTTGTGTTTTTTTTCTGACAATGCCATACTTGTGATCTCTCTGTGAGGTTTTGGCCCGAAATCCTCTTGGTTAGGGTTAGGTAAAAATCTTATTTTGGTCCCCACAAACACAGCAGAAAATTGTCCCAAGGTATCTTTAAGAAATATCCAGTGGTTTTAGAGTTGTTGAAACACAGGCTTGAGCTCTCGCCTCTAACTCTGCTACCATCCCCTGCACCCCCTGATGTCATGGTCAGGTCATAAACATGTAATCTTAACATGATAACATGTTTTGTTGAAAATAGCCAACATAGTACACAGGCCAATGACATGTACAAATGTGAACGTATCAGTGGCTTGCAGAAACGTTACCTGCCAGCATTTTGTCTGGATTCTCAGACAGAGAGACTGACAGGAGTGCAGTAATTGTGAAGTGTTGTGTGCCTCCTGATGTCCATGTGTTTCTCTCTCTGTGTGTGTGTGTGTGTGTGTGTGTGTGTGTGTGTGTGTGTGTGTGTGTGTGTGTGTGTGTGTGAGAGAGAGAGAAAGAGAGAGGGGGATTCCAGCAGTGGGCATGTGGGTGGCAGAGCATCCTTGGCTGGGATGTTGGCATGTCTGCTTCCTCCAGAAACTGTCCATGTGTGGGCACTGAGATAAAACCCTGTGTCTGTATATATGTGTGTGTGTGTGTGTGTGTGTGTGTGTGTGTGTGTGTGTGTGTGTGTGTGTGTATGCGTGTGTGTGTGTTTCTCTTTCCATACTATATCTATGTCTTCTGCAACCCTCACACGAGAATTTGTTATGCACACACACCTCTTTTGTGCTTCACACAAGAGCTGAATTGGATTGAGGAACTTTAGGCACATACTGAAACACACGTGTCCTTATTAAAAGGTCTATGTAATGACTTGGCACAATATGTAATGGCAGTCTGTAACACTTCTGATGATGTTGAGACAATTAACGAGTGCTGCTTGATACTTGCAGGTAGTGAAGAATAAAGAAATCATCATCGTTTAAGTTTATTTTCTGTGTTAAGCACAGTTCAACACTGATTCTTAGAGGCAGTCTCCTGCCCAAAAAATACACTGTCATTTATGCAACTTTGTCTCTTTCTCATGTCTCCACCATATAATTTCAGTCAGAACTGCAGTAGGCCTCTTCTACAGCAGCACCTTTGTTTTTTTGTTCTGACAATGGACTGAAGAACTGTTCATCCTTTTTATTTTTTTCAAAACTCTTCTGCCACATATGACTCTCCACTGGAATTTTACTTTTTAGAACATTTTAATCACACTAAAAAAGAAAGAAAATGATTTTTCTTAGTCATAGTAAGTAACCAATAAAAAGACATTTGATCACAATATGTAATCCCACACACGTGTCATCAGGGCTTAACTGTGTGAGTGAGAACATTGTCAGAACTTCTGTTGCTCAGCTCTGATTCATGTTAATTTGAATATTTGACATTTTTTTAAATTGTAATAATTGTCCTTTTTTACCAACTAAAAGCTGATAGCAGATCTAAGTGGAATGTTAATTGATTGTTAGATTCCTTTTCAGAAAAAAATGAACTGAAATCAAAAGAGGTCTGCTGCCTGTTTACCACTTAAATGGAGAAATTCTATGAGGCGTGCGTAGTGTCTTTGCCAAGAAACATGGAAGTCACTTTCTAAGAGTGTGATAAGTGTAAGGCATTCAACTATACACACACACCCACAAACACACAGACACACGCACACACACACACACACACACACACACACTCACACACACACACACACACACACACATCATGCATCCTTGTATTCTCATTAATAAGATGAAAGAGTGAAACCAATGTTGATTCTTTGACAGTTTTGGTTTTAGCTGTTAAGAAGGTCAACATTAACGCACTTACTCCGTTACACTTCACTAGCTCTATATTGAGTTTGTTGATTTGATTCTTTTTGTTTACATGGTTTTAGTGTGAACGCCGTATCAAGTGACTTAATGTTGTTTTTGTGAAGAGTGCATTTCCCCAGATGGCCTGGGACTCAATACTCTGAAAGTAAACATGCAAGAGGTCATACAAAATATATGGCATTGAATATTCACAGAAAACAGGAGTCTTACTTACTGTAAGAATACAAAGGGTCATGTAATTGTGTCAATTTGACTAATAACTGAAAGGTGATCAGTCCTCAGAGTTAGACATGAAGAAACTTTGGTTCATACATCTGAAATAAGGTAAAACAAATGAATATGGTAGTAATTCATAAAAATAAACAGCCTTGCCCTTCAGACGATGTCATGTGTTTCCATGTTCTCAGCCTCGCAGCTTTGACGACATCCTTTATGTTCACATACGTGTGTAAGTGGACAAATATAGCTGCAGGTCTCTCGCGCACGCACCCGGTTCGTGCCCTTTCACCCCCAGTCAGTTTTCACTCAGAGTTCACTGGGCCATAGTGGGTGGGAGGGGTCAGCATGAGACAATAGGACCCCTGACAGTCTGGGCGCACCAGAGGTCACCGTAAAGGGACCTTAAAGGGGACGGCCACTCAATTTGAAAGTCAATAAATGTTAAATTGGCAGTATTAAACCGCAACTGTTCACCAGTGTAATAGACTGTGAGACATTCCTCTGAGGTCCCACAAGAATATCACTTTACATTGTTTTCATTTTCATTTCAAAATGAAGAGGAATCCAAACAAGCAGTTAATGCCTCACTGCTATAATGCCAACGTCTGAATTCTTTGTTGGTGAAATAATAGCAGACACACGCAAGTTTATGTTGTTCTTTTACATGTATAAAAAGGGGACGCACTGGTGCACAGGTGACTCACATCTATTTAAGTGAGCAGCCTTTATCAACTGTTAAAGTTGCCAAAAGCATCAGAGACAAGTGAACATAAATAACGCTAAATCATTTTTTTGTGTCTTGGTGATAGGAATGGATGATACTTACATTTTCCCAAATTTCAAAACCACCTTAATAAACAAACTGTCATCAAATTCACAACAAACCAACAGGATATAAGTAAGACAGAAACATGATCGGTTTTCTCTGAAATACAGCACGCATGCGTTTGTTACTGTGCACGTAATGGTAGTTTTACCTAAATGCTTACTTTATGTGAAATACACAGCAGCAGATCACTTTGTTACAGTGGTCGTTGTAGACACTTCAAACTTTTCAACAGCACTGATTGTGGCTCTATTTTTTCTCTTCTGACAGTTGCCCTTTAAATGGCATCCTGTCCTTCCCGTGCCCTCGGTGTGTTTGTGTCTGCGTGTGTTTCAGCTGTTACCTCCACCCAACCACCCAACTACCTCACTTCCTTGTTTTCCTTACCACTCACTTTTCCTGTGAGCTGATATCTGTGGCAAAATAAACCAAACACAAACCTCTCACCTTTCAAGTCAAATAAACTTCGCACCCCTGTACAACCTCGGAAGAACAATAAACTTTACACATAAAGTACGTACACCCATCCGGGTTTCGGCTTGTAATGGAAAGTCCTGTTTTTGTTTTTCATTTTTAGAAATGTCTTTCCCTACATCCTGTGTGCAGACACGTAACAGTGTAGGTTGGGTGTAGAGATTGAGTGAGGAGAGTTTGTGATGTGGATCAGAGGATTTTGAATGAGGAAAGGTCAGAGGCTGCGATTGGAAAGTTGCGTCCAGATTGCCTCTCCACTGGCCAGTTGGACGGATGTGAGGGATTATGTCAAATCTGCACTGTATTGTTGCATTTTAGTCAAATTACTCCACTCTCATCTGTGATAATAGGTACACACAAACACCCAACATTCACACACATACAATCATATACACACTCAGCGCTCTACTTACTGTCATAATGGATTGAAATTTGTCTTTGTGGATACAGAGACAGGTGTTGCTTTGTTTAGATTGATTGAAGTCGATTTGGGTGTGCGTCCGTGTGTGTTGCGCGTATTCCCATCTGTTACGTAAAACCAACTTGTTAATAACCCAGTTAATATTTTTACATTTATATCAGAGCTTGAACCAGTTAGGAACCAATTGTCATTATAACACCAGCACATCAATGACCTTTGTGTTTTTTTTTACCTGTATTGAAGCTCACATTTATCTTTCTTCCTTTTATTCCATTTTCCAAGTTGTCCGTGAGTTTTGAAATGAATTTACCATCTTTGTTTCGTCCTCTTTCACATATTTGTATTGTGTTTTTAAAGAGGATATGTGTGAACGCTCAAAGCCCACATGCCTCTTTCCACCACCTAGTATTTCCGCTGAAGCTCTACTTCACTCCTCTCAAATGATGGAATTAACAATATACACAGAGGAATATGTGATTTGACAATTTAAGATTATAATAGTTCTACCCTACCCTATTCATTCATGTCATTCATTCAACCTTTATTCCTGCTCAAGGGATCACTGAGGGGTGACCCTCATTTACAATGACATTTATTCATTGGATACTGATGTATAGCAGAGAACTGTGACTGACTTCATTTTGCACCCTGTTGACCGTGACAGTGCAGAAATTGTATTAGACACCAAAGTTGTTCTGACAAGAGAAATACAATCGCTGTTAGTTCCAAACAACTTTGGTGGAGACAAAAGCCAGTCACAGGAATGTTTTTCTCACATTTATTCAGCTTTTGTTAACATGCTGTATTTTAGTGTAAAAGTTCCAATCTGTAAGATTTAAGATGATCTGTTGGCAGAAACGGACATTAATATATTGAGAACTATGTTTTCACTTGTGTAAAATGAGCTGAAACTACATTTACTGTGTTCTCATCACCTTGAATGAGGCTTTTATATCTACAAATGGAAAGGGTCCTCTTCCACGCTTTCCACCATGTTGCACCGTGTCTGAGAATGGACACACCAAACACTCATTCTTGAGGGAAAAGTTTGTTGTTTTTCACATTTTTAGTGGCCAACGTAGGGGAGGGTGAGATGAGGGGTATTCAGCTGGTTGCAGTGTTTAACCTCACCACTAGATGAAACTGAATCCTACACACTGGTCTTTTAACGAACTGAATATTAGTACAAGCATGCAATTACAAGAGCTACCCCCTTGCACCACAGAATAGAGTTAAAAGGGGTTGTGGTTGACATCTCCTGTCATTGTCATTGTTTGGGGTTTATGAAGAGACAACCAGACATTTCCAAACATTTTACTACATTTAAGCTTAATTTCTCAAATCTATCTCAAATTCTATTAAGAAAGCTTTTTTTTGGTAGGTGATTACTGAACCCTTAAAAAGAGAGTCATCATCTATGCCTCCATCTTGGTTTTCGTTCTTCCTCTTGTTTGAGGAAGAATTCTCTCTCTCAGAAAAACGTGCCTACAGACTCGCTGTGGCATCAGTCAAAGCCTGTTCTCCTCACACCATCTGCTCATCTTTGCTTTTCAGTGCTTAAATCATTTTTATTTACATTTAGTATTAAAGCCAACATACACACATGATTGATTGACTCAAACACTCATACGCACTGTACAAAGGCACATTGACTTGTTAGATATGCACAAAAACATACATAAATAAAAACATAAATGCACTGCAACAAGTATAACACACACATACATCCACTGAGCACCCTGATACTCTCTCATTTTAATTACTGAGATGTGACTTACCTTTGATCACACAGTGCCTGTTTTAAATCTTTTTTATTTGTTGTCTGAATGATGTAAATGTGGCACTAATCATATTGTTTGTGAAGTTGTATGGAAAAAAAAAAACCTGCATGCACAAATCCTCTTACTCACATGTACATGTAGACTGTCTCTCCACACACGTTAGTTACAGCACAGAGGTGTTTAATGTATAATGGAAGCAGTAAATTTGATTCTCCGCTTGTGTGTTGTTTTTGTTCTTATATCTTCATATGAACTTCAGAGCTCACACTCCAGGTATTAATTCCACAAATTCCGAGGTGCCTTTTGCGCGGCTTTGAAGAGTCCCAGTAAAACCGTGTACATCTGCTTGTACACACGTGCGCGTGTTTACCGTTGGCGATTGGTATCTGTGCACGTTGGATTTTTCTGATGTTCTGCATTCCTTGCGGTGCTTCGACATAACAGGCGGAGGTGAATACACACGGAAACTCAAACGTAAACAAAAAAGGAAGAGCATCTTACTCATGCAAATTGTTTTTTTCTCCCCCTTCTTCCTTTTGGTGGATTTATTTGTGAACAAAAGAAAATAAATAGCCTGCTGCTTTATCTGGAGCTGCTATCGTAAGAATTCTAACCTGGCTCTCCCTCTCTTCCCAGTTTGTTTCTCGACCAGTACAGAGCCTGCCTGGTTGATGCTATAAGGAGATTACTGCAACCCAACGTAAGTGTGTGTGCGTGTGTGTGTGTGTGTGTGTGTGTGTGTGTGTGTGTGCGTGCGTGTGCGTGTGTGTGTGCGCGCGTGTGCCTCTGTGTGTCTACTGTATATATCTCTGCTTATCCCCTTCTTCTAAATCACCACCCACTCCTCTCAATCATAATTAGGCCTCGCCCAAAACCCTATACACATTAATCGTCTGACAGGATTAATATCATGTAATGCTTTAATGCTTATTATGAGCGACTTGAATGCATTGCTCTGATCTCCGCCTCTCTCTCTCCTGCCTTCCCCTTAATCATAAATCCGAGGCAACTTCTCCCTTTTGGCCTCGCGATAAGACCCCACGCTGTGACAGCCAAAGCAAATGGGGGGGTGAAAAAAAGGAAAAGGGCTGGAAGAGATAGTGTTGAGGTTTCTATTCATCTGAGGGAAGAGGGGTGCGTTTTAAGTACAGAGGCCAGACTGGTATAGGGAATATCTGTTTATGAAAAGGAAGGTGAAGGGAAGGCGATAGGGGGGAAGAAAAGGAGGAGAGGACACAGGAAGGGGTGAGGGAGGAGAGAGATCGAAGGAAAAGAGGAGGGAGAGGAGCAGTAATAACGAAGGTGTAAAATAGATGTCTCTTCTAAATCAAAATGATTTTTGAAATAAAGATGACGAACCGGAAACATGCACGTTATAATGTGGTTTTCAGCTCGATGCAAAGTAATTTATTTGTCATAAATTCAACAACAGCACACAACAAGGCAGAATTAAATAGTCCCTGCTGATCATGTTTCGTGGAGCACAACTGGTTCTGAAAAAACACGTGTTGCTGTTGATTTTAAATGCCTTCAGCCTCTAAAATAACTGTTATTTTATTGGGGTGGGAGCAGAAATCATGCATATCTTAGGACTTCCAGATTGGCAATGTGCTATGATTTTAAATCATACACGTTTGCTTTTGCAAACTGCTATTCCATGTATCATGAGCTCTCTTTGTCTTTAGGCCAGTAAAAGTTGCATGGTGCACCTTTTTAAGATGTATGATTTTTGAAAATAAAGACTTGGCTTTGGTAGTCATTGTGATTATTTTTGTTTGTTATTTTTTCATAATGGTCATAAGTCTTCAGTTTGCTAATAACTTCACAATGCTTCAATTTAGGTTAAAAAGTTATGCTATTGCGCATTATTGATCTTTGTAAGAGACACTTAAGATTTATAATGTCTCTCTGTGTAACATCTACAGACTGCAGGAGGCTATGTAAGGGATAAAGTTATTAAGCAGTGATCACTCGTCTTTTCTTTTTTAATGTACTTTTATCGTTTCCCGTTATTCGGTGTGATTTCTTAAATCTATAAAAGGTGGCAGCTGGTAGGAAACAACTTATACAGTATAATCTCTCAAAACTGTCAAATAGAGTCATTTCCTGTATACTGAGCGTTTAATTTTTAAGTTTAACAAAATATCAAACACAAAATATGGACACTTTATGACCCATTGCATTAGTAGAAAATCTATATATTTTAATATAAACTGACATGATTGTTATGTTCCATACGTTAGGTGTTAGGTTTAAATTTTTTTAATTTAACATCCAGGTTGTTGTCAGTTCCCTCAGCTGACACTTCAGGCAGTGACATGCGCAGTAACACCGACAGTCTGAATGTGTGTCTCGTTTGCAGCTGAATGTCGGAGCTGCTGCGGTCGAATGACAGACATGACATCTGGCCATTGTTGTACATCTGTGTGTTAAGTCTCTCTTCATGTCTCTCTCTCTTTAATCCAGCAGAGATAATTCAGGGGCTAATATGATTTGAGTGTCGGCCATCAGACTGTCGCTGCCACAACAAGCTTTGCCAAATATTTAATAATTTGCTAAGCTGATTAAGCAATTAACAAAACAATTAATTCTCCTATCTAATGGCACTAATTTGTTGTTTCTGACAAAGGTGGTCCATCCGGTGGGCTGGATCCCCTTAATCAGCTGATTAGCGCTGGGAGGAATTTTGTCTGTTTGTTTGCTTTAGCTGTGTTTTAAGGGGGGGGCAGCTGGATATACAGATGAAAAATCATCTGTCGAATGGAGGGATCCCGCTGTTTTCACTGCCTTTGTGTTCATTTAGCTTCCGTCGTGTGTGTGTGTGTTAGCGCGAACATCCCTCTTTGCTCCATTTAATTAAAACAATAATAGCATGATCAACATGAAATGAAACTGAAAGCTGAAGGATTTCAAAGAAACTTTGAACCTGTTGGTAATCCTCTTACTATTGGCAGGACGTCTGTGATGCATGTGCACATACAAACACTTTTTTATTTCTCTCTGTCTTTCTAATATGCACATGCACACAAGCACGTACGTGACAGATACATGAGTAGATAATTCACACCGACACGTGTGTTCACATGTGATTGGATTTGTGGAGCTTTAATTTTTTTCAGGTTTATCATCTAATATGTACCTGGTAAAAAAAAAAAATCAAAGGATAAGTTTTTGTGTTTGTAAAACTGAACAAGGATTATAAGAAATGAGGATTGAATGTGTGTGTGTGTGTGTGTGTGTGTGTGTGTGTGTGTGTGTGTGTGTGTGTGTGTTTGTGTGTGTAAAGTACCTATAAATGTACTGTGCACTATAACCACTATCAAACTCTGAAAGTACTCCCCCTCCTCTGGTTTCTCTCCAGGGCATGGCGTTGGTGTTTGCTCCACAGCGTGGTGAAACTCTGAGACTGTTCCGTCAACTGGCCCAGCAGAGTGGACTCTACGTCTCTCAACACCAGCAGTATGATGCTCAGGTCATGGATGTTCACTTAAAGGTATATAACGCATGTCCAAAAGAGGAAAACACTGAGACAGTAAGATTGACTCCAAATCACTGATCCCGTGAAAAGGAAAAAGACATTTGAATCAGTTGCAGTTTTGATAAGAGGTTTTTTTTAGGGTGAAAGTTTTCATGCAGTTGATATAAGAGACTCACATCCAAGAGTTTGATGTCTGACTACATGTTTTGACCGCCAGCCGAAGAAAAGACTTGATTTCTGTAGTTCACATCTGAATACCTGATCTGAACATATGTTGCAAAAACAAAACTTATGTATATACAATATTTTCCCAAGTGCAGTGCAAGTTTTTGCCAGTATTGGAAAAAAAGGCAGCGATTTGCATATAAATTAACTGATTTAAATTCAGCCACATATGAATATCGGTCTCCTTCTGGGTGCTGGTTGTTCCTCCTGGTTCCTCCTCTTTGAAGTTTTGTTACATGACTGTTGGTCTCAGCCAGTTCATTCAGGGCTTGACACTTGAGCTATGGAGCATAACATGTATTAAGGCAGCATAAATCTATGTATAAAGAGTGTATGTATAAACAAAGGCAGGAATTTTCACCAGTCAACTTAAATAGCTCAACAGAGGATATGCACGTGATGACGGGGGTTAGCAGAAGTCACCATGGCTACAACAACTGAGTTGCAAAAAGACAACTGAGTGGCAACATGTGCTGCAGACCCCAGGTTCAGCATTAATACCACTAAAAACACGTTAAAATGTAAAAGAGCTGAGTTTATTGACTTGACATACAAACATACTGCGCATTGACACATTGCCATGCAACGCTGAAGTGATATTTTGTGCAGCCCTAGGTCAGAGGTTAACTTTAATTACATGTTATATGTTTGTTAAGAGAGCTCCCTGAACGCTGCTTCTCTCCAGACTGGCCATGAAGCTATTTCCTTCTAGGAAAGTGACTTCTCTTTAATAAACAAACACATAAAAAGTCCTCATTTAGTGCAAAAATGCATTTTGTTAAATGTGACTGCTGTTTGTTTCAGCTGAATTTTTACAGAGGTCATTAACATCTGTTGTATGGTTTGTAAATAGACTTGGAGGACAACCTAGTTAACACGGCTCTATTGTTTACTTGAAAATGGTCAAAATCTGTTGCTACTTAAAGAAACCAGTGAAAATTGAGGGTGCCTAATGTTCACTCAGCTTTAATAAAGACCGGTGAATCGGCCCGAGACACTTTGCGACACACACTGAATCCAAAACAAACTGCCTTAACTTGGCACGGCGAGAGAGACGGACGAGGGGAAGGAGAGAAAAGAACAGCGTAAAAGAGAAAAAGAGTGACAGAAAGCACCTGAGTAGGCAGTGTTAAAAGAAGTGGTGTCCAGCTGTTAACTCCATTACACTCACAGCTACAGAATAACAGGACAGCACGGAGCGGGCTAAATTGGTGCGCACTCGTTCACCTACACTGGTGGGACAATTGGACAGACTGGCCATTAAAGTGGCTGTTAAAGTGGCCTGAACCTCAGCGAGGAGAAATCTCACTTCTTCTCCCCTTCTCTATTTATTCGTCACTGAATTTAGCACAATCACACTCACATTCTGTCTATAAGTGACTCTGGAGGCTTTCAAACCACACTGAGGGTGAGGACATGTGTAGAGAGGAGGGACTGACTTGAACCAGGTTTAAGGCTGGCTCAGGTCAAGTTGTCCCAGTCCACATTTAGGCCCCCACACCAGCCTGTAGTGGAAAGGTTGATTACCACTGTTCAGATGTGTTGAGCCACATTTTATGAGTAGAGATGGGAAAAGATTTTATTGTGGCTTGTGATAAAAACGCTAAGTTATTGTTATTGTTAAAACGTCCTTAATCTGAATTATCCTAACTCAGGATTATCGTCAATATCTTCACGGGGAAAGCTGTCTATCTAACATGCAGTACTATATTGATTTTTTAATGTATGATGATTATCGGGATAATAAAATTAATCGCAGTTATTTTGACTAGGATGCTCATGACATGAAGTTTTCATATTGTCCCCTGCCTCATCAAGAGTCCACATCATTAATTACATTTGATGGCCAAAACAAGCTTTTTCCGAGGCATTTTGATTTTTACGGTGTCTGTCAACACTTTTCCTTCAGTCCTCGTACCTTAACGGTTCTGTTTATGTGCAACCAATTTACCTTAGCAAACAAGTTATGCTGGAATGTAGTGCAGGACAGATTTTTTTCAGATCAACGTTACTGGGAACAATATCACTGTAAATACACCATGCTGTAGGTCACTTGTTTTTTCTATGATATCACTAGAAAATACAGCACATTTAACATTTTTGTGGAAATATTCAAGTCACTGAAAGTATTTTGTTAAAATCAGGGATCGATCATAGCCTTTGTAAAGTATTAAAAATGCCTATTCCGACTTGACACATAGGACAAATTTACTCAGTTCTGTATTAAACCAAAGACAACATCTTTCCTTGTCCCTTAAAAAGTATTTTACTAATCTAAACTGAAGACTCTTGTGGGACTAATATTAAAATGTCCTTCAAAATAAGTTTGGCAAATCAAATTAATAGCATATGAACAAATTTTGTTGCTGAGTTTTATCCTCGATTCCCTTCTGAGTTAAACTGTGAAGCAAATGGGCGAACAATTCTTTGTTGTTTTAGTACTTTGCCAGTAATGAATAAAAGGTCTGGCCCCATTTTCAGCTTGGTTGTCAGGTTGTCGATGCTGTTTCTAGTAGCGATGGGGACTTGACAGTAACAGACACTGTGGAATCAAAATAGAAATGTAGACTAAATAGAGTCAATCAAAGGCAGGTCAATACCCACAGCTTCCTTCAGACTACTTTTGACAGTCTAAACTGCACAAACTCTTCAAACATTCAATTTATAAGACGCAGCTTGAGCTTAATAACTCATAGTAGGTCTCTTTAGCCTCAGGTGGAGTGGGTGCAGCATGAGAAGAGCTAAAGGGAAAGAGAAGAAGAAAAGAAGTGAAAAGGGACAGAAAGACAGAAGTACCTTTAGTTGGATAAAAGTGGATGCAGCCATTGCCTTAAATTTAAAAGAAATACAACTTTGGTTTGAAAAAGCTTCGGGGAGAATTGATTGGACCTCAAGGCCACTGAATTCAGTCATTGAATAATCCTAATGGTTCAGCACCTCAACCGCTTGGGAAAATTGCCACTCAGACCTGTTGTCGTGATGAGAGCTGCCTGGCGACGGCGTGTGTGCGATGTGAACAGTGGAAATCTAACTAACATTGTTGTTTGAAAAGAAATCACCCAGATATTATGCTGTTTTTTTTTCTTTCTTCGGCATGCAGTGGGACTATAGAACCAGTCGGCTCACTCTTGAAATGCACATTTCCATCCATGTGACACACACACACACACACACGCACAGTTGGGTCAGGTGCTGTGTGTGGATATGAGGACAAGTTGAAGTGCCCCCCTCACCATCTGAAGGTGATTAAGTCTCCTCTGCTTATCTTCTGATGAACACTCCGAACAACCCCTGTGTGGTTTGTGTGTGTGTGTGAGTGTGTGTGTCTAACTGACCATTCCCTACACACACACACACACACAAACACACACACACACTGTGCACACAGCTAAGAAACAAGCTATATCACAATCCCACACAGACCAGACATCACTCAGACAGCATATTGGCTAGACATTACACACAAACACACACACCGCATGATGATATCACAGCGAAACATACACTACCACCACGCGCACACACCCACACACATGCACGTCCAAATGAGCAGCTGCTACTCATTTGCACTACAGATTAGCTTTTTCCTCGGTTATATCTACTTTCAGTGGGTGGATCAGAACACAAGGAAAATGCATATCAGAACCGACAGCGGAACACACACTATGGATTTTATTTCACCGCGGCTTAAAAACAATCAAAGAGAGACGGAAAAGCAGGTGTATCCGTTCTGAGGATAAAGCCTGAGCTGAAAAACCTACATGTTCTTTTTTTTAACAGAGAGGATTCGAGCTGTGAAAATGTCTCCAGTTTGTAAGGAAATGCCCTTTTAATATTACGCTCGATTAACTTAACATTACATTGTTTATTTCTAAAACCCATCACATTTCTTTTAGTAAATATTTAAAAAATTTTTGTAAAATGTGTAAGTTAGATCTGTATTTTAAGATACGTTTATAAGAAAATAATACAAATAAATGAAGCCTGCGCGTCTTTAAATTTTTTAATATAACATTTTTTTATTTATTTATTTATTTTTATTTTTATTTTTACTGAAACAACAAGGTACTAGGAGGATTTTTACTTCACCAACAGGCCACTGCTTAATGTCCAAATATTTGTGACATGTGTGTGTTGACACAGTTGAAACCACTTATATATTAATGAGGAAATATGTCCAGTATCACTATATCCTTATAAGGCAGATGTATGCAAAATCCCATGTCAAATAATTGAATTAACTGTGTTATATTGCTAACCGTTATATCATATGCAAGTTGGTAGCTCTTTAACATAACATTGTTCGTAAATGATTAATTTATATTTAATAAAACTGTAGTTGAAAGTAAGTTTGCAGTTTATAAAAGATTTAGTAAGCAGTTGTAAAGGTTTATAAACATAATTTTCAACTTTGCGATATATACTTGCTTACATAGTGCCCTAACTATAAATGTACCAATTATTAATGATGATTGTGAAAAACACCTCTCTTTTATTTTTTTGTTTTCAAACATATATATCAGAATCATCAGCATGGATGACAGAGCTTTGTAAACCTATATGATCATCCGACATTTGATACCACTGACACCTTCGACGTGATCATATCGAATTATCCCCCAACACTGGTGTCGAGCAAGCGGCGCACTCCAGTCAGAAACCCAAACTTGTTGACGTTTCACATGCAGCCACACAACAATATCACATAGTTGGTTGAGTTTCCGCACGTGTCATTCAGCGACTCACAAGCTCCTCCGTCTGGCCCATAGCTCCCAGTATACTGGCATCCCTCGCCGTGCCAGATTTCGACGCTCGTCAGATTTGATTTTGTTTGGAATATACCGACCGTCTTAATGCTTGCCTCGTGTGTGAAAAGAGAGAGAGAGAGCAAGGAGTGTTTTTTTTTTTTAGCAATTCTTTACAAACTGTCTCCAGACCCCCAGCTCGCTACTCTGCAGTTTTCTAAACATACACACATTTTAGCCCACTGACACAAACGCACACGCGGGACTTGCAGACAGCAGGCAGGCCCCAATGTGCAGCGGTAGTGTGTCTAAGAACTGTGCGTGTGTGTGAGTGTAAGGCGTGTGCTGGGACGGGCAGACAGGGCTAGCGCGTTATCCTCTTATCCCCACTGTTGTGGAATAGAGAGGCAAGCAGCTGGAGGGACTGCAAGCAGCCTGATAATGCCAGCGCTATTTTCTAACCCGCCATCTTAATCTTGTTACTCAAATGGTTGTGAAGAGAGAGTCATGAATTTTAATTTCTCTCTCTCTCTCTCTCTCTCTCACACACACACACACTCACACACACATGCAAGGGAGTGTGTGTGTACATGTGTAGATCCCCCCGTCTCTCTCACATGCATAAATAGTATCCCCACTGTGTCCATGCACTCACACTCTCTTCCCTGCCTCCTTCCTTCTGCCTCCCCCCTTTCACTTGCTTTTCTCTCCCCCCCTCAGCTGCCTAGCTCCCCCCTTTCCTCTGACATATCTTCCTTCACCCTTCTCTACTCTCCCCCTCCCTCCGCTCCCCACTATCTTCCCATTTCCTACATCACGACCCACTTCTCTATTTACTCAAGCCTGTCCTTCTATCCCTTCCTCTACTCGTCTCTCCATCCACCCAATCCCTCATTCTCTGTTTCCTAATCCTGCTGAGGGAGACCCCAGACATCCGGTTCATCCGTCCCTCCCTTGTCTCAGAGAGCCCCCCCCCCCTCTCTTTTCCACCTTGTTCAGTTTCTCTCCGGTTTACACCAGCAGGGCAAGAATAAGCGGGGGGAAAAAAGGAAAAAGAAAAGGAGGCAGGGAAATAGAGAGGCACAATGAGCGCATGAGAGAGAGGGAGACAGAAGCTGGGGCGAAAGTGGCAATAAAATAAATGACTTGCACCTTGGAAAGGAGAAAAAAAGAAAAAGGAAAAAAGATTGCGGAGGAGGGTGGGGTGGGGGGTCGGGTTGAGAGCCGATTTAGCCAGCCACCCATGAAGCTGATTAGGCAGCCTGCGATCAGGAGGAACAGCTTTGCTTGTTAAACTTTTCACCTCTGCGAGCTCTTAGCCCTCACCGTGTTAAGGCCCCCCCCTCCCCTCTTCATCCCTCCATCCCTCCATCTATCGCTTCCTTGCTCCTTCCGCCTGGTAGAATTTGAATGTGAATGCTGGCTGCGGTCCCCATTGCAGGCTTAGCAAAGGGGGCAGGCAGCTGCCCCTCCACGCCCAACCACCCCCTGGGCCGTCGCTCTCTCTCTCTCTCTCTCTCTCTCTCTCTCTCTCTCTCTCTCTGCTCCCCTGTCTCTCTCTCTCTCTCTCTCTCTGGGGGTCACAGGTTCAACCACAGGCCAGTGCCTGGAGGGATGGCCACAGGAAGATAACACACATGAAGGGCACTTGGGGAGAAAGGGAGGGATTGAGAGAGAGGGGAGAGGCAGTATGGTCCTATTCAACAAAAAAAGGAAAGAAATTGGAAAGAAGAGACGGTGCAGAGGCCAAGATCTCTCTCTTCCTCAGGACAAGCTGTGGGTAAAGGAGCGATTAGAGATGAGCCAGCAGGACCTCAGGTAGCCCTTTAAAATCACACAAACCACCCTATTTTCTGGATGTTGTGACACTTGCCACGACCTGTGGATATATATAAAAAAAGTGTGGCTGTTGGTCAGTACTTTCACACACTTGATACGAGTCAGTACGATGCCGATGAGGTCACAGCGAGTTACAATCATTGACTACAAGAAATATGGACGGATCCATCCAGTCTAAAAAGTGAAACCAGAGCAGAAGTGTCCTAATGACTTGCCTATTGAACTACTTTTGGTTGTACGTTGTAAGGGCAATCAATCACTTCAGTACACATATATACAACTACACACATGTCAATGTCTTATGATATTGTTATGCACAATAATGAGAACTAGACAATTCCCCGCCGGGGAATCGCGAGAGTGGGCTGTGCGCTTTGCCCCGTGACGAACAAAAACTACAAAAGCTAAAGCAAAAGTTGAATCCCACGTTGATAAATTGGACTTTTATCTACATTTTAAAGTTTGAATGGTGCGTCTCGGTCAAAGTATGCCAGAGATGTCAATGTTTGAACTCTTCCTTTCGATCTTTTCACCTTGTCTCATTCACTTTGTGTGTGTGTGTGTGTGTGCATGTGAGTGTGTGTGTGTGTGTGTGTGTGTCTCTCTGTCTCTCTGTGTCTGTGTGTCTGCGACTTTTTGATCTCGTCCCATTCATTCCTTATGGGAAAGTTTATGCAGGTTTTCGCGACTTACTTCGCGAAAACATGAACGTTCTAGAAAACTGATTAATAATCTGTGTGTGTCCGTCTGTGTGTGTGTGTGTGTGTGTGTGTGTGTGTGTGTGTGTGTGTATTTGTGTGTCTGCGACTTTTTTGACCTCGTCCCATTCATTCCTTATGGGAAAGCTTATGCAGGTTTTCGCGAAAACATGAACGTTCTGGAAAACTGATTAATAATCTGTGTGTGTCCATCTGTGTGTGTGTGTGTGTGTGTGTGTGTGTGTGTGTGTGTGTGTGTGTATTTGTGTGTGTGTGTGTGTATTTGTGTCTGCATGTGAGCGTGTGTGTGTGTGTGCATGTGTGTGTGTGTGTGTGTGCATATATGTCTGTCTGTCTGTCACTCTCTCTGTTGGCCCAGCTGATCTCGGTTGCTAGGTGACGGTTGGTGAGGGCCCGTAGCAACGGCTGTCCCAGGCTGATTTGAGACTGATTTCTGCCTCAAATCTAGGACGTCAAACTAGTGCTATTTAGTCAAAATCATACATGATATCGGCATTTTTTTTTCACGATCGAGCCAGAAAGGCCTTAAAGAAGACACTCATGAAGTTTCGTGTTCCTAGCTTCAGGAATGTGGAAATACGAGCGAGTTTAAAAAAGGTGCAGTTTGGAAAATCCTCGCCCCGATTTACATTGGAGTGAATGGGACTGTTGAGAGCTACTCTTGTCGGTTAGAGACAGTTAATTCAAAAACCGTAAATCCTACCGATAAAGTAGACACATTGAGAGAAAGAAGACACGTGTGGCTACAACTTTGGAAAATATCACTGTTTTTGAGTGACATTTGTGGCCGGGATCATGATGTAAACAGAAAATAGCAGAGGAAAATTTTGAGTTTCTGCCACTGTGTCAGTTGGCTCTCTCACTCTGCTGCACGAACATTCCGCCATACACACTCATTGAAAACCCTGAATTCTTCCAAAATCACTCACCGTCATTAAGGGGTCAGAGTTTAAAAACTATACATTGTAGGAAAAAAGTTCAAATACAACTCAAATAGACAAGACCTGTGTCTACATTTTAAAGTTTGAATGGTGTTTCTAGGTGAACGTATGCCAGAGCAGGAGATGTTTGAAAAACATTGCAGATTTGCGACTTTTTTGACCTCGTCCCATTCATTCCTTATGGGAAATTTTTCGCAGTTTTTCGCGTCTTACGACGCGAAAAATGTATATTCTGGTGATAAAAATAATAGCATACCGAGTCAGATCGAGCCGCACGTTTTGATGTATAATTTGTTTGTGTGCGACCAACGGTGTGGGACAAGTTAGCGACAGAAAAAAGGAAGGAGGATGAAAAATAATAAGAAGACGCGCGGTGAATATCAATAGTGGGCTGTGCTTCGCACAGCCCACTATGGACACCTATAGCTTTGCTATAGAGGTGTCCATAGTGGGCTGGCGAGCACAGCCCACTAATGATTTGGGAGGTACCATTCCAGTAGCTATGATATGTACATAAGGGTCACAGGCCAAATTTATTAACCTAAATGTGATGTAATTATCTGCATTTGAGAAGAAGGAATGGACGAACGTTTGGCATTTTTGCTAAAGAAATCCTGATTAATTGAATATCAGAGTAGTTGCTGTCTGTCAATCTGTTAACTGACTATTTGTCCCAGCTGTGAGCAAACACTGTCACTCTCAGAAACACACACACACACACACACACACACACACACACACACACACACACACACACACACACACACACACACACACACACACACACACACACACACACACACACACACACACACACACAGCTTTGTGGGGTGTCCATGTCCTGCCCACTCGGTGCCCTTTTAAGCGGTCTTGGCAGTTTGGGCATGCACCCGCTAATCAGCTCGCTCAGCGTCTGACCAAATGATCAGAGACTTATGAAAGTGAGTTTAGTGGGTCTGCTCATGTGAGAGTGTGTGATTGTCTGTGAGTGGTGTGTGTACATGTGTGTGGTGAGACCAGGATAGGGGAGAGAGAGCTGTGTGAAAAGGTCTCCTCACAATAAACAGAAACCCAGACTGACCCACATTTCACTCCCGTCAGCGGCGTGTTGGGTGCTCCGCAAGTGCTCATCCATCCAACTCAAACCTGCTTACATTACCAGCTTGACTGCTGACTGCCTGCTGTTCGCCCGACAAATTAGGCTAAGGGTTGTAGTTCTTATCTGATTCCGTTCAACATGACCACTGAACAAACTGCTTTATTCAGATACTTTATTAAGATACGTATGTTTTAAGTAAACAGGACAGTAATCTAGTAATGGTGGAGTATTTGAAGTTTCATTCGGATGGTTGTCAGGGCTGACATTAGCCCTTTTTATTTCAATGAAACCACAGTGCTGACATGGGGGGCTGCTACAACAGTGTTGACTTTAAAGGGCTTTTTATATTATAGGTAGATGATTAAAAGAAAAATAAACTGATCAGCAACTGTAACAGACAAAATGAAGACTTTATCATTCCATAAAAAGTTTAATCTGGCTCAACTTTTAATGATGTCACCCACTGGTTAGTGGACTATTATTTCAAAGCTCCCAGTTTGGCATCATTGGCAAAGGGGGACAAGAGGTTGGAGCTGGGGAGGATATCCTGATTGAACACGTCGTGGTAGTGACCTGTGATGTGTCCTAGCCATGCCTCAAAGTTTCCCCTGCTTTATAACCTATTTCACTCTACATGGGACCACAAAGTTAAAGTTCTCCCCCCCGCCCCTTTTTTTCCCTTTCTTATTATTTGTTTTTGTCCTTGTTTGTTTCAGTTTTTTGAATGTGTATCCGGCAGCGTGTGCAGCCCGTCCTCAACATTATCTCCATTACATACTGTAATTACACATTATCTTGAGCTAATCTGTCAACTTGTGAGTGGAGTTTTCAAATTAAAGACTCAAAGAGAAGAACGATAACATAAGAGTAATGTTTAATTTGAATTAAAGATTAAAAAGAAGTAGTGTTGGTGGCATTTTTGCCTCAATTTCCATAGCGGATTGTGGATGGCTTGCGACGAAGGACCCCAAAATGTTCAAAATATTGACCGAATAAGAGGAAATATTCTACCAAACTAAAATAAGGTTAATGGCGTTCTGCCTGTGTAAATGTTTTCTCACGTTCTTTACTTTTCAGATGCTGAGGGAGGGAAAAGAAGCCTATGATGAGAACATCCACTACCCTCTCCTCGTCACCCTGAGCAAAGGACCTCAACCTGTCAGCCACACTCAGTAATCCAAAACAAGTGAGGTCTCCGCCCTGCACAGCGCGGTACGGTTTGAAACGGATTGATGCCACGGAGTCGTGCCATCGGCGTGATCCACAAGTGATCTGAAGAGGGGGAAAACTTGCACTGAAGGAGCAGTATTAAAAAAAACAAAAAAAAACAAATAGAGTTTGTCTTAAAGTTTAGTGGCACAGAGAGCAAATCAAGTTGTGGTCATACTTGAGACATTTTTTACACCTGATACTGGCCCCAGAGAAGATTCATCATCAGATGGTGCATGGCTTCGGACAATATCCGAGCATGCATGTTTCGTAGTTTGAAGTAATCTAATTTCCAAAACAATGCGGATGAGAAGAAAGAAAAGAGCAGGTGGATACATTTTGAACCGAGTATTTTTAACCATCTGTCATGCCAAATAATTACAGTCAAGTCTCCGAAACAGTCAGCCCTTTAATCAGTTGACCTAACACTTAATCACTGCTTTAATCAGCCATCCAAGAGAGTGAACCAACATTGCCAAACAGTCATCTGGCTGACCAGTCTAGCAACCAGTCAGTATTCAGTTATCTAACCTACTAAAATCTGAGTTAATTAATCATCATACCAGCCATAAAAGTCAGACAGTTGTTTTGTCATTCCACTTGTTGTTCAATCAGTTGGCTTCATGAATGTTTCCTCAGTCAGCCCTACTGAGTATGTAAGCCCCCTTCAACCAGTCAGTATTAACCTCTGCCACTGTGTTTCTGGCCCCAGCATGGAGGCCAGATCTAATTCATTAACTATCACAGACTGTGGAGCAGCTCAGTTTCCTGTGCGTTTCCTTCTTCCCCCTCTCTAATTTCTTCTAATATAACCCATTCATCCCAGCCAGAGGTCAATAATGATAAGTTCTTTTGTGCATTTCGTACAATAGTACATTAACACGTCGAGGCCCTTTCAGAAATAAGGAGCAGTTGTTTCTGCCGGGGAGCTAAAAGCTAGCATATTCCACAGCCACATCGCCATGGAAACGAATAATCTACTGTATATCACATGCTGTCACTGCATGAAAAGTGGGATTTTCATCCCCGTAAACGCCCGAAAATCTCCCTAATTTTCGGCAGTTAACGGCAATTTACAGCCTGCAAACGCCGCGTTCGCTGTGCCACAAATTGGTTTTATAATCTGTGTTTGAACAGGATAATTTGACCTGCTGGTCGCCTCAAACGCCTGTTTAACAGCTTGATTTGTTAACAAAAAAAAAAGTTGTTTCTGCTTCCATAACTGCACTGACGGCTCTGGATTTCAAACATATTTAGTAAAATAAGTGCTGGTGAGTCTGTTTAAATCGCCAGCATGAATCCTACGTCAATTTAGCTAACATTTTTTAGATCCTGTGGCAGCTGCTAAACACTCAGTCTGAACTCAGCGTTTGTGTCCTAAAGAGAGGCTCACAAAGCGAATATGCCCACATGCATAATGAATCCTACTGCTACAATTTATTAACAAATGACCCCAATACTGTGGAATAGATTAGAACATGTATGATATTCCGCAAAGAGCAGGGTTTCTTTACCTTTTTTTTCCATTTTGTTTGTTTTTTCTGTGTGTTCCCAATCTCCACTTGCTCAATGCCCGCAGAATCTCACTTCAACTTAATCTTAAAGTTGCTTTACTGTCTCCCGTGGAAAGAACTGGTCTTGGATTAAGGGATACTGCTGCATCGATCCCAACATTGCAGTAAAATCACATTAATAAGAGCACATGTGCAAAGATTACCTGAGATTAAAACCAGGTGGGATCCTGCACTTATCCTGGGTCTGACTTACCTCTTCTGTGTGCCCTCCAGGAGCTGCCCATTAATAAGTTTAAAGGATAAGTTTACCCAAAAACTTCAAATTCAGTCATTATCTATTTGCCTCCTTGGCTGGAGCTGCAACAAAACAGGGTTGCAGCATGTTCCTAAACAGCTGAACTAGATGGGGACTTGTTGATGTAAATGTAAAAAAAAGGAATGAAAAAAAAACAAACGTACATCTTGTTTAATGTTTTCCTATCAACACAGATAAGTGTTTCGCTCAGGTCTTTTCCCATCCGTTCCGCTGTTCTTGTGGTATTAAGGAAACGCCAAGTGTCAGTGGGGCACTAAACTTATACCTATCACTTGTGAGGTGTTTCCATATTTCACTGTGATCCATTGCTGTACACAACAGCCAAGAAGCTATGCAGTATCTCTCGGCGGCTGCTGTTCACGGTCCTCGTGTTGAAGAATATAATCCAACTTCTGAAGTAAGAGGTATTCCCTTCGTGCAACTACTCAGAAAAGTAAATTAAGACAGTTTTATCAGTGGTCTCAACGCTTTGAGGACTTAAATTGCATTGCAAAGGTTTAGAAGTATATTTAATTACATTTTTATCTGTAATGCAGTTTGCTGTATAACTTTGATATCTGTCGACTAACACAGAAACACCATCCGAACTGTGACTCCATCGCTGTCTAGTGTGACGTCACCATCACTGTGACAGTGATGTCATTCGAACAACACATTGTTTACTGTGACATCTGCGCTGCGTTGCTGCTTCTTCCAACATCGCTGCCTTTATCTGTGGCAAAAAAAACAACCTCTCCACCCGGTGCACCCGCGATCTGCTGTGATGTTTTTCACAAGTGATGTCGTCACTTGTTGTGATATTAGTGCTGTACGCTCAGACACTTACCACTTCTCACTGTGACAGTCAAGGAACCACTCATAGTCAGTGCTATTCAGAGAAGCTCATGTGGTCTTTATTTGGATTGCTTACTATTAATATTTATGGTGAGAAATCCAACAGCTGTGACCGAAAGACCGCAGAGCTGTGATGCAGCCGGGGTTTCTGTTATCTGATCTTTTGTCCGACATATTTAAATCTTTCTGCTCATAACATCGGGAGAGAATGATTCCCACTAAGCACATGAAATTGTATTAATGGTTAAACAAGTGATCCTGGAGGAAGATGGTTGATTTTGGAGTCTTAAAATACAGATTTTACTAGATACTTTGGGTTTGCGATTGAGGGCATCAGTAGTATTTGACTGAGATTTCTACCATTTTATTATCCTAGGATAATGCAATTTTACGTTGACATGTGAACCAGCCCCATTTTTTAAGAATTTCAACAGAAACCCCATTTCTAGCTTAGAATCACCTTGGGCAAACATCGTACAGGATTGCTCTACTCTAGCAGATTTATGTCACTGTGTTCTGGAATGTCTCAGCTGGGTTATTATTTTGATTATCAAACATAATTCTTATAATTGCTTTGCAGGTCATGTCAACACTAATCCAGACCAGTGGCACAAATTGGATCAGTTTTTCTAAGTTTTTGATTTTTTCTTTTCTTTTTTTTCTGTAATTTCAACCACCAAAACAAACGTTTTCCAAAAGCCAAAAAAAATCCAATTTAGGTCAAATCAGCGTTTTCAAAAATATTGATAAACAATTATCATGTGATCTGTGCATGATCTGATAAAAATAACTTTTAGTTGTAATATTTTTGGGGGGATTTGACACAAGAAATACAAAAATCTATATACTTCAGTTAGATATTTAGATGTATCCGCTTTAGTGTGGACATGGCCTCATGTAGTGATTGTGTCTGTTCAGTTTATCACTTTCCCTCTGCTTCACTATTATCAATGGGTTTAATGTTGTATTTTCAGTTTATGAGTGGGTGATTCTTTTTGTGAATGAATGAAAATAAAAACATTTTCTTGAAGAAATGTTGGAACTCTGAATTTTTAAATCAGTATTTAAAAGATATAGTTACAGCAATATTTCATTAATACAATGTTTTCATATTTTGAAATTATTAAATCTTTATTTAATAAACATTTTTTTTCTGTCCACCGTCTGGGAATTTGACCATTTTCATGGTGATGATTATTATATTTCTCGTCATGGGGATCAGGTTGACAAAGCTGCTTGTGAAAAAAACAAACAAAAAAAGTGTGTGTGCCATTAATAAAACTCTGGTGATAAATGTCCACAGATGCAATAAAGTTTCCTTCAGGCCCCGATCGGCGGTGGCCTGTGTTTCAAACACAATGGCCTCCTGCGGGCTAAGCTGGTGCCAGACAAGGTAACACACACAGAAACACACACATACACGCTCACACACACACATATCAAGCCCAGTCAACAGTCTACCCCTCCACAGGAAGAAAAGAGAGAGGGATAAAGGAGGGAGGGAAGGCAGTACACAGCAGCTAATCCTGCAGGCTCACTCTTCTGTTTATCAGTGAGAAGAAGGGAGGGAGAGTTAGCAGAAAGGGAGGGACCAGCGAGGCCTCCTGATCTGTCTTTTGATATTTTAAAGAGGTCTGTTCTCTCCTCCCCAACACTCTGCTGGAGAGACGGAGAGAAGAGATAGAAAAACCTGCAGGCAGAGGCAAAGAGAGAGAGAGAGAGAGAGAGAGAGACAGGCTGAAAAAGACAAGAAGGCCGAGGAGAAGGAGAAAGAAGAAATGGCACAAGACAAACTGAATGGCTGGATGGAAAGGGGGGAAGTGAGACAGCTGGAAATGAGGTGAAGGTAGATCGAAACAGTGGGGAAAAGCTTCGGCCGTGAAAGAAAAGAGAAGGCTGACTGAGAGACTGAGATTGACTGGCCAAGAGAGTGATCGAACAGAGAAAAAGAGAGAGACAGAGTGCTCCCGGCTCGACACAAGGGCCCCATTAACTTGACCACTTGCCCTTTGCACACAAAGGCAGGGCCGGCCCACTGCCCCTCCCACCCAATTATCCACGATTAGGCTCAGTGCACTGTGTCAAGATAGAGAGGGAAGGAAGGGAGGAGAGGGGGAGAGAGGCGAGCACGGGGAGGAGGAAGAAGGGGACGGAGGGAGCGAGGGAAAGAACTGAGGGGTGGATGATAAGGATGACAAAAGTGTTAACATGGAGGAGATTCAAACATTTGAGTCAGCAGCCTTCATGCAAATGAATGCTGTGCAAGTTATTACAGAGGCAGAGAGCTCCCTGTTAACTTCTGCTGTGACCTGCAACTTATCTGTATTTGGAATGTGCACTGTCTCCTAGACATTACGTGAATATGCAACTAATCTGCCACACCACGTGTTTTGGGGAAACCTGCGAAGATGCAAAAATGTTGGTCTCGAACACGCCAGTAGAAATGTTTACTGACAACGTATTTAATTTGTTTTCCAACCTTTCCTTGACCTAATTTCGGGTCAATAATAATCAATCACATGCAGATTGTTTTGACTTATTCCAATTAAAACATAGATTGAATTATTTTTTTGTTTAACTTATTTCTGAATTGGCATTTTTTCCTTTTATTTTATAAAGATGATACGTTTTATGCTAAAGCAAACCTTGTCCATTAACACATCCAAACAACACACTTGTATTCATTTGAAGTCAGGCTTTGTGTCTGGCTTTGTGTTCGATTTAAGTCTAGTACTCACTCTTCATTTAGCTCTATTTTGGTCTCCACCAACTCCTGGGAGAAATATCTGGCTGTTCATTAGATAACTTCTCCAATGTGTTCACAAGCTAGTTGTTAACTTTGTCTGTCTGCTGTTAGTGCTGGGTAGCGTACGGTGGGTTTATCAGAGCTGTGTCACTGAAAAAGTGCTGCTTTATTGGACCAAAACAATAAAGTGGTGGGCCGTAAAACCAAAACAATGAGCTGAAAGACACTTGAATGCTTAATAGAGTTGAAGGAGGCCACGGACTCAGAGTATGCAGCTTTAAGTTATAGTACACCATGCTCTCTCGGCCATAGTAAAATACAAGTATATGTTAAAAAAACTTATTTCTATCTGCGATTGTTAGGAGTATGTTCAGCGAGATAAGCAGTAGCCCAGTCTGAAAACCAGTTGGGGATTTGAGGTGATCTAGACCCAGATGCCATCCTATTCCAGACCCTGACCTATTACTGATTGTTGAGAATTATTACATCTGGACAGAAAAGAGTTTCTGTTTTAACAGGCACGTTCTCTATGTGGACATCTTTGCCTTTTAATTGTACTTTTAGTAAATAAGTTTCATCTTGAATCACTTGCCCACCCCTGAAAATGGTTGCAGAAGGAGAGGCTGCAAGGAAATGATACAATTATCAAACCTCAATCGGGGAAAATCAACACAGAAAACAATAATTACATTCCTTTCGGAGCGAAAACAGCTGATCGGTCATCATGAACTGATTCGGAAAAGTGTTTCCATCTCCCACCAAACGCATCAACTTTACGGGCAAAGAAACCAACACAAGCAGGCGTTAAAACTTTATTTTCAAAATTGAGTTTTTAGATATTGCCATTTCATTGTTTCCATCAACCTTTTCTAAAAAAAAATGTTTAAATGTGTATAAAAATACAGTGACGGAGAAACATCTTCTGTTAACATCCTACCTTCACACTATGCAGTATATGTTTAGGGCACAGCAACACTCAAACAGCTCCGACATACAAACACACACACAAATACAAAATTCCTCCTCAAATTGCTTTTTCACATTACAGTCATCTCCAAGGCCTTGGGCGGCACACCACCACTGACAGCAAACGCAAACACTTACATGTTGTATATCCAAACATGAGTCACATGCTTTTGGTGCCAAAATTAATGCAGCTCTCAAAAAAGGAACCACTAAACAGGTCTTAATTTTTGTTTTTGAACTACAAGGTCAAAGAAGGAGGAAATTAATTTGATCTGCGCCAAATGGATTGTTTTTGTTCTGCCTTTTTATTTTATTTCATTTGCCTTCATTCCACAACACTGACAATTTCCATTGTTTTATATTTTCTAAGTGAAGTAGTAGAGAATACGCTTTGATGACCTGAAAATTAACCCAGAAGAAATTTAGTTTTTTAGCCTTTTTGCCAGAAAAGTTTTTTCTTTTTCTTTCTCAATATTCATTACATTTGCCAAAGCCTGTGCAGATAGTACATTCGGGCATGCACACACACTTTTTCCCTCACAGTCAGTGGTGTGTGCCAGGTGGGCTCAGGTGGTCAGCTCCAGGGGACTGTTTGACTGACCTGCACCATGAGTTCCTGTGTTCCGGTGTGACTGCTGCATGTGCGAGCGTACAGTGTGTGCATCTCGCATGTTTACACGTCCACCAATGCTCATTTTGACCCCCTCCTCACCCTCCACTCCCCCCCTCATCCCCGCACCACTTCATCCATCGCCCAAAATCTCTCAAAACCTTTCAAGCCTTTTCCTCTCTCTTCTCCTCCTCAAGGCAATTTGAGGAGGGCTTTTTAAATGATCCGCTCATTATCGGTAGTGGAGTCACTTTGGTTTTTCAGCTCCGTCTGCTTTCCTTCCTGCTTCCTTTTCCTCCCCTCCTCCTCCTCCTCCTCCTCCTCCTCTCCTCTTTATCTCTCCCTGTTTTTTAAGGGGCTTTTTCTGCCTCCACCCCTCCACCCGACGCCCCCTCCCACTTCTCCCTCCAGAATGGCTTTTTGGTCCGTTTGTTTGTGCTCATGAAGTGGAATGCAGCAAACTCCCTGAGAGCATTTTTTTTGTTCTTTTTTTAAATTTAGAAAGCCATCGAGTATAAGTTGACATGGCGGAGTGGGAGCTACCCCCACCTCCCGCATGCGCGCACGCACACAGACACACCACATTCACAATCCTCCTCCTCCGTACGCGCACCTGATCCTGGCCTTGATGACAATAATGTTTTCCATTACAGGAGAAGGAATTGAGAAATATGTGGAGGTGGAATTCTGTGGCATTAATGTAGTCACCTGGAGCAGGGTTGAATGGGATACAGAGTGGGAAACGTGTGTCTATTATTGTGTTTCCCTTAAAAAAAAAAAAAAAAATAGTAGTAGTAACAGTAGACATGCTCACGAGACGTAAACACACAAAATCAATTGTGTGTTGACTTTCATCTGTTCTCTCCTGGTGATATAGGCTGCTTGCATTCATCCCCATTTACCTGTTCAGTCCCTCCGTCTCTAATGCCCATTCAACCTCTCCATCTGGATATGCAGGACGCTAAGTTCACTTACTGACTGCAGCGAGCCGAGGTCAACTCACACACACACACACACACACACAGACACACGCTCACACAGTACAGTGATGCTTACACATGAGCTTATAGCAATGGGCTGCTAATTAAGGGGGCTGTACTGTTGACGAAAGCACTCAACTTATCGCTGATTAGGTCAGGCCCCTGTGGAAGCGAGTTTCACAGCGAGAGGGAAAAGGAAAGCAGACGGCAAGACATATAGACCGACACAAGTGGTTTGTGTTGGTTGAGAGTCCTTCCCATAAATGTTGACAGTCTCTCGAGGCAGTGTTTACCCGACTTTTTAATGGCAGAGAGCCGACATCAGCCGCAGGAGCCGCGTTGAATTAACACCTGCCTCTCCGCATACAGGCAGCTCCTCTCTGTGCTATTGTCTGCCCGTGACTTTGTCAGTCAGTTAATCAGCGAGGCCATCAATCAGTGTGGGAAACGGCTGGTTTGTCATCGAGCCTCCAAGTCTCAACATTCCATGAGTAAGATGACCATCAACAAAAACAAGTAGTTGGTCTTTATATAAGATATGGATAATTGATTAAAAAAAAAAAGAAAATATTTTGTTAGAAAATTGCAATGCAAATGTTCAAGATAATTTACAAAATAAGACATAGATTCAATCCATTATCTCAATGTTAAATTATGCTTTCAACTATTTCTTGGCCCTTGGTCAGTGGGTATCAGGCTACAAATCTGCTGGTCTCCATGACAGGAGACACAGTTCCCTAGCCATGACCTGTCTCACCTTTAAGCTGCCTTACTGTCACCCAGGCAAAGAGCGGATTCTTGGCAGGTTGACCCCGGTGTTATATCTACCTTGGATCTGCTTAGGCTAAACCGCTGTGGCCGCCCTCACTAAGGCCATCACCTTACAGCCATGGACACTAGTCTCACAGGAAGTTACATCAGAAAACTTTTCATGCCTACAGAACCTTTAAAGCGCCCTTGAATCCTGTCCTCACCCAAGCCAAGAGCAAATACTTGATGGCATGAACCCCGAGTTGCCGATCAGCCCAACTGCCTCGAAATGATACTCTGTCTGAATGCCAAGAGTCTCTCTGCTGCCGAACCATCATCATCGTACAACTGGTTCCACTACCAATAGCTACTTAACATTTGTTAGCATGTTTATATAGCGGTTTCAGTAGCGGGCCCGGTTCTAGGCATGGGCATGGGGGGGGGGGGGCGCAATGCCCCCCAAATGCTTAAGCTGCCCCACCAAACCGACCACGCTTCATTCTGAAAAAAAGAAGAGCCCTGGGCTCTTCTGCCAATAGAACTGAGTCTCTCTCTCTTGCCGTGCATACAGTCAGCAGCAGCTTCTCTCGGTTAGCATCACATTAGATACCACGGGCACTCCAGACAGTTTTAGCCACAGGCTAGTTAATTGTTAGCATGCTTGCTAGCAACCGCCAGTAGTAGGATAGTCCTGTCGGCAGCTGCTGCGGAGTTTGTCTCTGTCCCGCTCCGCGGCATGGGAAGCCTCACAGGGGCAGGCTAGGTACTGGGTGTGAAGCGGGTTTCAACTTTAAACCATTGCTCGCCCCGCTGTTAGTCCTGTTGACCCGCGAGACTCCCCCACCCCGCCGACTGGATTAAACAACACACGTTAGTGAGAGGAGACTCCATTACCCGTAAATTCAGGTTAGCGCCGCCGGACACTGTTTACTTCCTGGAGCCAGAGCCTCCGACAGCGGCTACTCTGAGGCTGCTGGCATCAAGCAGGGAAAAACAGGGAACCCAGACAGGATCACACGACTTTCCAAAGAGCGAGAAAGTGGCGCACAATAATATAGCATCAATCAAAAAATTCAAAATGCCAATTACATTGTAGTTTCACATTTAAATAGAAAATATGTTAGTAGACTGACATCAATAATTTGTTGGCCACAGAATTTGTTTTCTCCGTCAATCCAGAAAAAGAATTCCTGTTAGAGCTTTGCCGATGGAACCACAGCGAATTGGCGATGCTTACGTCTGGGTTGGCATCATAGACTGGTAGGCATACAAAAAATCATCCCTATAGCACTCAAAACAGTAGTGACCCATCAACATTTCTTACTGCCCTCCCAATCAAGGCAGTCTAGAACCAGGCCTGTTCAGTAGTACTGTTTACTAGATGTACTCTAGCACAATATAGGTTACGTAGTGTTATTCACTTTTTAGAGATCAGTCCTCTTGGTTTAAAGAAAAGTAGTACGTTATGAAAATTGAGGCGGCGCACTTTCGGTATGAATGGCGCCAGTATGTGTGATACTGCAGATCTTTCTCAACCTTCATTTATGATTCATTACCTTCCCATGTACCCATCTGTCTGTCTGCCTCCTCACCTTGTCCTCTCCCCATCTATTTTCTCTCCTCCTCCCTCCCCCCCCCCTCTTCTTTTTGGCCTGTGTGCCTGTGGTCACCCGGGCAACAGCTCTAACCTGCTGACCCATGTTCCCGTGGGCCAGGGGGCCATTAGGGGCCAGTCAACAAGCCTCTCTTCCTGCCACAAGTGGTGCTGGCGGGATGGAGAGGGCCCTCGTCTCTGCTTTGAAGGTCAATGAGGCCACAGCCCGGCACTCTGCCAGTGACTCTTGGGCCCCCAGACCAGAATGGCAAAATACAACTTCAGAATGAAGGTCCAATTCAACCACATGCATATATAAACCTGGGTTTGAGTGCATGCGGATGTAACTCTAAATTACTGCTACCTCATCCAGTGATGAAATCAGTTAGATATTTCACAAAGAGCTGTTTTGTCTGTCATTCAGTTGGGACCTGACAAGCATCCTTTTGAAATCACTTACTTCGCCATGGACCAGTTGTGTCAGAGCGTTTTGGTTTGTAGTGATGTCCACTTGTCTCGGTGTAATGAGTTTAGCGATGTGTATAAAAAAATGGTTTAATTTACATAATTCTTCAGAGGCTTGAAGAGAGAAAACTATAATCTATTTCAGGAGAAAACAGAGAGATTAAGGGTCCTCAGAAAAAGACACGATCATTTTGCATAGAAATGTAAATTTGTTTGATTTACTCTTACCGGATTGACAGAATAAATTGTAAGCTAAGTACCTTTCTACAAAATACAGAAAAGTGAAAGCTTTACATTTCTTTATGTTGCAAGTTTTAATTTTCCTACGGTTCAATTTTCTGTTTCCCTCATGCCACAATGCTGTGCTTATGCTCTGGTTAGGTTTAGGCACAAAACACACTTGGTCAAGGTTAGGAAAACATCATGGTATGGCTGAAAATGACTGTTTTGTTCGCCACAAACCTGCTGGAAATGTCCCGAGTTCTTATTAAAAACACACAGTTCTGTTGCCAGACTGTTGCATGCTTATCCAAGCGACTGGGCTGATTTACTTCTAACCCTTCAGATTTATCTTGCAGTCCTTTTCTGGGTAAAGGAACCACAGAAATCCGACACACTCTAGTTTAACACATAGTTTTATTTTGTCATTTTTTCCCCCAGAGTATAATGTTCTTCTACAGACTTAAGTTTGAATGAATGAAATCTGAAATCAGATTAAACAAAAGTCTGAAGAATGGTAGTTTAACAGTATTAAATCAGTCAACATAACAGCATCTTTCCTGTCAGCTTCCAGGGTGGCATGCACCTGTTCCAAACAATTTTCTGTCCGTTCCGTCTGGGGGGAGGTAAATACTTCAGCAGCCACTTGTCTGCCTCCTTCGGGGGAAATGTACATAGATTATGTCCACACTAATCCTTCTGCAACAAAAAGGCATTTTACTTCAATACGGCGGTTGGGTAAGGGTTTTCGGCAGATACACTCATCCTCACAAACACACACTTGCACGTACACACATGCATTTTCCCGTCCATATGTGCACAAGGACGTCGGTACAATTAACCTTTAGCTGATTCAGTCCGAGTACTCAGTTTGATTGAATGGAGCTGGAGTGTTCCCTAAGCCATAACCACAGCCTCGTGTGAGTGAGTGAGTGACTGACTGACTGACTGACTGACTGATTGAGACAATGTGTGTGTGTGTGTGTGTGTGGTTTGTGTAAGAGAGAGAGAGAGAGAGAGAGAGAGAGGGAGAGCATTTCTTAAATAGTGAATGTTGAACTTTAAGTAATGAGAGTAAAGGAAGTGGCATACTAATTAATTCCTATTTTTCTTTGCCTGTAAAACTGTGTGTGTTTGTTTGTGTCTGTGTGTTTGCCCCCACTACTCGCCATAATTGCAGCCACTTCTCCACCCATTGAGTTTTGACTCTGAGCTTCAGGGTTACGCCCGGGGTTTATCCTGCAGAAGGAGCATCCTCTCGCTCCGGCTCGATTCTAGCCTTTGGCCCTGGCAGACTGTCATCTGTCGAGAGCCTACTAGCCTTGAGTTCTCTTTTTTTGTTATTGGCTCCAATGGATTGAGCTAAGTGTGTGCTGAAAATATTGGAAGCCCCTAAAATATTGGCACGATTCAGAAGAGCCAGCTTATTGTCGCCCTGCATGTGCATACACTGTATTTCTTTCTTTCTTTTTCTCATTGTCTTTGCTCGGTTTAACCGTGTGTATCGTATCATATCTGTGATTACCTGTGCACATCCTCTCTGAGTGGTAAAACCCAGTCTCACCTGGATCCCAGCCATGCAGGTGAGTGAGCCATTTATCTGTAGTGCAGTCAGTGCCCTTCGGTGCCAGCTGATTCAAACAAGTGCCCAGCTGTAGAGGCAAAAGCTGAGCACTTTACTTATTGCAGATGCTGGCCTGGTTCCTCCGCAGCCCTGCCGTGCCAACGAGCCTTGATAGGAAGCAAGAGGGCCGACTCGACTCTCCCCACTTATGTCATTTGACACAAATGCACACTTGTCCCACTCAAGTTTGATTACCAATTATCGATTGTTTGGTCTGTTGAATATTCTTTCAACAGACCAAAGGCGTTCTGTGAACAAGTATAAACTTAACGTGAATAAGCTTTAAATGCATTACCTTGCCTTTGATTGACAGACCCCCATAGCGGCAGTAATTGCACTCTGTGCATTTTCACTTTGCTTCTTTTGATTCATCCAAAACCTGAAGACATAGACTTTATGATTAATCAATTATTAAAATAGTTCCCAATTAGTTATCGGTAGTTGAGAAATTGTTTTAGCTGTAATCATTTTAATTGTTTGTTTTTTTTGTTTAGCTGCCCAAACTCATCATTTAACAAAAGAGACAGGATAATAACCAATAAAACACATTTTAGTTTTAACTGCTTCTGATAAAAAACTCAAAAACAAGTTCCTTTGCTCTCTTTCCGAAAAATACAAGATTCCAACTAAGCTGTTCAAATGGCGAATAAAAAATATTATTCCACTCACATGCAGCTACATACATTTACTTCCTTTTTAAAGTGCAGTCAGGTTGTACCCTCTCTGCAACTGCTGTATAAACCATAATTAAGGCGCATATCCCAAATATGCTTTAAACGTCCAGTGAATGCTCCTAAAACAAGAATAATACACTGTACTTTATGAAATATTGAATATCGTTATATTCGTAATAATAGTGGAAATGAAGGGTGCATGTTGACACAGTCAGTGTTATGTCAGCCAGGACAGGAAGAAGAGACAACAAACCTCTTTGTTTCAGTCACAGGATCAGCACAATATAGTTTATACAAGGCAATCATATGGTACTGAGAAACTGATTTCACTTGTTAATTAAACCTCCTAATTTCTTGTGATCTCTGTAGCTGTGCTGTGTCGTTCGACCTCCTCCTCTTATTAGCAACAAAACAAGGGAAAGTGTTTTCCTGTTTAGGTCTCTAATCCATCACTCGTTTTCATCGCTCGGTTTCTATATCTGTGAGTGTATTCTCTTGCAGATTTGTGTTTATTGTTTCTAGATAAATTGGCACATTTGCCTTTGTAAATGTGCATGCACAATGCATGTATCTATACGTGCATGTTTATGTGCGATCGGCATGCGCGCACAAGACTATACGCTACCGTACCGCCCCGTCTCCCCTGCAGTGTGCTCATGCTACAACGTGGCTGCGCTAGCTTAGAGTCATGCAGCGTGCTGTTGTGCGCTACTAACTCACACAGCTCTATTAATTAGCTGTTTGATGCTGTTAATTGGGCTCCCACTGCTGCACTAATTGATAACGCCATTGCCATTGACAACACGAAACACAAACACAGAGAAGTCTCTCGCCGACAACCTATTCAGGCGCCAGAGAGTGAGAGCGGGTTGGATGAAAAGCGGGAGGAAGTCAAGGATGAGAGTCAGCAGCAAAAAGGGCCTTAGGAGGAGAGAAAGGAGAGACAAAGAGAGATGAGATTGGGCGAGTAAAGAAGGGGTGAGACGTTAAGAGTTTTTTCATGTTTTTACAATGCAATTTCACAAAAGTTATTATTCTACATATTGATTGCCGTTTTGGTATTCACCTCTTGTGGCTAACTCTGACAAACAACAGTCTGTGTTTAGGTTTCCATTGGATGAAAATGTAAATGCAATCTCATGTGTCAACACTTGGTAATAGCAATATCATCTTTCTGTTGCTCTGTGATCTGCATAGCTCCGCACTCCTCACCTCTCTAATGGCACTGTTCAGCTATTCATTGAAATGTCTGTAATCATATATAGCATGTGTTTTTACCTGTCACTGTCTCCTACTCTGAGGCGCCGACGCTGAGCATTCAAAGTCAAAACAATATTATATGAGCAGTCACATTATAAAATTCATTTTGTGAGATGGAATGTTTATATCAATTAGTATTTCACATGGGTGCCATTGAAAAGTGCAGCAAGTGTCACTTTTTTATGATTATTCGGAAGCTTTACTTTTGAAGTGGAGGGACAAAGAGTCACTCACAGAATGTCGTGATTTTACGCGTTTTCAAATGGATTTAAATGACTTAAATTTTTTTAATAAGCTGTTAACTGTAATTAAGTTGTAGACTGAGTAAGCACGGGATCACGGGATTGTTTTCATAATGTATTATAACCTGGATCAGTCTTTCTTTGAGCTGCAACAGCCAGGAAGCACAAAGCACTAGTCAGAATCATTGCCAGTTTTCACTATTTGAGCTGCACCAGTAGTTAGGTTTTAAGGATGTTGGTAAGTTGTTTGGTCAATCGGGTTTAGTCCAGACTGAAATATCTTGACAAAAACTGGATGGATTACGATGAAATTGTTCACGGACACACAGTGCACACAGCTGCAGGGATGAAGTACTTTTGTAGGCTAACGTGGAGGTTAGCATTGCCTTGGTTCCCTCATCATGACTTCAACATCACCGTGCCCCAATAAGCTTCTTACTACACTATACTATACACACGTTTTCTATAAACTGATCAGTCTACAAGCTGGAAAGTCAGTCAGAATTGTTGCCACTAAAGCCCAACTGTAAAGACGGACAAGTCAGTAGATGAGACATTTAATATCACCGACAACCTCTGATGTCTCGTTAAGCCACTTGTTAGCAGCCACCTTTTTAAAGACATGTAAATATTTTAAGCCTGCGGTTACCGTGGACCTTTTATGAGACAGTTAACTGAAAACCTATTCAAAATACCCATATCCATCCCATATCTCATTTTACCCAATGAGTAAATTGGTACACACATTTGGGTCACATTTACTCACATTTATTTGCTGGCTGCCCAGCATTTTATTTAGTAAAATCAACAATATTTGATGATTGGACCGGATGAAAACAGCTTAGGTCTATAACCTCACCTAGGTTTGTGGGTGGATACACCTATGCGTTTTGACTCACAGTCTTCATCGGGCCCTGCTGTACCAAATACATCACTTTTTTATTTGTATCAAATTTCGTAGCAATAGACCTGAGTTATCAAGATATCATACCTCAAAGTGCAGTCTTAGTGTAGCCTCATGGAGCTGCTAGCATCGCTATGGACTCATAGTCTTGTTTCTATACTGCATGTATGTTTGCTTCTCTGTCCGACAAAGGCGGCTGACTAAAGGTGTGTGTGTGGGTGTGCACGTGTCCTCGTGCGTGCCTCCGTGGTGAGTACAGCACTGCCTTTAATGGTGGCAGTAGAGGCAAATTACAGACCATACCAGACCATTACTACCACACACATGCACGCACACACACATATAAACAGAGCTCTTACGACAGCTGGACACACACCTGTTACCCACCTTCTGGTAGTCAATGTAGCACCTCCAACTGTGCATCACACACACAACCACACACACACACACATACACACACACAGTCTTTTGCTGAGGCTTTTTCATCCATTTTCTAAAGAAAAGTACTCTCAATCTTAAGCTGGTATATGGCCTTCCTACTCTCTTGCTATTATATGTCTTTCCATTAGAGGCAATTACTGCTCAGAGTACAGTGCCAGCTCCAACATTCTCATACGGTTCCATCACTTTTGGTCAAAGAGCTGCCTTGTTCATGTCAAGTATGCATTGTATACACCGGAAAACAAGTTACATGATACTTTGGTCCATAACGGTGTGTAGCTGGGAATCTCTATTACTTTTTTTATTGCATGTATACAATTATTATTTGTTTTTGTTTACCAAATTCAATTACAATATAACCATATCCATAAGCTATTTTTGACTGGCATTTTGACAATTACACTTGCCAAGATTTTGCCACTGTGAAGAACACAAAATGAAGAAAAACAGTTTCAAACCCTCAGTTTAAACCGTCTCTCTTCTCTGGGTGGCATACAGTAACACAATTCTGTTCAACTCTCACTGCTCCTGAGAGACTCATAAACCAGCCTTGACCTGACAAAATGGCGTCCGACAACATGAAAGACAACTTCCTGTATTTGGCCCTTGTGGCCAATAGTAGCCCACTCTCATACATCAAACAGAGCTCAATAGGAAATGTCCCTGCGGAGACAATAACAACCTCGGTGGCTTTGATTTAGCCGGAGACCCCACTGTACAAACACCGCACGCGAGGTTCTGCACCGAGGCTAAAAGGTACCCGAAACCGGACGGAGGCTTTTATTATGTTCAGTGTTGGACTTCAGACGCTGGCTGAACTTCCTGCCATCACACAGAATATGTTTCCTTTGTCATCAGTGCGCTGTGTTTGTGTATGTGTGTACGTGTGTGTATTGTATTATTATTACCCCTCCTAGCGTTTTGTGAACTCCGTCGGCTCTTGCTGTTTTAATATTTTAATTTTTTTCAATATGGATTTTAAGCAGCTTTTCTCTTAAAATCTGTCTCATAAGTTATTTTGCTACATTGCCGTCAATCAGAATTTCCTATCAATTAACCTGCCTTTCTCACAACACGAAAAGAGTAACCTGACTGCAAACACCCCTCAGCACTTTGCTTTCATTCACAGGACCGAATAATCAGATTTTTAACCTTTTTGTCCACTAAGTTGATGTTCCCTTGGCTGAGCTATCATCATCAAATCTGATTAATCCCTTCTTAAAAATGTATGAATGCAAACATGTCTGTGCCGCAAAAGGGTTTAAAGCTCTGATTTGCTTTACTGTGTTTTTCTTCCAAAAGCCAGAAAGCAAGAGCAGAACGGAGACTTCCACGGAGAACAGATTTGCATATCTGCCGTGCCTCCCGACAGGCAGAGAAGTGCTATCCTGACAGGCCTAATGAACTAGTCGTTTAAGTGGTCAAATTATACACTCATCCCTTTTTATTCTCTGATATCCTGTCTTTGTACAGGTGATGGAAAGGCAACTTTCCCCATTCATACCCCTTTAGAAAAACCAACCTCGCCTAATCCGTACTCCCCTCTCTCTCCCTCTTTCTCCCTCTCTCTCTCTCTCTCTCTTCCCCTCTATTCCATGACATTGGTGGAAAGTGCAAGCATTCATCGGAGAGAAGAGAGAGAGAGGCAGAAGGGAAAAGGCAGTGCTCTGAGGCCCTTTGTGGAAAGAAATCATGTCGAAAAATAGAGCCCGGGCAAGTGAGAGAGAGAGAGTGAGCGAGGGAGAAAGAGAGAAAGAGAGAGAGAGGCTGTCACAGACCTCAATGGCAGCATTATGTAAATGGCTGACATCCCCTGATGTAAAGCTGAATAGAGAGACATTAATGTCTTGTGTATATTTAAAAAGCCTGGGCCCAACTCCTCAGGATTGCGAGCGGCAGATCCCGTAATCATGTTGACGAAGTAATGGCAGAGAATTAGTTGTCCATTAAAAGTGTATTATGCACCACGCTGGCACATGAAATTACTCTCAAATAGTGGAATGGCTGAGGGGGAGTGACGAGGGAGAGCGAGAGAGAGATGGAGGGGAGTGGGAGGAGGACTTTGATGGATAGCTCATGCGTGTGTGCGTGCGTGCGCGGTGGGGGCGTGCATGCGCGGGCGTGCTTGTGTGTGCGCCAGTGTGTGCGCATTCCCCTGCTCTGACTAGGGGAGGCAGGTGATTGACATCTTTAGACTTTGGGAAATCAAAGCACTGTGAGTGTGTGTGGATGGGTGCACAGCGGGACCTGAAAGATTCTAATGAGGTTATAGAGGGCTGGGTGTCACACGTACGCACGAACACACTCCCACACACACACACATTTTCATATGCACGTGCACACACCCCAGGCTCCACACACAAGTACAGATATGTGACAAGTTAAAAGTATGAGAGGAGAGCTTGCAATGGGATAATAAGATGCGAGAGGGGGTGAAAGTGTCTTCTGGATAAGTGAATAGATGGAGGCTCATTCTTTACCCCCTTGGCTTTTATTGTTCTCCTGCGCCACATGAATCGATGTAATGCAGTGCTTGATATGAAGGAGAAATGTTTTTTTGCGGTATCAGAAGGAAGGAGTCTTGTCATGCATGGTACAGGTGGTGTCAGATATCTCCTCTCAGTCATCTTCCGGGCGTCAGTCTTCAGAGCCTGCTGTCATGTTTGTCAGATTGCAGTGTCCCTTTTGTCAGGCCTCATGTGTGGTATTTGTAGACCGCAGTGTGCGAAAGAAAAAACTCTCGAAGTTTGCGATTCTTTAAAAACTGCCTCCAAAACCAAATCCCCTCTGCGTTTTTTTGCACTTGTCAAATAACACGAATATCACTTTTCCGCACGCTCCTTCCTTGCAGCCATATTCAAAGAGCACATGTCACTGGCACAGAGGTTTGAGTTTTTTAGATGCCAGCCAAATACAGTGAAGTTAAAATAAACATCTAAGTGATGGTTTGCCGTCCCGCCTCCCTCCCTCCCTCCTTCCTTCTTCCTTTCTTTCCTCCATTCTTCTCTCGTGTCTGAGGCGATAGAAATGTAATTCAGATGTCAAAACGCCCCGTCTCGCTCTCTCCCTCTCGCCCTCTCCCCCATCTCTCTGTCTTTCTCTGTCCTTTTCTAGTCCGTCGTTCCTATTGTTCTGGCGGCTGCTCCTTTATCGAGCGAGACATCGCCGAGAGGGGGAAGAAAAGAAAAAGATGACATGCTTTCTCAGCCCGTTGCCGGCGCGTCCCCGGCTAGAGTGGCTTGTCATTTGAGCGATAGAGGAGTGACAGCTTCCACTGTAGAGGGAACACCCCTGCGCCATAATGGGACTGACTGGGCTGCCACAGACCTGTCTGTCTGCCTGTCAGTCAAACCTATCCATCAGCTCTCCGTGACACCAACCTGTCTGTGTGTCTGCACTGTGCGGCGGCCTGGCCTTTTGTCTGTCTTGCTCTCAGCCTAAAAGAAACTCTTAAAGTAATCCAGCCTGCATCTATCTTTCTGTTTGCGGATCTGTCTTAATATTTACTTGACTGTAAATAATGCAGTGTGTCTGTATTTGCTGGTCATTGCAGTCCATCTGCAGTAGATCTGTGTCGGCCTCCCAGTTTTTTTTTCTCACATAGCCTTCATTTACCAAGTATCTCTCAGTCACATCATACATTCCCTACCCCACTGCCTTGCTGCCGAATCAGCTGTCAAATTACCCCTATAAGGGCCGTTGATTGCTATGACATTTCAGCATATATAGCCGCTCCAGCCGCACCTTCCTGTACATGACATATACAACAATAGGATACCCTCCTCCTGTTCTCAAGGACAACCTCATGTGGTTAAATGGAGTCGTAAGAAATGCCTAAACGATTTCAGAGTGCAAATGGTATGAAATATAGATAGTGCCCTCAACTCGCTGATTTAATTGTCGAGTTCCCTCCTGCTCTGATTTGTTTTAAACATCACCGTCTTTTGAGATCGCTTTAAGGCCTTAATTGTCTTTCCTATGAGATTGGTTTAAGTGGAAAATGACATGAAAGAGAGAGATAGTGGTGGATGATAAAGATAATAAGCTGATTTTTTGTTGATAGCCTGCCAGGCTACGAGAACAGATCCACTGAAATGGGGTTAATGAAGAGATCTAAACAGAAGAAAAACGCTGTGGACATGTAGATATGTGTGCATCTGATATGTTAACATAATATAGTATCTCTTACCAAGAAAGATGATCTATAGAAATATAAAGTAAACTTGGTTTACAACCACAAAACTTCATCATACATTTTATATAAAAATGATTGACATTTGTTCAATAATAAATACACAGGTTTATAGAAGAGGCGTGGATGCCTCAATAAAAGGAGATTTCTACAGAGTTTAGACAAACCATGTTGATGGTCAAACCTTATCCAAACTTTAAAGCTTGGTGGTGGTACCACTTGGAATGGGGCTGTTTTGCTGGATTCTGGATTGTACAAGGAAATTCTACAGGACAACGACAGGCTATCTGTTCTTAGATTGAAGCTCAACAAAAGGTAGGCCAACTGCTTCCATCTGGCAATTTGAAGCTCAGTCTTTTATTATCAGAGTCTGATCTTCACAGTACGGGTTTGTTGAAGTGTTCAATGGAGGCCTTGACCATAGGAGATTTCTGCAGAACTCAGACAAAAGGTTGATGGTCACAGGGCTAGAAAAAAAGTTTGGCCTTCACCAATCCACTGCCAGGCAGATGCTGGAAGTCAACCACTATTGTCAGCCTTCCCTGGAATGGTCATCCTACAAAAAACAACTCCAAGACCAAGGCCTTTCATACTCTGGGAGGTCACAAAGTATCCCAAGGTAACATATAAGGATGTATCTTGTTCATCAGTCCACCATCAGACAAACACTGAAGAATGGTGAGTATGGCAGGATAGCAAAGAAGAAGACACTACTCTTCAAAAAGAACATGTTGCCCAAAAAAACGTTTTTTTTTTGTTTTTTTGTAGACAGACGAGATTTTGGGGATTTTGCAGAATTTTTGTTTTACGCGGGAATCCAAACAATGCATTCAAGCATAAGAACCTCACCCCTGCTGTGAAGCTCGTTGATGGCAGCATCATGGTCCGAGACTGTTCTGCAGTCTCGTGACCAGTGCGGCTTGCTATCCTTGACTGTACCAGCAAATTCTACATGACAATGTCCGGGTTTCCGTTTGTAAACTGAAGCTTGACAAAAGATCGATCATGCAGTAAAACAATGAGCCAAAACACAGAAGCCAGTCCACAAAAGTCCATTGGTATGTTAAAGGAAAACCTTTTTAGGGTAGTTCATGTAAGGAAGTCCAACAATTTGAGCTGCAGGTGTTTAAGGAGGAATGGGCCAAAATTCCTCCAAGCTGATGTGTGTCAACAGTTAAAAAAAAACATTTGGTTAAAGTTACCACCGCTCAGGGGGGTCACACCAGGTACCGAGAGCAAAGCTTTATATGCTTTTTTCCAAACACTTAATAACCTCCCCTGAGGTAATGTTTTTACCTGTGTCTATTTGTTTGTTGGTTTAGTGTATCATTCATGTGTATCATTAGTCTTTTGGAGAACCAAACCTATGGTAGTGGTTTAGCTTAATATATTTAGTACCCCTAGAATTGCATGAGGCCCCAGCCTCATAGAAGATTGTCACAGAACTACCACTGCCAGTCTGGCACCAACAATAGCCATCAGAGCCCCTCCAAGGGAAGCCATTGTGGCACAAAAGCATAACGGAAATGAGGGATAACTTCTGGGAAGTCTGGCCTTTCCTACTCATTAGCTCTCTCTGGCCCCCCTTATTCCCCTCCAGTATCTCTCTTCCCCTCAATCTCTCTCTCTCTTGTTTGGAAATGAGTGATAACTTCTGGGGCAGGTTGGCCTCTCCTGTCCCACTTGTGCACCCCTCCTGACCCACTTCTCTGTCATTCTCCCTTTCTCTGTCACCCCATCCCTTGTCTCTTGGTCTTTATCCATCCTCATGTCTCTCGATTTTGGACTAATTTGTGGGAACGGTTCGCCACACACACACACACACACACACACACACACACACACACACACACACACACACACACACACACACACACACACACACACAGTGAGCCGGACCTTGTGGTTCCTCAGGAACAGGGCAGGGAGCTGGGGGCCTTTGTGACATGGGTAAGAAAAGCCGTAGTTAAGAAAGGACATCCTCTGTGTGTGTGTGTGTGTGTGTGTGTGTGTGCGCGTGTGTTTTTGGGGGCTTACAAGCGAGAGGAAGGGGGTCAGGAAAAGGAACAGAACTTTCTCCTTTTTGTTGTTTTGTGTTCTCTTGTGTCGCTTAGAGGAAGAGCACAACAAAAAGGGGAGAACCCAAATGATTTGTCTGCCCTTCCCTCCTTCTGTCTCATCCTCCGCCCCCCCTCGTTCACTCACTCACTTATAGGACCCTGTTGAATGGGCAGAAATGGCCTCGCGGGTGAAGAGAGCCACACAGACAGACGGACCACAGTGTGGAGATGTTTGTCCAACAGAGAAGGAGAAAGAGTGCCAAAAAGAGGGTTGGAGTCAGGACCACCTGAGTGTTGCCCTCGCCCTGTCTCCCCTCTCTTCCTTTTCCTCTCTTTGGCAGAGGGTCACCATTCAGCCCAAACAAGACAAAGATGTCCAGTGTGCATTTTGGAGAAAAGAAGTCAGTGTCTCAACAACAGCTTCACTGCCTTGCTTTAACTACAGTCTGTGTGTGAGTGTGTGTGTGTGTGTGTGTGTGTGTGTGGGTGTGGGTGTGTGTGTGTTTGTGTGTGTGTGTGAGTGTGTGTGTGGACCACACATAATCAAAAAATGGTGACATCAAGACAGAGTGCAGGAGGCTTAAGTGTCCACAGATAATTTTTAAAGTTTCTCATTTGAAGCACAATTGCATAACTCAAGGTTACACCGTTTTATGAAAGTGTTTGTTGAACTGCAGTTTATTTTATTCCATTTCTGTACTTTCTCCTAATTTGTGGCTAAATTAAACAAACAAAGGCGAATTCACACTCTCATGTTACTCTGTTCCCACCAGGCTTCTCTATTTGACCGGTACAAGTGGTACCTTTTCAGAGGCGTTGTGGTAAATGTCTTTTGTTTTTAGACGTGTAAATTGATTGTTATTATGGTTAATTCTTTCTTATTGTTAGCCACGTTTACTGACCTACAATATCTATGAAATGAAAAAAGGGACGCTGTGTACAACGCAAATAAAACTGAGCAATCACTTGCAAACGTCCAACAGGTTTAAGTTCCGGAGCTCATGTAGTAACATCCTTTATACAATCACGTGTTCACAAAGTGGTAAATCTTGTCCCATCCTTTTCAAGTATGACCCTTTTATAACCTAATCACAATACTATCACCTGTTTTTCAGAGTTTTCCACATCTTTCGATGCCCCTGTCCCAACTTGTATAAAACATGTTGCTGGCCTCAAATTCAGAATAAGCATACATTTACAGAAACAATGAAGCTGATGAGGGAATACATTAAATGTCAGAAAGGGTTAGAAGATATCTTCCTGTTATGTTTATATTCCACACAGCACCCCCATTTATTGGGAATCAGATTAACTGAATAAGGCTGTTACTCTATGTCTCTTTATATAATCTACGCTCTGGGCCACTTTCTGGTTAGAATTATAGTTTCTGTCTTTTTCACCCGACCCCAATGATAATCTTAGTGTGGAAACTAAATACACCTGTTAATGGATCCTTAACCGCAAACCCAAATTACATTTACATATAAATATGTTTTCTTGGAAATATAACATATCGAGGAAAATTACGAATGTTTCAGGCAAGTTGGTCAAATGTAGAATTTGAATCTACTGTATATAAGTAAAATGTTCACTTACAATGAACAATGTTTGGTGTTTTCCAACATTATTCTTGCAATACAATATCCTCTGGCTTATTTTTTAATTGAAACAAACACAAGGTCATTGTGTTTTGTCAGGTGAAATTCAGAAGACCCTGATCTCCTGTATCAAGGTGATACAATAAAACTGGAGCACTTCCTTAATTTGAACAAATGTTGTCTGTGAACATAATCCTTACAGCGATTATGTGTTTTACTTTAACTAATTGAGGAAAGATACAGCAGGTTGTAACTGGTAGGCAGCCTGTGTCCAAACACTTTGCCCAATTGAAAGGAAGAATATTGACATAAGCCCTCTTTTGGGTGATGATTCGCTTTTTTAAATAAATATTTATTATTGCTATTATTATTATTATTATTATTATTATTATTATTATTATTATTATTATTATTATTAGTCCACATTCTTTAATTAATTTTCAAGTTTCAAGCTGAAGTCAAGAACAGTCGGGAAGAATAGGCAGGTGCTGTCCAAAATCCATAGTTCCACCACTGAGCTTCATAGTTGGAACTTAAAGATGCAGCTTTGGATTCTGCCAATAGGGCGGGTACCACTGAACACACACCTGATCCACATACTTTTAACAACAGCCCTTTAATGTTAAATAATTAAAGCGATAAAGTATGTTCTTTTGTAATATTTGTTCAATTGGGTCCTTTTTATCTAACTGTATGATTTATATGAGTTTCTGATTACTTTTCAGATCACATTTATTTTACTTATACATGAATAAAGACAATACTAAAGGGCTCACAAACTTTAGCGGCACTGTATGTGGCTGGAACCTTTTGTAACCTACGGTAGAACATACAATGTCCCTCAAGGTGAGGCTTTGCTTGTGTATTTGGCATTCTGAAAAGACCTCAACATTTTTGTCATGCCTTGCTATGTCTTTAAGATTGCGGGGAGATTGTATTTTTTTTCTGACTCCAAATTCTCATGAACCCCCCCCCCCCCTCCTTTCCTTCTTTCAATTCCTAAATCAATTGAGTGAATAAAACACTCTCAAGGCTCTCTGGAGGGTTGAAATACCTACAAGTTTAACAGTTTGCAACATCTTTAGTCTTTGATTATTCAAGCCATGTGTGAATGTTATACCACACTGACTTGAAGCTCTTCCTACGGTCCCCCATGAATTTGTAAGTGTCTGTTGAAAGGACAACACACTCATGTCATCAGTCATCATACTAGTAAACAGCAGAAGAATTAGGGCTGGGCAATGTATTGATATTATATAGTTATGGTTTCACAGAGGATGCCATATCTACTGCCCGACACTCTCCACAGTCTCCACGTACCTGGAGAATAACAACAGCTACATTTGAATGCTATTTGTTGACTTCAGCTCAGCATGCAACAAAATTTCACCCATTAAGCTGTTTGGGAAACCGAACAGTCTGAGTTTGAGCACAACACTCTGCAACTGGATATTAGACTTCCTCACAAGCGGACCCTGGAGAGTTTGGATTGGCAGTCGCATTTTCTCCACGTTAGTGCTCAACAACGGAGCCCCTCAGGGCTGTGTGCTCAGCCCGTTCCTGTTCACACTGTACACCCATGAATGCACTCCCAGACATCAAATCTATTGTGAAGTCTGCGGTGAAACTGCACTATGAAAAAGTGCTCGTTTACCAGTAATATTGATAAATGTTATATGAGATCAATTTAGTCAAGGCAACCAACCAAAAACACCCCCACCAACAGACACAGATCAATATATACCCTGCTTGGCTAAGGTAACTACATGAAACTCAACCCTTTTATTTTACAGAGTATAGCTAAGTTGGTTTTTAAAATCATGAACATGACTCACCTGAAAAACCCTACCTAATGCCGTCTGACTCTACAACATGAGCCAAAAAGTTTCTTCCACATATATTACATTTTTGTTCCGCCCTGCAATTTCTTCGCCACAGTTAGGAGAGCCAGGCGTAATCTTATGGGGGCACTGACCTCCTTGGCATCCCCTTTGAACCACCATTGTTGCCAGGCATCAGAAATGCTGAGCTCACAGTAATCTAGTTCAGTAATTACATATTATAGGTGCTGCTGTTTTTACTTAATGACCTGATAAACAATGCAAAATTAACTTTCTTGTGTAAATCTGACCGTAGCTTGCCTGCGTTACCTTCCAGCAGATACCATCATTACGCTTCTCTCTTCTCTCTTCATCACTTGTTTCTATTCTCTGTGGCTTGTTTTCATTCTCTGTTTCTCAGGATAACGTTGAGTTTGACCACACGGTGTATTGGGTGTGCACTGAAGAGAGAGAGAAGCAAGGAGAGAGAGAGGGAGAGAGGCCTGCATCCCATTAATCTGCCACATATGGTGGATCTGCAAATGACAGATCCTTAATGGTAAACATTGACGGATAGCGTTTGCTTGTTTCTATTGGTGAGCTGGATGGGTACACTTGTGATAAGTGCTTCATTGCTGAGGAGAGAGATGGTGTAAATGGGGCAGGAGAATACCACTAATAAAGCTCCCCCCCACCTCTGCTCCTCAAGCTAGACCTTTTGTCCCACCTGCTATTCTCCGGCTGTGAAATTAGGCTGCACCCCCTCCTCCTTCTCAGTCCTCCTTTCTTTATCCACCTCTTTTCCTTTTGGGTGAACGGCCATGTGAAGAGGTTCATTACCGCTGTGGCTGGCCCTACTCAGGTATGGCTGGGTCTGTTCCCACTATAGGCCCATAGCTCTCTCTGTCTGGCCCCGCTGGCTCCCTGAAAAAGGGAAACATGGCACACAAAGGTCCTGTTAGCACTTCCTATGAAATCAGGAGTTTTCTCTAGAGGTACAACGCTCCAATTACCCAACACTCAGAGGATGCTATACCCCCCACAACACAACCCAGTGCTTCAGTGTGTGTGTGTGTACGTGAGTGTCTTAGTCCTAACCATCATGGTATTCTTCAAGAAACGTCCTGTGCTAGGTGGCTAATTAGCACTGAAGACAATCTCCTCCTCCTTTTCTTCCTCTCATCCTTATGCTTTTCTACTCCTCTCCTTCTCGCGTCCCGTGAGTACATTTTATTTACCATTCTTTCTTTGCGATGGTGCCCCCGGCTTCCTCTTACACTCCTGCCTTGACCTACTGTACACTATACAAGCAGCTCATCCTCTATCATCCAGGGCTCTACCCTGCAGAAATGCACACTGGAGAACCTGAGAAGAGGCAGGGGATACTACTTGGAAATCAAGGGGTCTGGATTCCCGTGTGAATGGTTGTCCATAGAGATTATTTATACTTTTTTGAAAAGTAACGTATTCATAATTTCGTACATTTATGGGCTGCACAGAAAATGCTGCGGTGAAAATGAAATAGCAGAATAGTGACAAGGAATGCAAAGATAAAACAACTGCCACATACAACCATTCAAATCGATATAAGCTTTCTCAGTTTGTTGGTTTATTCGCAGGCCAGTAATCAACAGTACAGTGTAAACCTGGGTGGTCTGAAAGATCACCATGAGAGTTAAGAGCAGTGAAAGCAGAGCATAAGTGAATCAGGAAGAAGGGATAAGAGCGTCCCTCAGTACAATAAGACAGGTGTGGAGAGGAAGGGGCTGCAGGGGTGGAGAGGGGGACTGAGGAGAGGGGGGGGGGTGGCGACAGATGCATTCACTGACCACAGGTCTGTACTTATATTTCGCTTCGGGGCAAAAATGTTGCTACCCTGGAAGATGAATACTTTTACTAATATTTATGTGCTTTTTGTTTTAGAGCTGTTGTTCTTCTTCATTGCAAACTGCCAGCTTTACTTTTTGAAATTGTGTTTCAACTTTAGGTGTTGATGTCATTTTCACAATTGACTGTTTTAGAACTTTTTGGCTACAAGCAACAACAACCAGGTATCACAGCAGTTTGTAAAAATGTTCAGGTCTTTTTTGAAGTACTCTTTCAGGGGCCGAAAGTATCTTTTCCTAACTTTCACCAAAGTAATTCTCTTGCTTAATGAATATGTTCAACCTACATTTAAATTGATCCATTATCTACTTAACTTAGTATTGAGTCCCATAAAGGTTTTGTTCCACAAAACACTTCTGGAGCTTCACAGCAAAATAGCATAGCAGCATTCTCATCCTCTATACAACTCGTCTGGCGGATCCAAGTCTCTGGGAGCCACGAGATGCCGAATGGATTTGAAAATATGTTATTTATATCCTCAATGTGTCAGGCTTGTGCACTCACTTTAGATAGGATGTGTGCTCACACATGTAGCTGAGCAGATATAGTGAATATTGTAGCGTATAAAAGGCTGTAAATAATGTCTTTTCAAAGTAATTTGCTATGGCATTGGGAGCATATGAAGATGCATTGGCTGGTAGCTCATCTGAATTATGTTAATTACGTTTTTCTTCACTGTCCTTTTTTTCGGCTTTACTACTGAAGTCTGTGCTGCCTATGGGGAAAATGCTGTCCTCATCATTGGAGATGTTTTGGAGCGGCAGACTTTGGGACCACACAGCCCACAGCGGCTTTCAACCATCTAAGCTGACCAGCCGGACCGTCCCAGGGAGGAAGAGAGTCGAACAAGAGCCATGCTAATGCAGCTTAGTTTAGGGCTAACGTCTGGTCACAGGAAAAGGAAATGGACAAGATGGGACTCAGGCAGGCAAAATAACATGAAATCAGAGACAGTTGTACCCACAAAGACCTGTCTCCACCACAACATCTTGGCTCAAGCTGTTGCACTTGAGAGAGCTCAAGACTACAGCAGGACGAGGAAAGCTGGAATCTTTGTTCATAACATCGATGCTTGATGCTCACACACAGTCGAAGTGGATGGACAGTGTCTCACAGATGTCCAACTGTTGATGTGAGGATGCCGACCACGTTATCATCACCATCTTGTTGCTTGTTGACATAGCTACACCCCGATGCAGATTCAAAAGATGCACTACGATGAACTTTATATGAACTCCATATGGGCTCTGTGAGTGGTGTAGCATGAAGGACTATTCAAACTTTAATTTTGTTATGCAACCTCGTGTTGTATAATGATGAATAAATGACCTTGTTCATGGTACTACAGACTAAGTACTGAGTATTTACTGCAGCAGGACAGTCTATGTGGAAATGGTTCAAAATATATACTGCCAATGTTCATTAGGAATTGCCGGACTTGAACTCTGTTTGCAGACGAGCTCTAATCATAAAGAAGCAGTTTCTGACCTTTGCCATAATCTTTTATTCATTTCAACTTCATCCTCACGGCCTATCAATCATCATGGGCTGAATCTATAACCGGATTACTTAGAACTACCCCGTATACAACGACACATACTCAAAGACAAACATACACACACGACCACTAAACTATAGGTATTATTACAGTAACATTATCACTAATGGTATTGGTGGAGATTTATCCCATCTCGCTTTCTATCATATCACTAGATGGGATTAATGGATCTCTGAGCGTGACGCTTGAATTAAACTGCGCTCCCCTCCGTGCTAGGTGTGGAGATAAACACAACCAAGTGTGGACCTTTGAACCAGCTACAACTCTGCCCATCTGCCACTCAACTGCAGGAGTTGTAAGCCAAGGGCATGACGATACTCGACTCAAAAGCATTGGCAGCCTGAAGCCGTACAGAGACGACATGGTTGGATGACCTTCGACCTGATGACAAAGTTCTTCAGCGTTTTTTTGGAAGAAGATTTACTTCTCATTGAAAACAGCAGACTATTGCCACCTTTTAGTGGTTCCAATTTTTTTCCATTTCATTTTCCTTTTATAAACATCCACTCATCAACAGACTTAGCGTGCCCACTGTGTTCCAGAGATGCCCTCCTTCACATTCACAAAAACACACACACACACATCGATTCAAATCCTGAACAATAACAGTCCTCCAATGTCAGCTATGTTAATCTCTACCTCTTTTTTTTTACCATGTATTTTGAAGCTGACAGGTTAATAGTAGCCGACTGACTTAACTGCTTAGAGCAACGCCCAGCGGACAATGCCTGAATATTTTGAGAAAAGAAAATCATGTTGGTTCTAAATGTGACGACACTGTGATGGTCAAAAAAGATATTAAGATGTAAGCAAAGGTTTTTGCTGATGGGACTTTTAAAAAGTCCCATCAGCTTTTATTTTGAAGAAACTTAAAATCCACGAAAACTAATGACATAGCAACCCCTTGCTGTGTATTATATAATTTTACATCATGTTTGCGAAAATATATATGTCCCCTTATTTTAATGTTTTTTCTCCCTCGTTTCATAATAAATATAAATGAAATAAGAACTGATTAAGAAGTCGATTGGAATCAGGCAAGAAGACTGAACTGACTGGGTTATATAGGGCTGCATCTGCCTGCCTGAATATTATTAATAACTGCTTATTTCAGAACAACAACAACAACAACAACAACAACAACAACAACAACAATACTACTACTACTAATAATAATAATAATAATAATAATAATAAAGTCAACATCATCATCACCATCAGAACAATAATAATCAGGTGTCATCTGTAAGAATTCCAAAATTAACAGTCAAGTTATTTAAAGTTATTTCCCTCCCTTTTTTTGTGTGTGTCATCTATTTTCGCTCGCAGTTAAATATGAAGAAATGAGTTGTAGCTCCAGAATAAAAGCGATTAAAGGAGAAAGGATTATTTTTGAATGAGGTCAGTGTTGATGTGAATTAAAACAGCGTCTCCACTGGAGGCCTAGTCACTCAACCAGACAGCGCCGAGGAGGCTTATATTAGGAGAGGCGTTAAAATCCGTTTTCCTCATCCCCCCCCCTCTCTCCCTCTCCCTCTCTCTCTCACTCTCCCTCTCTCTCTCTCTCCCTCCACCTCTTCTCCATCTCTCCCCCTCGTCTCAGAGAGCCGAGTCCCTGAAAGACAAGCCGCATCATCATGCCATTAAATATTTAAGCAAAACACTGAAACTATATGAAAGATTAAGGGTGCATAAAAATAATTAAGGATTATCGCAATGAAAAATGCATGCTCGCTGTAACCTAGGAGTCCATGATATGAACAATACAATATTAATGGTCTGGAGTGGAGGACTGTGCAGGCAATTCTGTAGCCTCATTAAAGAGAATGTGTTTGCGTCTGGCCCCGGCCAAGGCTGCGAGCCACAGATACCAGATCAGCCCGCACTGTTTACAGGTCGACAAAACAAACAAAGGTAATGGAACCATACAGTGTAATAAGGTGTGTGTGTGTGTGTGTGTGTGTGTGTGTGTGTGTGTGTGTGTGTGTGTGTGTGTGTGTGTGTGTGTGTGTGTGTGTTGAGCTGAGGAGATACCTTACCACGGGCCTTCCTTAATAAAAACACAGAGATATGAAACCAGCCAGCAGGCTACGTGTAAAAAAAGAAATTTAAAAAAAATTCGCACGACATCAATAACAGTGTCTCTGTGCCGGAGAGCAGAAGGTCATTTTCAATGCAGGTCGAATCACCGCGGATATATTCAGGGCCACAGACATTAGAAAGCACCAATACCTTTAAATGACATTACCATGAACAGACTCCGTTTCTTTCACTGAATTATAAAAAGTGTGAACAGCCTCATATATCTTTTATGTGCGTGGCCCATTTTTTTTTTTTTGTGTGTGTGTGTGTGTGTGTGTGTGTGTGTGTGTGTGTGTGTGTGTGTGTGTGTGTGTGTGTGTGTGTGTGTGTGTGTGTGTGCAGAAGTGTGCTCATTTCTCGCGGGACATTGATATTTTAACAGTGTTTTAATTATTGGCCGAGAGAAGCTGAAGGGCCGGCGCGATGATGATGAGGTTTCCCCACATCGGTGGTTTTCAACAATGTCAGCTCTTTGACACATTTTCAAGTCATTCCGCGATGAATGAAATCCAAATGAAACCCATCGCCTATTGGAATAAGGTATCAATAATTGGAGGGCGCAGCGTAAGGAGAAAAAAAAAAAAAAAAAGGCCGCTTCCGGAGAATTTAGGGGAGATTTGACCTCTCCTGAAGCAGGAGGATTAGAGGCCGAACATAATAATGGGAAGTCATTGTGTCAGCGGATTATGCAACTATCTGTAGGGGCCAGCACGGACCTTATATGATGGAGGGACAGCATGTGGAAGTTTCAAACGGTGTCAGACATCTGCCAGGGAAAAAAGTGGTGCCTGATGGGAAAATAAAAATAACGATTATTACAGGTCATTTTTTTTTCAAGATGATGTTTTCTAAAAAATGTAAAAAAAAATATATGTATATATATATTTTTTACTCCATTTACAATAAAACGTGACCCTTGAAACAAGCGCAATCGTAACTCATTAACCGATTGATTTAACTTTCAAGAAAACAATGAGATTTTTTTGAAAGAAATGACGCATTAAGAATGATGATGACACGCGCGCGCGCGCACACACACACACACACACACAGGCGGTGAAGTGCTGCTGTCAGTGCCTCCTCGATGAGACGCTCCCTCCATTAGTGCGGGTGAGCGCACACTGCGGCTCCGACGCGCGCTCTCCCCAGACTGGAGCGGCAGATTAGCCGCAGATTTCTGCCGCTATTATGAATTCAAATACATCCTCCCCGTGATTGAAGGGAACCATTACAATAAGCCACGGGCTGCTGCAGATAATGGCGCGGGGTATGCACAGCCTTCAGCCGCGGTGACAGGATATTGAACGGAGGTGAAAAGTTAACAAAATTATCAAATAGCCAGCGCCGCGCTTCCTCAGATGTCACCGGGCCCGAGAAATAAAATAATAATGGGAGAAAAATAACCACACACACACACACACACACACACACACACACACACACACACACACACACACACACACACACACAAAATGCACCTATCTGAGGGTCAACCACTGCCTGGATTTCATTTTAAAAGCTGCAACTGCTGCTAAATAGCCCCTCACTATTATTATTATAAATAATGTGCGATTTATGCAGCTGGAAATGTAGTGGTGTTTGCCAAATGCGAGGTAATGAGGAGTATATGGTGGAAAGGGTCTTCTGTTAATTTCATTCATCTCCATAACCACTTTGTCAGCGTGTTTTTATGTAGAAAAAAAAAGAAAAGAGGAGAAACCAAATGCGGGAATTAAAAGGAATGGCCTTGCAGCGAGGGTCTATTCTCTCCGCGGCAGACACAGAGGGGCAGCAGCAGCTCCCTCATCATCTCAGCAGACTCCCCGGCTCGTATTGTTTCCTCGGTGGCATAATTTCAGCCCCAGCAATCGCCAGAGTTGGGTTATAGCATGACAGAACGGGGGAAACCTGGATGGAGAAATTCATCTCGTGCGTCAGGTTGTTTCTGGAGGTGGTGGGTGGTGGAGGGGGGCAGAGGTGGAGGCCCTGCTCTGACCCAGCTGTAACCTAATGTGATTTAACACAAGGCGATGCTGTCTGTTTTTATCATTTTTTTGTGTATTTTTTTTTTATTTATTCATTTTTTTTTGTATGTACCCAAAGAGTGATCCTGCTCTCGATGAGTAGTCGGCGCCGCATGTTTATGCAAATGTGTGCGTGCGTTCGTGCGCGCGCGCCTCATGGAGTCGTTCTGCGGGGAGAAATGATAGTCGCATTAACCCTTCAACTCTTATTTCATGGCTGCCTCGTTAAGAAGCTTGTGGATTTAATTACCGGCGGTGGAGGCTGGGAAGGTACAAGGCCCCGTGTCGCCGTGTAATTGGAAGCATTTCTCTCTACACCCAACTTAACATTTTCCACCCATCTCTAATTGTCGAGTACAATTCATACTCATTAATAAGGCGAATTATGTAATTTTCAAAACAGGACTTGGGTGTGGATGATTGGTGGGTGTGTTAGTGTGTGTCTCTCTCTCTCTGTGTGTGTGTGTGTGTGTTGAGCAATAGACTGTTAATTCCTGCGGACTTTGGAGCCACATTCATGTGCGAATATCCACCAACATTGCCCGTGTGCTGCTGCATATAGGCAAAGCTATAATTAAATCCACATCAGTTTTAAAAGGCTGCTTTTGTGCATACGTAGCATTAGCGTCGGTAAGTGGCCATACATACTATATTTTAAGCTTTGTGAAGTCATTTTCCAAATAGCTGTTTTTTTTTGTTGACACACAGGCTCCTGCTGATCTGCAATGCGTTTAAAACTGTCAAAGACACAATACAGGTATCAGCTCATGTGCAGCATGGCCCTGTTTGAGGAGTTAAAGGGTCGCTTCTGCTCTAAATAGTAAGATTTGATAAGAAATGTGGCTCGAACCTTAAAAGTTAGACTCATTTCATTTATGCTGATAGCCCTGCTTACACATGCAATACCTTAAAATATGCTTGGATGGCAGCTTCCAAGGTTACAGCTGCATACCTGGGATTTTAGAAAAAGCTTCATGTGACTGGCTGCAACATTTCTTTTTGCACACTTATCTGGTCATAATTATTTTTCTGATGGTGCCTCACCACTGCTGAATTAAAGCTGCTCTATGTAGTTTTGGGTAGGAATTTAAAAAATATATATGTCTAAAGAATCGAACTAAATAAACAAACTTTTCATCACTGAATAAACACATTTTGTGTATATATACGTCAAACAGTGTTCTGGGGACATTATTTTCCTCTGAGAACCGCTTGTTTATTCAGTCATGGAGTGCGTATCATTACCCAATTAATATAGTAAATATTAATATTCTGAGTTTGAATTTCCTTTCCAAAATCACGTGGTACCCCTTTAAGACACAATGCGTGTAAGCCGTAGATACCAGACTTTATTCGACAGGGACAGTACATGTAGGTATTGTTACATCTAATTGAAATGCAACCGATGCAAAGTTTAATGGACCTCTAGCCGCGGTTAGTTTGCAGTTCTCATCCTTGGTCCGGCATTTGGTAAAATAAAACGCGTAACTAACACAGACAGACAGGCTGTCGATAAAAACATCAACTAAGGACAGACAACAAGAAAAGAGAGGAAAAATAGGTGAAGTATTTAAAAACTTTTCACAACAAATGAGAAAAAGAAGTTATTGTACAGAGATTGTTAGAAAAAACCGTCAAGAATGCACAAAAAGACGAGACTGCTAAAAAATATTTGACCTTTCCATGAAGGGCCTCAGAATATAAATTAGTTTGACTATTGTAATAGGCTGGACATCTTCTCCGTGGCTACTGTATGGCTGTCGGCTTCATTAATTAACTCCACCCCTTCTGTCCTTATCGGTTCCCTTCTCTTTTTATTCACTCTCCTGTTCTCCCTCTCCTCCCTGCCCTCCGTGCACGCCTGGTGTCACAGCTACGTGCCGTCTTTTTTTCCCCCCCCGTTTGCTCACACAGTCATATCTGCTCTCTCTCTTGTTTTAATCACCAGTCAATAACCCCCGATGACTGTGTGAATGGCGACATTTAATGGGCCACACTTCATTTGCTCTTTTAAAATTGGCTCGCGTTAAAGGCAAACAACAACGCCGACAGGCCCCGCCTGGAATAGAGAAATCACACGCGGTGACAGTCGTGGCGAGGCGAGGGGGCCGAATGCCGCTGCAAATGAAGTCCTCAGCCACAAGACTCCATTAAAACGTCGCAATGTGATACCAATCTGCAACTTTATTATTGCCGGGGCCCCACCTCCCCCCACACCGGCAGTGCTGCCATTGTAGCCACTGCCGCAGTACTCCATTCTGCATTATCAGAAAACACAGTCATTAAAAAGCATTTGACCTTTTTGCAGCGAGTATCCAGAAATTACCTTTCCTGTTTGGCTCCCACCCCCCCCTCCTCTCTTCCTTCCCACCTTGTTCGGCGAATAAATCACTTCACCGCAAATTGTAATGCAACTCCTCCTTTGCTCTGAGTGGCGTTAGGTTCGCTCTGCCTCGACAGCGCCTGAGGAGATACCGCCGTAATTAAATGTTACATCTGCCAATTGTTTCACAGGCACAATGAGGAGGGAGGGGACGGCTGGAAAGCAGAGGAAGAGGAGAGGACGGGGGTAGGAAGCCGCCGAGGAGACAAGTGGAGGTGAGACAATGCTCCAGGGTGGACTGCTTGAAGAGAAGATTGCAGAGGGAGGCCGGCCAAGGGAAAAAGGAAGGGAAGAGAAGGGAGTAGACAGGTAATAGGAGGAGAAGAGAGATTGGAACGAAGACAGACAGATAGAGAAAGCTCTTGGCCTCGCATTGAGCATCTCAGTGTCATCGTCCAAGTCTGTATTGATCTGATACGTGTGTGTATCCTTGTGCGGGTGTGCGAGCGAGACAGACAGATGATGTGTTAGAAGTGTAACGGTGTATCCTAACACTTTGAAATCCTCTGCTCAGACAGCAGCTATCTTAGATATCTTGGCCCTGGCTGCCTTTCACTGACACCTGGAACCAACCGCCATGCATAGTGGAAAGCAACCAAAGTGCCTGTGCTGTTGCTGTGTGTGTGTGTGTGGGTGGGTGTGTGAGAGTCTGCGTGTGTGATAATGAATATTTATTGTCTCATGATGCATCTCATCATACACCTCAGCATCTACCGTCACAAACACAACACACATTTAGGCTATATGCCCACACTCACCACGCGCACATAGACGTCCAATTACACCAACACACACACACACACACACACACACACACACACACACACACACACACACACACACACACACACACACACACACACACACACAGCTCCTCCCCACGTCGACAGAGCGAGCCTTTGTTTACCCCCGGTGAAATGAAAACTGCGACGGGAGTTGCTCTCGTTGTTGCATATCACTCTGTGAGCAATTAGCAAACTGCACAGGGGGTGGAGGAAAAACATACACCGTCCCACATGATGTGATGATCTATGTGTCTGATTTCTGCAGAGTGCGAGTGTGTGTGTGTGTCTGCGTGTGAATGCGTCGCCTTCGTTTTGTTATTCCATTATTTGTGGCCTTTTAAGACGAAAAAACAGTAACGCCAGATGAGAATGGGTATTGAAGCAAAAAGGAGAGCACAATCTGCTTTTGAAGGGTCGTTCATATATATAGAAAAAGAAACACACATCTAGTCACTCACCTTCAGTTTTGTTTCCTTCGCACTGGTTTTGAAATATCCGTCTGTGAGATTTCTGCCCCCAGCCTCAAATACAATGGATGTGTGTGGAACTTCCTTTTGTGGGATTCAACAACGCTCTCTCAGTGCATTCAGTGTCCCTGTTAGTTTTTCAGTTTTTCTTCAGAAGAAAGGGCGGTTTTTCTTTAGCTCCAGTGAAAACAGTTGACAGTGAGGTCTGAGGATTATCGAGGACACTGATTCTGAGGAGAGATGATGAGTTTTTGAAAACATGATTTTTTAAAAATGTAAGTTCCATTCAGCTCTGATTCAATGGAGTGGTGGTGAAAAGCTAAAAAAGAATGTTTGAATAAAACCAGAATTATCTCCATAGCTAGGCTGACAGTGAGAAAACATCTTTTTTGGGGACCTGATAAAAAACATCTAGTGGTGGCAATTTGTAGATTTTAAGCGTGCACCCAGAACTTTTATTGTTAACTTCCTATTCGTTTTTTAAAATTTCAGTTACCAGTGATCAATTACTCCACTAAATACCCGCAGAGCATACAGTAATATTTAAGTACTGTATCCCCAGGCTGGTGTTACATTAACCTAAGCCTCGCCACCGTAGCAAATCAACAAGAGGATGAGGAATGGATAACAGGATGAGTTATGTGGAATAAACCCTGCCCTATATGCCGCAGGGTGGAGATACATTTCCATAACAGCGATAAATTGGATTTAACGGTGAATCATAGACAACAATGGTTGAGGACGCTGAGGGCTGTTGTCTGTCCCACCCTACAGCGAGGTTCTATGCAGGCCTCAGTGTGTGTATCTGTGCCTAAAACCGTCTCATCTCGGTTTAGGTATGAAATCGTTCTGACCGTAAGCACCTTCTCTTTCCATCCGTGACCTGTTATCCATTTAGTTGAGGGGGAGTCGGGGGAGTCCTTGTCTCTGCCCGCGGGCGGATGCCAGCACAGAGTCAATCCGAAACAAACCCCCGCCAGGCAGACTTTGAACCCACAGGGAGCACCTACCTGTTACACCTGCTGCTCGGGCCCACAGGTGCCGTGAGAATAAAGAGAGGACATGACAACAACCGACAAGTTGTGAGGCCTGAGACGAGCAAAGTTAACCTAATTTCATAGACGTGGTTAGGAGAAGTAGTGAACCGCACACAGACAGATATTAAACACAAAAGATTCTTTCATTTTAAATATCTTGAATGTTTTTTTTAGTGCTCTGTATTTAATTCCCCTTAACAAAGAAATGTTCCCCAACTTATGAAGTCTGAAGCGCTTCACTTGAAAAAAACAAAAAAAACAGGCACAAATTAAACAAAAAGGAGTCATAACACTCAGTCTGAAAGGGATGGACCTAATTTCAAAAAGCAAAGAGACACACTCGCGCTCACACTCACACACAAATACGCACACCTCCCACTGACGGTGATAACAAACAGTGATTAGCATGTGAAAAACAACACAGACGGGGTGTAAGCAAGCAGATGCCTGTCCCCCTATTAGCCACGTTGATTAGCCAACTGCCTTAATATCTTTGTTTTGGCGGATGTGTGTCTCTCTCCGACTCTTCCCCACTTTCTCTCCCGTGACGACACACCCCTGGCCACCCTGCAAAATCCGAACTCATCCCGAAGCCAATTCCTGCCTCTTTTACCCAGAAAACAAATACACAATCAAACAACACTAAGCCAATTTCCTCCCTTGCCGAAGCTTATTCACAGACACACAGATGCGCACACACACATACACACACACACACACACACACACACACACACACACACACACACACACACACACACACACACACACACACCTCCTCTAATTTCCTGGGGCCGTGGTACTGGCAGGGAGTGTGTTGTAGCGCCAACAGAGCTCTGTGTTTGGGGTAATTGCTCTCGCTGCGTTAGTATGGAAATCTGCAAATGTGTGACAGGGCCAGATAGCTTCCTCCAATGTTGTTCTGATCCTGCCTCTAGGCCCGCAGCCAAACTATTTTATCTCTTAATGCATTAGAGTGATCTTCCAATTAGCCCACGCTCATAATACTCCCCCATTCCTGGTGGCTGCCTGCTCTGGGCTGCGGCGGAGAGAGAGAACAGGGAGGGAAGCGGCGGCGTGTATGTAAGTGTGTGTGCGTCCACGTAAATGTGTGTGTTCCGTGGCCCTGATGGGATGGGGCGGCGGAGGAGGAGGAGGAGGAGGAGGAGGAGGAGGTGGAGGTGGAGGTGGGCGGGGTTGGCGACCAGGAAAAAGTGAAGTGGAGAGGATGCGGCGTATGTGTGTGTAAGTGTGTACGTGCATGTTGGGGCGGGTGGGTAGTGGGTGGTGGCGTGGCGATAGTTCTGCTTGAGAGGTGAAATGAGGTGCTTATTGTGCGCGGCGTGGGGGTTGCGCCGTTAGTCCGGGGCTCCTGTTGTAAAGTTTGCTGATAAGGGGAACCCGGCCCTTGAGCATCCATTCTCCTCGGTGTATTAGCGCTCCCTTATCAGGGGCCCAGATAAAAACCGGCATGCCATTTGCCTTCGGTGGAATTAAGCCCTCCTCCTCCTCCTCCACCACCACCACCTCTTCCTCTTCCACCCTCCTCCCCTCTCCTTCCCTTGTCTGCCTTGGCTAACCGGGCGGGCTGCGATTAACCCCGACACTGTCCAATATCCTCGGCAGACACCCGCCCGCAGATTAGCCGCTATTAGTTATGACCAACTAAATTAACCACTGCCGCTTCCCGGAGAAAGAGAGAAGGAGGGAGTGGGAGATGGAGGGAGAGAAAGGTGGATGGAGGGAGATGGAATGAGCATGAGGAGGTCCATTTAGAGCGAGAGGGACAAACGGGGATGGGGGGGGACTGATGGAAAGAGGGTAAGGGAGGAAGAGAGAGAGGCCAAGTGCTCTGAGCGGTGTGTGTGTATGTGTGTGTGTGTGTGTGTGTGTGTGTGTGTGTGTGTGTGTGCACTCTGAAGTGGCTCATTCTGTATTGCACACTCTGGGTTGTACGTTTTGCAAGACACACACACACACACACACACACACGCTCCGGTTGCGCTGATATCCTAACACTTAGATGATATATGCACACACACCATCGCTGGAAATAATATTCTGAAGTGTTTTAAAATTCATCACTATTTTATCACATTACAAAAGCAAATGCAAATTCCTTGCATAAATGTTCTCCTTCACACATCATCCAGCTAAAACATTGCTCATCGCCACGGTCATTTAGCGCATGCTATGCAATTTCCTTTATTTACTTGATGTCATTTCACTTGACTCCATCTCAAATGATGGAAATTCTCGCCATTGTCTCAGTGGACTGAGCCAATCATCACGATAACTTTGCCTCTGAGTAAAGCGCTCTCCTTTTCAGCGGTGTCAGTGCCGCTGAATAGACCGTCAAGTGAAAATAAACACAATTTTCCAGCACTGCTAACTGTCACAAACACTCTCCGGCTGACAGCATCTCTTTAGTGTATGAGCCGCAGGGTTTAAGCCAGCAAACATTCTCACATTGATGGCATTTCTGGGTTGGATTTGTTTTAATTGCACGCAGCACCTTGTTGGGAAACATCAGGGGGATTCAAACAAGGGAATCATTGAATGAAAACAACACACACATGCAGGCTCATGAAGTGATATTGTGTTGCTAAAATAAAGGCTATTAAAACAATTTAAGGCTTGTCTTAATTATTAGGGGGGCACTATGTGGTTTTGAAGAAGAAATTCAAACTCAGAATTTTAATATGTCAATATTAATGAGGTAATAAAACAAACAAATGTAATTTTTTCCCCATATATTAATAAATGAGCTTCTTTAAGAGGAAAATAAGGGCCCCAGAACACCGAAGCTGGAAAAAGGTGGCAGGGTCAGCGACATGTAAACAAAGTAAAACAGTATAAAATTGTGTCGTCCTTTAAGGTCAGTTTGAAAGCAAAGAGGTTTGTACTTGTTCATGATCTTGCTCTTTAAAATGTCCTCCCCCATACTACATACTGCACCTTTAAAGTAATAATAAAAATGATTGAAAGTATTTGAACAGCACAGAACAGTTATCATCAGTCCTTGTAATGATCTGTGTACACTGAATTTACATTATAAAAGTCTATATTCAACCTGTCAGTTATTTTAATTAATGTGACTTTCTCGTGACAAATTAATGGCAGTTAAGTATTAAAAAAAGCAATACATAGCATTTTAGCTATAGTATAACAAATCAAATTGTTATAATTAAAGAAAAGGTCAATTAATTAAGTCACGCCTCATATCTTCATCTCTTTCTGTTTGTTTTGCTCCTGCTTCCTGTTGCTCCTCAGACCGGCCTGCCTACTCTTGACTGAGGGTCACGAGAAACAATGCGACTGGCACAATACAGAGGGCCTTGCCCTGGTGTTTGAGTGTGTGTGTGCGTGTGCGTGTGTGTGTGTGTGTGTGTGTGTTTCTGTTGACTTGGGAGATACACATGGTGGCTGGGGGCCATGGGGCACACACACTGCCTGTCTGTTTGTATGAATTGACCCCTCACACACACACAAACACACATACCAAAGACACACACTCACACAGCGTCACACCACACCCTGCTAAGCCTGCGCTAACAGTATTAAGCCATCACATCTGGGTTGTATTGACAGGAGATGCGACAGGGCAAAGCACAGCCACCTGCACTCGGCCGCCGCAGCCTCCGAGCCCGAGCCCATCGTCTCTCCTCTCCTCTGGGTTTGATTTGTCTCTCTTCAGCAACTCCCCCCTCTCCCGCGCTGCCTTTTCTCCCAGCGCAGATATGATATTCACACGACCCTGAAAAGACAGGCACAGATGTAAAAAAAAAAAAAAATCAATACTCAGCAGGTTTATTCACTCAAGTCTGTTGTATTAATTAGAGATCCTTTAAAAGAAATCAACCCAGCGCTTTTCTTTTCTTTTTTCTTTTCTTTTCTGTTTATCTCTTTTGGAGTTTTATTTTTTTTCAGGCATTTTTCTTTTTATTAGTTAAAATGGACTTCAAATGAAAGCAATAGTCAAATGTTTTGTTTTTTTTTGTTTTTATTTTTTTTAAATATATGCGTATATTTTAGGAGAATGACGCACAAAATAACATTTCAGTCAGGTCTTTACTAACGTAAATGACATGTTTACAAAAAAATCTAACATTTCTTCTTCTATTATTTATATTTAATGATCCAGGACGGTCAAAAATTCATTCAAATTCAAATGTGATTGTGGTTGAACAGTACATCTTTTTTTTTTAATTGTGTACAAAATGCCAAGGAATTTCTCCATAACGTGCCCTATATTGTCACTGTGAAAAAATGCGCGTGGCACTTTGAAATGTAGCCCACCAGCAATACAGTGAAGACCTGTTGTAAACAAACATGTCACTCTTGTATTACAGGAAAACCGGGACAACATGTGAGACGGCGGCACACACGCTCTCCTCGCATTTGATGTTGGCAGTATGGTGGTGTGTCTGGTTCACAAGATTGCTCTGTGACAGTATGCCTTCCCAAACCAGTCTTCCTTTTTTTCCCTTTTGTACTCGGCTGTCACTCAGAAGCCTCGAGTATTGGATAACACCATTGAAAACGGTCGCTGTAATTTTAATGGGGAACCAGTGGGCTTCAAAGGACAAGAGAACATGGCACGGTTGTTGCCCTCCACCGTGTAAAACGACAACAGGAGAGTAAAGCCGGTAGCCCCCCGCTCCCTCTCCCGCTGCCACCCTTGTCCACAATGGAAAAACCTGTTTATCTCCGCGTACAATTAAGAGTGTGAAATTCGAACATGCCGAATTAACTAAGAAACCCCGCTTTTGTTACAAAGGAAACAAAGCCTCAGGAGAGAAGAGACAGGGAGAGAGAGTGTGTGTGTGTGTGTGTGTGTGTGTGTGTGTGTGTGTGTGTGTGTGTGTGTGTGTGTGTGTGTGTGTGTGTGTGAGAAAGAGAGAGAGGGAGAGAGAGAGAGAGAGAGAGAGAGAGAGAGCAGGGACAGAGGAAAAAAGGATTTCTCAGTCATGAGAGAGAAAGACAGCATGGCTCACTGATATCCAGAATAATCACATTTCCCTCAAATAAATCAGACTGGTTGGCATGTGGTGCAAACATAAACACACACACACACACACACACACACACACACACGCAAACACACTGTAATGCATCTACAGCCACAAACACATGCACAGATTTAAAACCATCCGTGGGGGTAGTGTTGCATTTTCTATGACTTTGCACACTGACTTTTTATTTTCACCTTCCTGCTCAAAAACACACACCTACTCACACACACACACATAAGCACAAACACCCTGAAGCTATATGACAACGTGCCAACCCCACCCTGTGTGCTTGTTCATTCAACCACTGTTTTGGCCCGCTAACAGGCCCCTGGCACCGCGAGCCAGCCAGACCACCCTGACCGCCCTTCCTCACACCATCTTCTCCTCTCCCCGAGCCAGCAATCCGACCAGTCAGGCTCAATGTGGCTTTACTTACTGCCACAGCGAAACCTCGCATCGCCCCACTTCCACCTTAAGAGAATGAGTAATCAACAAACCGGGAGCCATTTGCCGACTGTCAGTCAAATCCAGGACTCCGCTACGCTATCAGTCCTCCGCCCGTCACCAAGCCCTCCTTCCCTTCCTTCCTCTCCTCTAATACCAATTTAAATCGTTCAACGTGCCTTTCCTCCCGCTGCCATTATTCAAAAAGATCATAATAGTTTTCCCTGTGCCCAAAGCACAAAAATCAATTATTTCCCCACAAAGACTTGAAAGTACTTAGCGCGGGCCTGCGAGGGGAAAAGCTGTGGGTTATATCAAATTGAAACTGCACTCATTACACAGGCACACAATTAGTTACCTCTGGTCTGCCTGCCGCTCTTTAATTTCCGAAACGGCATATCTGTATTATAACAGAAACAAGCATGCAAATGCTATTGTTGGGGATTTAGAGAAATCAATAGGACGGCTGGCGAGAGGCGTTTGGTGGCGCTGTCACTCAAAATCTGCTGCCGGCGACTGATAAAGGTCTGAATTCAAATTAGCGCCAAAGCCGGCCAGTGACATCAGAAGTGACATCCGAAATAAAAGGGACGGCTCCATGATATATGTAATTATTCTCCTCGCATTTGCGCTACATTTTTTTTTCTTCGCTCTCCCTCCCTTTTTCCTCCCCTCCCTCATTCTCTCTTTTTCCTCATTGTGTGTACTTGTGTAACTGTGTTTTGCATAAAGGGATTAGGAGTGCCTTAATGAGAAACTGTAATTGTTTTTTTCAGCCTCACTCTATGGATATGTTCACGTGTGTGTATGTGTGTGTGTGTGTGTGTATGTTTGTGCTAGAAACACAGACTGAAAATATGTCTTGAATGAATGTGCCTTGTTTAATGCAAAATGAATACAAGTATTGAAATAATATGTTGTTTTTTTTCCCTCTTCCATATCAGAGGACTATTGGTGTGAAAGCCACGAAGGTCTGGGAGAAAACTATGTTATGAAATACATTTCCGCACAATAATGAGCCAAGAGCTGATACTGAACAATGGAAACAGAACCAGCCTCGGCTTCAGTTTTTCTCAGATACCAAATTATTGACATCTTTTCATTCTCAGTGTTACCAAACTTTTCTGTTTTGCAGAAATCCTGATAAGGTATAATAGCTGCCCACACAACTTGAGGAAATGTGTGTAGTGCACTGTAGCGGCATGCTCAACAATGGATAATACACACTGGGAACAATTTATCAGCGTTTTTTCCATTAGTCAGTGTTGATGAGCTGAAATGCTGAACTGAAGTCTCTTCAAAGTAAAAAAATGCATTTCAAATGATGCAGAAGCTGTAATTGGTGGTTGAAATGCTTTTTTACAAATTCCTTTTAAGTTTTTCATTTGTTAAACAACATATTATAACACATAAAGTATTTACCACGCCTAATATAAGGATATTCTTTTTTCAAATGATTTAACTGGAGTTTGCGTGTTCCAGTTTCCTCCCACAATCCAAAGACACACAAGTTAGTTACTTGAAATTGCACTAATGTGAGTGTGAATGTTTGTTCGTCTCCGTAAGTCAGTGATGTGTGTGATGAACGGGCGACTTGTCCGTGGCGTACCCCGCCACTCGCCCTGTGTCACAGGAAAAGCAGTGACAGATACTGGATGGATAGCATTATTTGTCCCAGGGTTCTTTAAAAAGGTATTTTCTCAGTGTTATCAATTACATGTTAGCGACTAGATTTTTTATTAACTTGCCTCCTTAATAATGCCCACTTCTGTCAATGATTTCCCACCTTTCCCAGGATGCTTTTGAGCAAATCACTCAGAGACAGCAGCATTACAAGTTTTCACCCTTGAAGGGAGTAGAAAGTAATGCTTTAATGTAATGTTTGCTCAACAAGGGCATCATTTTCATTTCAGCTTTGGAGGAGAGTTCCCCGATGGGAACTCTTCAAGCCACTACAATTATAATCTTTAACAGCTGGAGAGTAGTGTTCTTAACAGAACACTGTTCATGTAAATGGTTCACTGATTATGTTACGTAACCCTTTAGGACTTAAGTTCATGCTACCTGTAATGCTAATATAGATGGAGGGAAAGATTTTGGACACAGGAAGGGTTGAAGATCAGTCATGCGACTGCCAGAGAAATGTTAAAACACTTGGCCACCTAAGTTATAAGGCTGATGCAGGTTAATGTGGTTTAGATATTGCGCAGCTGCAGTATAACCTGGTCAAAACTTCGACGTATGTTACCAGTCAAGGGTATGCGGTACACAGTTCTTTCCCTCGCTGCAAAGACAAAGACCGAAGTTGGGAAGCAATTGCAGAATTTTGTCCTTGGTTGGACCACCTGTAAAGAGGGAGTAATGGAGGGGATAGCAGGCGATAATAAGCTCATCACCGGCAAGTGAAACAAGCACCTTCAGACACTGTATGTCACAGAGGTATTAAATTCTGTCTACACCTTTCTAGACCAACAAGTCGAGCCACGGGGCAGAGACAAAGGGCATATTAAACTGCAGAGTTTTCACTCTGTCAAACTTGAGAGTGAAACTGTCAGAGTTTACTGGGGAGGGCAAATCATTTAAACAAATTCAAATGGTGACATGTCTCCCCATATTGAGTGAAAGACTGGGTTACACTGTATGTCATCACCTGTGATACTGGCGTGATATTGATCTTGATGTTGATATAAATAAACACACCTGCTCTGAGAGTCTGAGGAGGCACTGCAGTCATGTCACTCACTATGTTGTGAGAAGCTTACTTGGCTCCATCAAATCCAGTAGGCAGAAAAAGTCCTGGTAGTTCAATTGGTAAAGAATGCTCCCAGTGTGCAGAGGCTGTGTCCTCGCTGCAGCAGCCTAAGGTTCAAATCCGACCAGTGGCCCTTTGCTGGATGTCATCCACCCTCTCTCTCTTACAAATCATGTCAACATCTTTAAGTTTCAACATATCAGTGGTTTGCAGAAACATATAATGCCAACATTTATTCTGGTGACTGGGTTTGCACCATCCTGAATTTGACCCCTTTTCTTCACTTTGACCCCACTTCAGCAGAGTGGAAGCCCCTGCATTGCATATGTGTGTGTGTGTGTGTGTGTGTGAGTGTGTGTGAGTGTGTGTGTGTGTGTGTGTGCAAAGAAAGGGTTCTAGCAGATGTTTTGGGTTATGAGTGTTTTACGACCTGTCAAGCAGTTAACATCATGTTCATACCTTTCAACCCTTCCCTACAGTATTTCTGCATTCCAGTTCCTCTCCTCTCCCCTCTGCCCTTCCACCCCTCTTTCCATATGGTGATGCTCACTTTGGAAGAGCGCAGAGCGATCAGCCATATTTCTGCTTCGTCCTGGAAACAAAGCCCTCCGCTCTGGGCTGGGCCAGAATGAAGTGGGGCAAAGTATGTAGGGGAGGGGAGAATGTGCCCTTTGTTGCCCCCCTGCCCCATTCTCTCTATCTCTCCATATCCTGCCCCCCCACACCCCCCGACACCCACCCCTGCTAGTTCTCCAACACTGAAGGGAATGGCGAGGGAGGGAGGGAGGGGGGTGGCTGGTTCATTCAGCATCGGTTAAACGTTTTCACAGCGGCACAATGCCGGGGCGGAGTAGGCAGGTGCAAGCAAGGGAGAGGGAGGAATGGAGGGAAAGGCAGAGGGAGAGAGAGAGAGGAAGAAAACAACAGGTTGACCTACAACAGGCCGTAATCATGTAGCACCATTAACCCCCAGAGACCCCCCACTCTGTCTTTCTTGCTTTCTCACTCTTTCTTTCTCTTTCCCTTGCTCCCTCACCAGTGTACACAAGCCTACTGCCCCGGCACTTGTAAGACCGACCAAGTACACGCACACACACACACACACGAGCACAGAGACGGGCCAGAGCGTAGAGGCAGAATGCATGCAGACACACTCACACCTCAGTGGCACATTTGCACTCATTTCACATAGATGGCTAGTCAAGTGCGAGTAAAACACACATTCACGCGCGCACACACACCAACAACAGAGCGGGCATATAATACGTCAAATCACACATGCTAAGATAAGCACTCATGTCATAATATGGACACACTCAAGCACGCACACACACTGGCTTTCTCCTGACCCAACCAAGTGTGTGATGATCTGTCGGAAGGCTGCAAGAAGAGGAGGGAGTGTGTCTGTCTGAGTGTCAGTGAATGTGTGTGTGTGTGTGTGTGTGTGTGTGTGTGTGTGTGTGTGTGTGTGTGTGTGTGTGTGTGTGTGTTATTCATCTGCTGCCAAGGAGCAAAACTTACTCACTAAAGGCCTGTTAGAGTTTATGTGTGTGTGTTTGTGCAAGTGTGTGTGGTTGTAGATGGAGTATGAGGCTATGAGAGTGTTCGGTGTGTCCTTTCATTTTTTCTGGTGTGTTTTGAAATCCAAGCAACTTACAGATTTCACTTCATGACCTTGCCACAACAAAAATACACCATCTCTTGTGTGCAGTGTAATAATCAATATTTGTTCGTGTTTTCAACAAATAGTAGTCGAAAGAAAACCATTTACCTAATTGATGCCAAGATTTTAGTTTGAAAATGTTTTGAAACATCCATTTTTCTTTGAGTTCTTCTAAAATATTTCAGTTATTTACATTTCAGTGCTTGGATATGATCCTTGACAAATCTGACAACAAGAATATGTCTTAAAAAATAAAAAAATAAAATCTGAGGAACTGTTTTAGTGCGCTCTGGTTAGGTTTAGTCACAAAACCACTTACGGTTAAGGTTAGGAAAACATCATGGTTTGCCTTAAAATATCTGTTTTGGTCACCACAAACAAGCCTGGAAATGTTTGCAGAAACAAACCCAAAAAAGACTGATGGGAAGGGCAGGAAGTGATGAGAGCTCCTGCACAGATGGAGTATGGATGTAAGAAATGATCTGGAAAATATCTCATGTGGTGCAAATTCCTCTTTAAGAAAATAGGTAAATGTTCGATGTTTGGTCGCTCAGGACGAGTCTCCATAAAAGCTCTCAGTGAAGTGAATTAAGGGGACCTTTAAACAGAGAAACAGAAAAAGAGACTCTTTCTTGCTTTACCTCGGCTTCTATCACTCTCCCTCTTCACCTTCTTCGCCTCCTCCATCAGTGGGGTTCTTTTTCTGTTTCCACAGTTCACAGTTATCCCAGTTGTTCCACTATTAGCAGGGGATACTGACCGGAGAAGACAATGACTCTTCCTGTTTTGGTTACAATGGCAGATGCGCTTCCTTTGTGCTGTACCCCCAATCATGAAAGCGAGGTTTATAGAGAATCAATCTATACAAGGATAGTGCCATTTCTCTGCAGCCAGTACACTGTGTGATAACCACGTACTTCCGAATTATAAGTTAAAGAGAAAAAGTCTTCTTTTGCCAGTTGGAAAGCATTTTCAAATGGCTGATTATTTAAATAAAAAACACAAGGAGAGATGTGGGCTTCTCTGCAAAAAGCTAACAAAAACCTAATTGCTTAAACGCATGTAAATGCTCCAGATGTCTTTCGCTCTCATAAAGCCCTTGGCCGTCGCACTGAACCTCCAAGGCCTCTCTGTGAGAGCTGATTCTGTGCTTGAGCTTCTTTCATGAAAGACCGTAAGTATGTTGGTTTAGTTGACAAAAGGCAGTTCAGTGTGTTGTCAAGATCAAATGTTCGAGATCCTTACACTTTTACAAGTTGATACAAGCAGTGACTGGAAAACTCAAATTATTTAAGTGTTCTAATTTAATAAAATTGAAATGGAGAACAGGTCTGAATGATGGTGATTCACTGCATTAAAAAAAAAACAAAAAAAACACCTCAACAATTCCTCTTTTAACTCGCCTGTCCTCCAACATTTAAAGATCCCTTTCCTCACTTCCACCGTACTCTGTCCTGCTATTTCACGCCACACCTTTTCAATCCCGAAACAAACACACCTACAGCTGTGGACCCCCCCCCCATCCGTCTCCCATAGGTGATCGATGACCTTGTGAACATGAGTCTTCCGTTAAAGTCGGAGCAACGAGGCCAGGATACGCTTCCGATTTCCCTGTCGATCGCTTCCTCTTTCTTTATTGTTGCGCATTTCTCCTCTCTCTACTTTCTCCTCCAAATATCTCTCTCCCATGTTTTTCAGTCTCATTTTGTCTTCTTGCCTTCTTTTCAGGAGAACTGTCAGTCTCAGAGTATATTCTAGCTTTCCGGGTTGGAGGGTTTGCACTGCACTGTGTAATACAATAAGCTAAACTGCAAGACAGAGAGAAATGTGGATTATGGACCGACGTTGTACTCCTGCACGCACAGTTAGCCACGTGCAGATACATTGCACACATACATGCACGCAGGCAGAAGTAGGCCTGCTAGTGCAGTGCTGTTAAGCAAAGCAAACATTGGCTGGATTCCCATGCGTCTGTCTTGCTAATTTTGAAATGCCATGTGATATTAACGTTGGCAAATCAGGTCACATCTTACTCAACTCTGTTTTGACAAATACACAATACACTCGGGCTTCTTTATTTCTAAAACTGCTCTACCTACTATCCTGCTCCATCTTAGTCTTCATTGCTGGCCTCGGTATTCCCCAGACAACATAAAGCGATGACAGAGCCTGCACTCTGGGGACTGTTTATTTCATCTAGGATTCAGTAATACTCGGTTCGACCATGAACGGTGGATGTAAGCAACCCATTAGCTGGCATGTAAAACCAGCTAAAAGCAAGAAGCCACTATAGCCTTAAAAGAATTCACTGGTTCCAGGTACACACTTGTGCACTGTTGTCAAGGAGACTGACCACTGTAGGCTTGTGGAATTCATCCCACATTAGAATGTAATTTTTTTTTGCATTTGGAGCTTCATTGTTTTGTTGTTGATATCTATAGCTCAATAATTTGCAGGCACTTAATGCCTTTCAGCTGCGCAAACTGGACTGAAATCCGCACAGATGTGAGACGACAGCGCTGCGCAAAGCAATTGCATCAACTCTCTTTACTGAGCTAATTAACTGCATGAATTTATAGACTGATTCATTTCTTTGATGGCCTTCACGTAATGATCAATAACTAGCATTACAGACATTTTGTCTGTAACATTTTGCATTACCTTGCATGCCTTATTGTGTTCAATACAATGGGAAATCCTGAGATAATATTAAGGTGAATGCAAGCTTAGGTTTCCGAAAAGATAAAAATAAAAAAAATGGCTTGTGTACTGCGTGTTTAGCACAGCAGCATCTAAGTTAATTTACTTCCGACCATTGTCAAAGGATTTTCCTGTCAACTAAAACTCTGTTGGCCTCAGGCCTGATAGCCCTGAGGGGGATTAGCTTAGCTCTGCGAAATACAAGAGTCTGTTGAGCCACAACTGTACAACACACTTGTCAAGAACAGTTTACTGTTCTACCGTTTACCATCTAGTTGAATACTTAACTGATGGGGAGAGAGCTTCCATTAACCTCTCAAAATCTTGTCTTTCACTTGCTTTGCTAAAGTTGTAGTATAAGCACTTCTGTAGTGTCCCCCATCACGCACTATGACCCAAAAAGGCTTTTCCCATAAGCTTACATTGTGAAAGAAGTGGCTGTAAAACGGTGCCGCAAAATGACTTGTCTCACACGATCTATTTGAGCCATTCGGTCCTGTAATATTTGGAAAGTATAGAAGAGCCACATCATTAAATATTTTTTTTCCCCATTCAAGTTAGCTGGGTGCTAAACTAAAGGTTAGCCAGCTCGCTAGGTGGAAGTCTTTAACTTGCACGCTCTATGGGCCCCAAACGCAGAAGATCTGGGTAAATGTATCTATCAGGGTTAGGGTTAGGGTTAGCTTCATGCGTCACGGAGCAGCTTTCATAGGAATGAACAAGGCTCCATCCCTGAAGCTGTACTTTAGGTTTTGATTGTTAAATCCATGCATAGCTGGCACATGGGTACGCTTGTATTCTTTGGCTTTCCTGTTAACCAAAACCCATCGTAAAGGCTCTGAACTTGCCATGTTTATAAAGCTAACATCATATAAAACGGGAGCAAACAATACAAGTGATTAGAGGCTGTGTGAGAGAAAGAGAGTTTGAGAAAGCACAGCTGGTACTTTTGTATTGTTATTGCAAATAATTCATATCAAGACCATTTAAAATATTCAGAATCATTATGTCGATAAATCTTTATTTTTTTAAAAAAGCGCTTAGCGTTCAAGACAAAAAAAATGTCTTGAACCATTAAAATACAGGCATATCGTGCTTATTTGTGGCATGTTACACAAGTGTCTCTCTGAGTCAGTGTGGATTAAAGCATTCTGGAGAGGTATCTGTTCCATGACAGATGTGAAGGACATCTGAATTGCTCCAAAATATGCTTCAAAAATGTCTGAATGGTGCGGTTCGCCCTTCAAGTCAGCCTCGAGAGGTGTTGAAAGGTATTGAGTGCTGTTTTGATCCAAAGTTTCTCTATTGGACCCATCTCCATGTACTTATTCTACTATTCAGAGCCAGCTTTCTTGATGGGTGGGAACGTTGTAGTCACGATTCTAAATTTCACACCTCTGATTTTGCTGAGAACATGTCTGGACGGCCGCAACTCACTCAGACTGATAATATACTTTAATAGTTCCAGTTAAGCGGGGATTCCCCTGCTCCTCAACCCCATGCTGCTGGAAATACAATGACTTGCTCTTGTTGTTTATCCAAAGCGGGGAGTTTTAGTTTTGGATAGACATTTAGAGGATTAGCCGGGTGCTTCCAAACATTCCTGTGTAATTAGACACCGCCGCTGTCAGTCATGCAGAAGCAAAAAGCTGATTGGCTGAGTGTCAAATAAGCGGTTGCCTTTGGGAATGTCCCCGGTGGAGTGTCAGTAGTTAGTCCTTGAGTCCTTGAGTTCACTCACCTCGTCTGCTTTATTCAAAGTCACTGGAAGAAAAAAAGACCTGGGGGTGAACGAGTGTTTGAGTGTGTCTGAATGCAGAGAGAGAGAGAGAGAGAGAGAAGTAAAGAGGACAAGGATAATCTAAAGAAAACCCTCTAAATATAGTTCGGAGGCATTGCTGTCGGAAAAAAGCAGAAGCGTTTACATCATCTCTACACGACAGAGATGGGTGGAAGTGAGGGTTAAGCAGGGAGATGCAAACAAAAGTTGACCTTGCGAGAAAAAGAGAGTGAAACAGATAGAGGACGGAGCAGATACAGTGATGAGCCAACAAGAAAATGAAGAGAGGAGATAGTGAGATGGAAACAAAGTGAGAAAAGTATGCCCAAAAGGCAGAGCCAGAGCGAGGGAGAAGGAGAGTACGAAGAAGCAGGGGGATCTAAATGTGGATCGTCTGATCTGTATCATATAGTCAGCACTGATGAATGATAGATGAGCGGAGCATTACCACCCCTCCTGCAAACGACGGAGAGGAAGGGAGGCAGGCGGAACAACAGTCACGCTCCCTCTTGGAACCCCATGCCCCGCAGCTGACCCAAAGATAACTGGGACATCTGCATCCATCTCTCTCTGTTTCGTTCTGTCCTTGCATGAAGAATGACAGTGTTCGTCATTTGTTTTAATGGCTAAAACAGGGTTATGTTTACCCGCCAAGGACCTTCTGCGGACAATTTTTTTCTGTTAGAAAGAACGTGTCGTGATGCATGAGCGTACTGGGAGGTGTTGGATTTGGAGCAGGGTTAACTGCGTACAGGATTCTTCCCTAACTTAAGCTGTGCAGAGACTGCTTCCTGCCCTGGGGAGTTATCATCCAACTATTAAGTGTTACCTTCTGGAAAACCAACAGGTATAAAGTACAGTACAGTAGAGGTGCAGTATACTTTCCTACCAAGACACAACCACACCATTGACTTGGAGGACTTGGTAATATCAATAGCTGTGTTTCCATCAGTTTATTTTTAAGTGTGATTGTAAGTATTCCATCATTAACGGTTGATTAAAAACTGCTTAACTGGTTTGCTGTTTTCGAAAAGGAGTTCATGTGCTTAATGAGTGGTGGAAACACTTTTTCCAACAATGTTCCGATGAAGGAAACATTTAACTCACGTGACTGATCAGCTGTCCCTGTTCCAAAAGAGGTAGAAGAAGAAGAAGCTGTTTCCGCTCTCAGCGTCTTCCTGTCATCTATGAAAACAGCTAGCTAACAAAATACCCCCATACCTAATTGATCGTATAGCTCCATTGTTGGTGTCTCCCAGAACAGCATATGTGACACGGGTACCAGACCTTTGTCGTACAGGTGCAATTTCGTTAGGCTTAGGCAAGAAAACTATTTGGTTAGGTTTAGGAAAACATTGTGGCTTGGATAAAAATAACCACGTTACTTCTTTAACTTCCCTAACAAATGTACCAACATTACACTAGTAGTGTTAGATTATGTACGTGACGTAACTTCTGATTCTGGTTTCACACCGGACACACTTTTAGTAGACTGTACTTCCAATGGATTACTTGACTTGGCTGGATTAACTGTGGCTTCTATGGACAATAGGGAGATGGCACTATTTCAATTTTGGTATGTAATTTTTCAATGCTCTTAATATCAATCAAACGATTCACGTGCCACTGGTGGGGTGGAGGATGACATCTCAAAGACTATTTTAATAAAACCAAAGCTGATATGTTCACTCCATGCATATGCACATATCAATATAATACAGCGATTGAAAAGTTTTGTAATTACCAACTGCCATGCTGAAGTCCCATTTACTTCATGTCCTACATCCTTGAACTCTCTTTTCTTAACTTTCTGTCAATATTTCTCTGTTGCATTCTCACAATGTACTTCTCCTTTTATATTCAACTGATTTTATTTAATGCACATATTTTTTTTTTTACCATTCTCCTAACAACATTGTTTGACATTAATACTAGGGATGTCCCGATCAGGTTTTTTTTTTACCCTGATCCGATCCGAGTCCTTTAATATTTAGCATCCGCCGATACCAAGTCCCGATCCAATACTCAGCCTTAATTAGTACTTTCCTGGATATTACAGCTACATTAAGAAAAAAGTACCTGCATTCCTTAATAGTTTTTTTTTATTTTGTTGAAACAATGTATATGGTTCTTCCTTATTCTGCATATGCTATTCCAACATTGGCCTTCCACCTTCCTTGTGTTAGCAGGTGAGTCTGTGACGCTGCGCTGTGACAGCAGACCCTGGTGTACAGCCAGCTGTAGTGTGTGCTTGGCACACGCTTGGTACCTCCATATCATCCACTGCTTTTCACATATTCCTTACGTTGTCGCGTGGCTTGTCTATATCACACACGTTCAGCATCTCCTCGGTTGCCTGTTTTACATGCTCTGCTGTATGAGACCAACGAAACTGATGCAAATACTGGCATGTTGTAACTTGAAAGTGGAAGAATTGTAATGTAAGGCAGAGATGATAGGGCATATCGGGGATTCAAAAACTCCAGGTGACGAAGAAAAACCTGATCCTCTACCCCGGAGATGAGCTGGTTATCCAGAGCGATTAATTTAATTACCTTCTTTGTAATATTTTTGGCCATGTTGCTGTCTCGAGGATATTTCTCTTTATCCGCAAGTGTTTGTTGCTTCAGTGTCTTTGCATGTATTGCTTGAGTGAACTCGCTGTATTCTTTGAGTGTTTGTTTTTTATTTGCCGTATCAAATGTGTAGTATTAAATGCAGCTCTGTTGTTACACCCCCTGCAAAATGGTCGTATTGCAGATGCACACTGCAGACATTTTATCCACAGGTTTGCTAGAGTAACGTTACGCTTGTGTCTGCGTTGTGCCAAAAATTGTGCTCGGGCGTAAAAAAAGAAAAAATCAGGCTTGGGTCCACGTTCAGAATTCAACCAATAGTGTCACTGCAGCAAATAATGTTGGACGGTCTGACTCTGTACCACCACATAATGGTGATAAAAAAATAATAAGAATATATATATATATATATATAAACGATCCCTTTTAAACATGGCAAGGCTGCTTTAGACGTGCATCCACAGAAAACTACACACTGTACTTCAGCACCAAAGGAGGTGTTAGGGCAGGAGAGGACAACACAAAGCCCTATTCACCGACAGCCTGCATGCAATCACATTCATTTTCTGCCTCTTCGCGAAATATTATCAATTCTTAACATTGCGGACCTCCACTTATCTCTGTTAGTGGTTACAAAGGCGGATGTGCACCTCTCAGGGTGAGGAGAGGATCACATTCCTGTGATGACATCGAAGCAGCACTTTACAGTAAAAATGTCACAAGGAATCTTTCCCTGTTGTGGTTTCATTGCTGTTCATTGCAATTAGTTCTGAACAAATATAACTCACCAACCTTGAGAAATGTAGATGTTAAGATGAGCTTTAGAAAAGAGAGAAAGAGAAAGCTTATTTCAATGCCAAAATGAATGCTTTAACTACAGGTTTTGGAGTATGTATAGTTGAGTTATAAGCATTGTATACCGCAGAGAAATTCTGAAAACTCTGTTTGCTGAAAAAAGAAATGTCCTTCCACTTATTTTTCTTTGCTCCTTTCCTTAAACTTTGCTCATGCATTTTCCTAGGCCTTGTTTACCTGCACGTACGCCAGCAAAAGGCTTGCTGCCACTCAACCATGATTTATCAAAGGAATTTGACCTTCAACCGAGGCTCGCTGCTTCTCTTGAGCAGCCCAAAAGTACATAGAGTCCTTAATAGCAATTCGGCATGGAACATTAGGACCAACCTTATCTTCCTGCATTGACCTACAGCGCTAAAAGTAGTTGGATCACTGGTGATTTGAAGCTGAATTCAAGTGATGAATTAATTTTTCCACTGCTCTTGCCTTCACTCTCCTCAAAATCCAGACTGCTCTGCCGAGGGGCGAGTTTCCTGCTCCGCCCGTTCAACTGAAGAAAAGCTTAAACTCCCCCTCAGGTAAGGATGTCTCTGATGAACTGCACACACACACACACACACACACACACACACACACACACACACACACACAGAGAGAGAGAGAGAGAGAAAACTAAACACACCTGCAGAGCAGCGGTGACAGTTTAAAAGCCTGGATTACGTTAGCTTAACATTAGCATCTGTTTAGGCAGTGCTAATGAGGAGATGAATGGCAAAGTGCTGTGAAGTGTGTTGTAAAGTTTGTGTGTGTGTGTGTGTGTGTGTGTGTGTGTGTGTGTGTGTGTGTGTGTGTGTGTGACTAAATAGTGTTGACACTGTGTAGATAAAGGCTCAGATAAGGCAATCTAACAGATTAGCAACTGCAGGCTAAACAGCCAATTCGCCTACTGTCACAGATATGGAGCAAAACAAACAGCTTATTCTACCAATGTTGGACATTTCCAATTCATATGAAATGTAGCATCATTTTCATTCAACAATTTAAATGAGGTCACGTACCACTCTCCCTGACTTCAATAATCTTTGCTTGACCAAAATAAAAGAGCTAATTTAAAGCATTTTCAGAATATTCCGTTTAAGATCATCGTGCCTGCTTTAGACAGCAAGCTGGTGTTCTGGAAGCGAAACAGCCGTGACCTGTAACACTACATCGAAAACGTTACATCTACGGACCGTTTGCTGAGCTACTGTGCCCTGAAATATATTTTTTAAATGGCTACACCCGCAGCTCCATATGATGGGAAACTTCAGTTTTTTGGGATAGTGTATTCAGTTATTCGGTTCGGCACAGCGCTTCCAAACTTTTGAGCATTTTCCCCAAATTTGTGTAAAGCAGGTAAGTTAACATCTACAGTCTGCGGTAAGCCAGACAAACGTATTAATAACAATTTATGACATCCAGACAGCGTTCAAAATATACATCACCATGTGCAGCACAACAAAGTTGGAAACATTAACAGTAGACACACTTAGAACAGATCAACACTGAAATCATTTTGTTGGTAGCCCACTTACACATGGTGGCTGGTCAAAAATCAAGGAAAAATCGCAAAATAAAGACAATCGAACAACTCACCAAGCAACTCAGGCAGGCATGACGCTACGCTTCTGTAATGATCCCAGTGGGATATGAAGCCACATGGAGGTTACAGTGACAGTCCCAGTGGAATCAAGGGGTTACACCTTGTGTAACCAGTCTCATTGATTACAGTGGGATCAAAGTTTTGCAGCAGCCGCTCTGCAAACATTCAGCATGTGCGACATGTTTGATGATGCCAGCCTGTATTCTTCTGGCTTAAAGGCGGGAACAAGAATGCCCCCCCTTATTCTGAAGTCCTACCCTTTACACAGAAGAACAAGGCCGCAACGCATCTGCCTTGAAAAGGCTGTGTAAACGAAGCTACTGTCAATAACGTCTCCCATTCGGTCACGTCTTTCCTCTTCACGTAACCTGCTGGTCAAAAGCCGGCAGCCTGCACCACATACCGTTGTTTCCTGAGAAATAAAACCAGTTACCGCTGACAGGTGTGCTATTTCATTCCATTTCTATGATATTCCTCATACAATGGTCCTTCAAGAAGATTCACATGAAGTGGATTCACTGAAGGTCAAGAATATTTTTTTTTATTAGATATCATTTCACAATCAATCACTTTAATGCCTTGCTGCTGCTGCTGCATCATTTATGAAATCTTGTGGAAAAATTGCGATGGGTACTTGACTCTAGACATTCATATGGAGGACAATCAACCCAAACATACCTGTCACACACCCGTTCCCTGTCACATACTTGCGTTTCATTTATTCCAGCTGTATAGTAAACAATACATGCCTCAGCTGTGCCATGAAAGCATGATATATATATAAAAAATGTTTTTTTATCATACCTTGATAGAATCTAACTGAAGAACGAGACAGGAATCGTGATACTAAATGATGTTAGTAACTTTAAAGATAGTTGCTTTAATTAATGTAAACATTGATATTAATATAGAACTGTTTTACACTTATTTTAATAAGATATTATAAGATTACAGATGAATAATTTGTATCTATTGTATTAATTTTGAATTTAACATGTGTTACTTGATAACACAACACTCTTATAACACTATCAAAATGCATTTAACAGCCTCAGCAATGTAAGCAGACAGTAAAAGAAAATGCACTCTAACGCCTGCCGTGTTATTGTAATAATGGTCGTGGTCAGCAGTCAGCGATCCCTCCATCATGACTCTCTTACCCTGAGAAACAAATCTGACTCGATGTGAAAAATATAAATTCAGATGATACACACAATCTCAATTATAGTAGTTGTCGTTTGGAAGGAAATATCCATAATAACTTCTCAAAATCTCATGGCCTTTATCACTGCATCCAACCGAACACCATTATTTTTCAGTGTGACATTTACAGTGAAAGGTAGACACGGACTGAGACCAGACAGAGAGAGAGAGAGAGAGAGAGAGAGTAGAATAGAGAAATACAGTTAATGTATTAGACAAGTCAAATAGATACAACCTGACAGATTTTAATGAAACATGGAGGGGGAATCTGTCTTAATACTTCAGGCCTCCATCTTCTCATGACATTTTTGCACCAAACCTTTCCTTTCTGTAGTTTTTCTTGTGTCATATCTGAAAACATGGAAGAGTTTCAGGCAACGTGTCAAGCCAGTGAAAATGTTACTAATGCTGACGATTTTTCATAAAATCCCACTGTATGCGTGCAAAGTTTCGCAAAACCCCGAAAAATATAAATAACTTTTAGCAGATTCCGGATTGATTTTCCATTTGGAGATGAATATCTGGTCGACTGCACCTGACATTCTCATCCAGTCTGATAATTACAGTGGAGAGCAACAGACGGGTAGCAAGAGAAAAGATCACTGATTGAATAACAGAGGGAAGATGGGGATGAGTCATGAGATGCTGATTATTAGAACAGTGGCTAAGATGTTAGACTTACAAAAGGTCATTAAGATACGGCAGCATTGAGATACCGCGGATGAGAGCGGTAAAATACTCAGAGCGACGCTGCAGACGGCAGAAAATAGAAAGCGAGGCGCACGTATAATGGCGCGTGTGTGCGTTTTGTGACTTTCCACACCCCTCCTTGCATCTTTTTTTCTTCTTTCTTTCCTTTTTTCCCTCCCCGCTTTTATTCTGTCGCTCTCTCCCCTAAATCTCCCTACGAAATCTACTCTTGCCACGGGTAATTACAATGAACAACTTCATATGGCTGCTCCGCCTGCTGCCAAGATAAGACGGGGTAGCACGGCTCACACACACACACACACACATGCGCGCCCGCACACACACACACACACACACACACACACACACACACACACACACACACCATCCCCTATCTTATCTCCATCGTCACAGAACAACCGCCTTCTGCCCAATTCTGCCCTAATCTTCTGCGTAAACAATACTGATATTTCACCGCCGTCCACAATGAAAGGAGGAGGGAGGGGGAGGAGGGGGAGGACAGAGGGGAGGCAGGGGAAGGAGAAAAAGGACTCAGGCAGGATAGATGGAGGAGAAGGGTGCGAGACTGATAAAATCACTCCTGTATAAAAACTCACCTCCCTCTCGCCTGACTCAGCCTCGGTGTGACTAGTGCGGTCTTCATTTGTTCACCCGATCCAAATCGTAGCACGAGTTTGAGTAAAATTGTGAAGGCTTGTTAGAGAGACACATTTTTACTGTTAGCTCTGGCTGTCTTTGCTACAATAGCCTTGGGAAACCTGTTAGGGGCCATTCATGAATGTGCTTTAAACTGATGGCATTTCAAACCTAGAATTAAACTCCGGCTGTAGCCTACCTTTGTGGGGCTGAGTGCATTTACTGATGGTACTGATTAGATGTCATCGTTACATTGATCGTGACATTATGAAAAGACTATCAAGTCTCAAGCACTGTAGTTCAAACTTATTTATTACTGCGGTAAAGGTAACAGCTGGCTGCAGGTTGGCTGTAACTCGTATTCAATCAGGGCCGCAGTTGATTTGGAGATCTGGTTTACTCATATTCAAGCTCTATACTGATCATTGTTGTCGTCATTCCTATCTGTAAAGATGTTGCACCACATGAGTAAATTGAGCAGGAAACATGAGCAGTCAGACTATCAGACAGGTATTTGTTTTGTTTTTTACCAACCTCCAGGTTAGCCGAAGTTGTTTTACAATAAGGGTGACGGTTAATGACCCAGACTGTCCATTGTGAGCATGCATCTCGCTTTACAGTCTTCCTGGTTGACTTGTTATACCTGCTTTGTGCACACTAAGGCTTGTCCCCAATACCATTTTTGAGGCTTGGGAGTTTTAGTGTGAATAAACCGTCAAATACTCTAAGCTTCGTCGGGGGATGGCGGCAGCACAAGCTATCATACTTTTCCCAAACGTCCGGTCTTTATTTAGTCATGTACTTTGCTTTTATTGTAACTGTGAATCTAAATGGAGACAAAAACAGACTTTCACGTCAGGAGGTGGAAGGGAAGGGGGGACGTAATTACAGCCAACAAGGTTGCCAGACGGCCGACCACAGTTCAAGTTAAACCATTGGACATTTTTTATGGACATCTGGTGATATTTCCATCCAATTTACACCACACCTAGACTTTAAAATGTGTGCTCAGGTTTTTAAACTAATTATCATTAGCGGGGTCCATTTCTTGCTCCTCACTGTCTTTTGCCCCTTTTTCGGTGCGGCGCAGACAAACGCACCCTTTCACTACAAAAAGATCAAATGCTGATTTGGTGATTGATCACCATGGCCTGAATGCACAAAGTTTTCCTTCACAAATAAGGGCTATTACAGACATTTATATGTGCTCTCACCTCTCGTTATTTCTCCAAATGAAGATGTCAAGGTTATTTGGCATAATAACTTAGTCAGATTGAAAATGTTTCTGCAGTCAATCAAGTTATAACTGTGAAAATAAACCAGAAACATCCTTTAAGAGTTACGGTAAAGTATTTGTAGCCTGTTGATAAGTAGAAGTGTCAAAGTGTGTTACTGTATGTACATGCATAGTCTTTGAAAAAATTATAAGTAGCCCAGCTTTGTTAATCAGCTTTTGTTGTTATGTAAGATAAATAATTATAAGTATGTCTTCACTGTAGTCGTAATGAACATAGCACAGCGCTACACCAACTGAACAAATCCTGCTGTACACTTACAGCAGCTTTGATTGACATCCCACTCAACAAGCTTCAACAGAGGCTCCTGTTGTGAAAACAGTACTGTTTGCTTTTAGTGACCTCAGTCTATACCTGAATGTAAAACAGCCTGGATTCTCCAAAGTGTCTTGGCATTTAAATAGTTTTAGCTGACCTGCAAGTCCGCGGGACTGAAGCGATCTGAACGCCGAGGCTTTTAAGAGGATGCCCAGCTCCTCCGCGGAGCAGCACAAACTGACAACAGACCGAGGTTTATGTATATATTTAGATTTATAATTCAGCCAGTTTTTCTTCCCTGAAGCCACAATCACAGGAACACACACATGAACCGCACGACCTTTCAGCTGCAGACTCAGAGAGAAAAAACAGAAGCAATGTCAAGGAAATTAAAGGAAACCTCTGCTGTGACTAAAAGCCTCCCTTCACGCTTTGTGTGTGATACTTTGCATGTATATCTTTGTACTTATGTCTCAATTAAACCACAAAAGCAGCTCTAAGTCGAGGCGGATGAATCTCTCCCCTCTTTGTCATTTGTCACCCTATCTCCCCCAATTTGTCCCCTCTCCTCCTCCCTCAGCAGCGATGGTGCAGGATAACCTCGGGGGGTCTGAGGAGAATTAGAAATGAAAGTTGATTTAATCAGTCGCTACCTCACATACACCTCCTCAGTCCAGGTTAGATGCGGACAAGGTTGTGTGTGTGTGTGTATGTGTGTGTGTGTGTGTGTGTGTGTGTGTGTGTGTGTGTGTGTGTGTGTGTGTGTGTGTGTGATCAAAACACGGCAGCACACTCAAAAGTCTCCGAATGAGCCAGGACATTTCTATTGTCAACACAACACTAACAGCTATGCTGAGGCCATCTGTTTCCATGGGAAACTGTCCAACAAGCAGCTTTAGAACCTGTGCATTCACATAAACATGTTATTATTTCTACTGTACATTAACAACATGAGGGAGAAATAATCTAATTATCTTTTATTTAAGTCCCAGGTGTTTTTTTGGATGTTGTATTGGCAAGGCTGATAGAAAAGTAGTTTTTAGTCATGTCATTCATATTATTTACTGATCTTATAAGCCCCCCCGGTGATTGTGATAAACCTGTAGCCGGAATAGTTGTGGTAAAATCAAATTTTTCCCCAGGATCTGTGAGCTGAAGTCTTTCGAGAATATGAAGATGCAGAATGTCATTTAAGTGAGCAGTAGACAAGATTGTAGTAAATGTAGTTAATACTGAGGTTGTGAGACTAAAGGATCATTTATGCTCCCTTTGCGTACAGAAAGGATACGTCCGTTTCAAATGATATAACAGTCACTGCCCATATACTTGGGTCACGCGGCTCTCACGTTGGCACTGATGTTGAGCAGCACAGCCACTAGAAGGCGCTGCTCAGAGTCAAATCGGCCTCTCAGGGACCTCCACTTTTCCTTTGCCACCATCCAACTCACATTTAATTCCTGTCTCCCTCTGTAACTGTTGTTGTAACAAGTTCTCACCAACTCAAAAAGGTTTGCCATTTTACAACGCCTTCTTCTTTTTTGTCCTGTGGCCGTGTCGCGCTTGAACTATTGGCTACACTGCCCCTAACTACAACTGGAGGTAGTGCTCCATTGAGCCATATTTGTTAGCTTTCAGAAAACATGCACAAATACAAATGAAATGAATGCAGAGTATGGACAGAGGCCTCAGTCCTGTGTCGGGTATGTGTGTCTGACATTGAGCATAAATAAGCCTTAATTCTTCCAGAAATAAGCTTGGGAAATTTGACTAGACACCAAATGAAGGTCTGTAAAATTGTCTATACTTTATATCTGGACATTTCACATTTCATGTGTTCTGTTTAATGGCAGCTTCATTTTCTGTAAATGTTTATATTCAAAAGTGCCTTAATACAGTTTCAAAGCAATGACAACAATTATAGGAATACAATTTGGGTTGGGAAATACTGGTCTTTTTTTTTTTTTCTGTTTTGCTGGAAGTTAAGCATATTGAGTAATAGCAAATACTGGAATGAGCCTGTAAAATATCCCCACACCAAATGCCACAAGAAAAAAATGTGCTAATGCCCTGATCATATAGATAAAACTATGATAAAAATAAAAGAAGTCAATTCTTAATAAAACCTTAGAAGCAAGCCTCTTTTAGCAATATGAGTTTGTTAAATTTAATATAATTCTGTTGCAATATAAATATGTCATATCCAGATCTGTTTCTTTTTTTAACAATCCAAAATCAAACATGATTCCATGAAAAACATACAATAATATTTGGAATTAACTTTGAAATAAAAAAAATAAAAAATCACAACAAGCTGACAAGAGCAGCTTATTTGCATTCCCTCGAGGGATGAATGCCTGTTTTTGCAGCACAGTCACGCAGTAAACAACGCGACAGTAAACCTCACAGAATATGTTTTTAAATGTGTGATAATGCAAGATAACATTCTGTCGACCCCTTCTTTGACAAACTTACATGGAGTCAGATAAAGGAGTCACTCTTGTTGGCAGGTTTTCAGCGGGTGATGCCGTGAGAGCCCATTTCAACCTGGTCGGGGGTGGATTTCACTGTGTGCTGTAGAAGCCTATTTGTTGTGGAAAGGATTACGGTGAACGATCTAGTCGCAAACAAGATTAGTGGCAGGGGATCATGTTTGATTGGGAAGCTCCAAAACAGCCCTCGCAACTGTGAGACAAGTTGTTGCCCCGCTTGAAGCCAGAAGGAAGGAAATCACGGAACACACACACACACACACACAAAAATAAAATAAATCAGGACAGCAGGACGATCTGTGCTCTTTGCTTCACTCCGGTTCTTTATGGCTCACTGTTTTACGTTGTTGCAGATCTGTCCAGATCACCCAGAAGTGCAGGAGACAACCAAGAACACTCCAAAGTAATTTTGCCTTTGATTGCGAGATTGAGCTGTAGAGTCATGTCTTTTTATAGAGCTGCAACGCAAACACACACACAGCTGCATACACACTCACACAGCTGCGGTCACACACACTCAGGAGTATCTGTAATCCCTAGTTGAGACAGGCAGACACCCCCGGTGCATCACTCTCCCGTTCATTTCATAGATCTGTCATCGTCCCTGGACAAAAGCACCTCGCGCTGGGATGACTAATCTGCGCTCGGCTCGCTGTCCTGGCTGACTCAGGCTGCCATGTCGATTCTATTTCAGACGTGACTCAGCAGTCGTTGAAGCGAGCTATGATTGGAATGGAGACAAGTCACACAAAGGGGAGACAGAGACAAAGATGGAGAGGGGGCAACAGCGAGGGGGAGAAAGAGGAATTCTATTTATTCCCAAACTCATTAAAACTTCTTCAGACCCTGAAAGATGAGTATAGGGCTTATATCATTCTGTGTTTGTGTGTGTCTGTCTGCTCTTGTCTCCCCAACCCCCCAGCAGTGACAGTGAAGGCTCCAGGGCTGACACAGGGGACAGCCCACTTCAGTCTGGCCCAGAAACCCTCACCTTGTCTGGGCCACTAAGCACACCACGGCCCCCTCAGTCACCAAGCTTACCCATCCAGACAGTGATGCTGCTTAGCTGGGGAGGCTGGGACAGGGGTGGTTTTGGGAGTTGGGGTGCAGGCTGATAGGCTGTCATAACAAATGCACACACACACACACACACACACAGGACACACAATATCAATATGATGATATGTGAGAGAAACTACATCACTGCCTCTCCCCTCACCCCCTCTTTCTGCCAACCCCACCCACCTCCAAAACCACCAACCTGCAGTGTCCTGACATATCATTCTCAACGACCCAAATTGGTGAGGTAAGCAGAGTCTGACATGCATACACACCGACACGCACACACACACAGAAACTCAAATATACCAAGACACACAAACGCTCCCTAACACACACTCTCATACAAAGAAGCACATGCATACTTGTAAGAACTGCAAGACAAACCTGCGCACAAACACATAAAACCACCAAACACGCACAGTGGGTCCTTTTTCCTGGACACCACACACACAATATAATATATAAATATAAGAAACTCTTCTCAATGTAAAGCAACATTTTGAACAGCACCACAAACCATGTGCTCTGAAACCTTTTTTTTAAACCGTTTCAACAAAAGCTCAACATTATAAACCCAATGAAACTAGAACTAATGGCAGGATTGTTGTTGGCGTCATACATGCCGGAATGTATTTTCAGTAGGAGGTCTACCATATATTTCACATGCCAACAACAACGACACATTTACAAGTAGTAAATTGTATCAGTCAGATACTTTCCCTGTGTTTTACTCTGGTCTAAACGTCGCCCTCTGTCTCGCTCGGTTTCATCTCCGCAGATACATTGCAGATCGGTGGGCCCACTGTCTTCTCCAGGCAGCGGTACACCATTCCTGCTGAATTATTCACGTCTTGCGGAGGAGAGGAGCAAAGAGAGACAGACCGTATAAAGCCAAGCTAATTAAAGTAGTGGTATTAAAAGTGTGCCTGTGTCTCATCCAAGAAGAGAGGGAAAGGAGATCAGCGGTGATACCTTTCCTCTCTCCGTGTCTCTATCACTCATCCCCCCCCCCCTTCTCTCGCTTCACTTATCCCCCCTCTTCCCTCAGCTTTCTCAGGAAAATTACAACCTGACTGCTCACTTTAATATTTCAGCATCTAAGTGAGTGTGACAGGCTCTCCTTTGTGTCGTTCTCTCTCCCACCTCACCCCCCTTCCTCCTCCCTGTGTCCCTACCTCCATCCATCCATCCACCCACCCTTCTCCCTCTCTCCCGGGCCCCAACCTCCTCGTGTCGCTTGCTTATCGTTCCCCGCGACAGGTTCAACTTTTACCATGTGACAGGAGAGAGAGCGAGAGAGACGGGTGGAAAAAAAACAAAAACAAATCAGGCTCAAAGCGAGGCCTCTCTGCCAGGCTATCAGGCTGTCGCTCGGTGAGTTTCATGACACGTACGCGACCATGAACCCACAATGAGGAGAGGTATCGCTTCGCCCTGATGTACGCCACTCACGCTCAGGCTTAGACGCACACAGGCGGTGTTGCGGAGTGACAGAGGGGGTAGTGATCTCATCCACAGAGACAGTCATGAACTCAGAATAGAGGTATGTGGTGTAGAAGTCACTTCCTATAGATAGATTCCTATATACCTGAGCCACTTCAGCTCATGAGTTCCTTCAAAAAACAAAAGAAAACAGGCCTTTCGTACGCGTGTCGTGTCTTCCACTGTGCGTGAATATGAATGCGTGTCTGGACACGTATTACGTATGTTGGAGTACGAGGGTGTACTTGTTGGTGGAGTGTGTTATTGGAGGTGAATAGCCAAAAAGGCGGCTCAGTGTGTTGTGTGTTCATAGGCACTATGATAACACATCAATAATTCAGCTAGTCTCCTCTACTCCCCATTCATTCTATTTTCATCTCTGCCATTTGATATCCCTGTCCGCTTCCACTCTCAAGACTGAGTGTATTGTGTCCAGAGAGCATGTGAAAAATATACAAAGAGCCCAGAGGAAACGAGCCCTTTATTCCAAAAAGTAGGAAAGTAAATGGTGCGACAACGGCGCGACGGCAAACGTCTGGACACAAAAGCCTTCAGGAATTACAAATCTGGACCTACACATGCGCTGGTATGTCTGCACACAAACACAAAAACAGAATCCACAACACACAGACAGAGACTCTCGACGAAGTGAGCAGCCGGCGACATTGTACACAACATTGATCATATAATTTACTCCTCTCTATCAAGCTACAAGGCTATTGATCAAATAATTCCATATGCGGGCCTCAACCACTGCCAAATTGCTAAAATGGGGCTGCTCTACTCAAAGCGTGTCCCATAATGGTTTTGGCATTGATCGCGGCTATCCCTGACTCACTCCCGATGCAAACAAACCGCGTTCGACTGCAGAAATTGAGAGCAAGAAATGTAATGTGAATATGGGCAAAAATCACACATGCAGCCACACACGGCGAGCTGAACAAGCAAACACGACACACAGGCACTGACACTTCATCAGACTCACACGGAACATGCACACACAAGTGCTCAGCAGGCAGGTTTTCAGGAATGATTGGTTGAGGGGTTAGGGTTATATTAAGGCCAGTTGAAAGGCCAATTTGACCCCATTTTGACTCTGATGGCTCAGCTGACCGATTTCCTGCCTCTGAGTCGCCCGGAGGCTGGAGTCACACACACACACACGCACGCACGCACACACACACACACACACACACACACACACACACACACACACACACAGTAGGTGTATTTATTCATGTGTGCAGCAAAAATGCTTGCATGCATATGCAGTAGTTACAATACCTGTGATTGCGCACGCACAACTTATCCACAGACAGAGGCAGAGGCTGGTTATATGCACATCATGTCGGGGTGGTTTTTTCCATTTTTTCAGACAGATTGACCCGGTGAAGATCTAAGTGGGATCAAAAACATTGTCTTCATTAAACTCCCGGGACATGGAGTAAAGTGTGCAGGAGTGATCGTCTGCTCGTACACATCCGCAGATGCCAGTTATTGTTGTTGATGACAGAGAGGGTGGTGAAAAGTGAATGGAAAAGAAATTAAAAAGACACAATAGGATGAGTGAAGCCGAGAAAGACAGTGGAAGTGACAATGGCGGTGAGGTGTAGGTCAGAAAATCTCATTGAATCTGTTGTTTTGCTACTTCCATGTTCTCCTTGAATTAAAAATCAAGAGGTAATAGGAAGAATCAATTAAATGAGCCTGGAGAGAAACTCGCTCTTTGTTTAGAGGCTATCAACACCGGATGAGTTTCAGCCATATTTTTCAGCTGTCCATCTTGCATGTCTGATGCAACAGATGCACTTCTATTTTAATCAATACAGCTGTCTACACAGGCCTTGTAATTGCCCATGCTTTACCCGTGCTTGCCAATGCCTAACCACTACCCAGGCTTGCTCTACGTGTTGCCAAACGGCAGATGCCCACACCAGGGCACTGTATCTGATGGCATCGTAGAGACTAATGGAGGACTGAAGTTGCTGCGGCTGAACTGCTGATATCATCAAGCAGCATGTCCATGATGTCTGGACAAAGACATCAAAACTCATCGTTTTCCTCTTTATTTGCGCCATCCGCCCACAATGAGCCGGCATTTAATGCATTAAAACTGGGTTTTTAGACATGTTTCATAAAATGCAAGACTAAATGTTAATTTATGCTCCTTTTATACATGAAAATAGTCATAGTGTAGCTAATGTTGAGCATAAATCTGGTGCTCTGGTTGAATGGTGGAGTCACCAGACTGTCCCATTACTTCCCCGATGTGCACCATTTGCCAACCTCAAGGGCAGGAAGAAGAGCAGAATGATTAAATTTTTCTATAATTCTTCTATATGAAAAATGACCTAGTTTCACACGTAAACAGTGTTTTCAGATTAAAGCTGACTGGATGTGGTCTTGGAGTGAGAAAGAGGACCATGAGAGATCCACGGAGGGAAAGGGCTCAGAGTGTGACAGTGGAAATGTAACGCAGGAATAGGGGAGAGACACAGAGGGCGGAAAAGTATGGGAGAGCGATAGAGTGTGACAGAACAGGAGAGAGTGGAGAGTCCAGCTGGTGGCAGAAACAGAGAGATGTAAGGATATGACACCTCCTGTCTCTGCACCGGCCCTCGCCGGCCTCTGCTGGAACATACATGACAGCCCTGTCACACTCATTTACTCGATGTCTTTATCAGGCGAGATGTATGTGGTGAGGAGGAGAGTCATGCACAGTGGGCGAGAGAAGGACGGACAGAGAAAAAAGCAGAAAAGAATAAGAGCAAGGAAGCGACGGGGGAAAAGAAAGGATGAAAGGAAGGTTAAAAGCACTAGTGACACTGCATCAACTCACTTTCACATTGCTTCCACACTGTTGTCTCTCAAGCTGCCACAGTACTGATGTCCTTGAAGTACCACCAGCTTGTGTATGTGTACGTGCATGCGTGTGTGTGTGACGGCGCACTCCTTACACAGTGAAAAATGTTGCAAAACTTTAAAAAGCTTGAACGAACACGGAATGTTCGGGAGCATCTCTCTCAAATGACTTTTATCCTCTGACAAATTTTTTAATCAACAAAAAAAGCAGCTGCTCTTTATGCACACACTTGTAGTAATGCTTTCATTTCATGCACATCTCTCCAATCTGGCTTTTTGCAAAGTAAATGTATGTTACTCCAAAAGCACAGGCACTGTTCTGCTGAGAAAATAGCCTCCACTCCTCTGACAGGGCTTTTTTATGAAAAGTTTGTAACCTGGCTGCAGCTACTTTCTCTGCTTCAGACGATACCGGCTGTTCGGACCGTAAGAGCAAGGGACTCTTCTGGACGCTGCTTCAGGACCCGGGAAAATGGTGAAATGTGATCCAGGAAGGTCAGTTTGAGTGATATAGCCATGAATCGGAACAATTTTACTTACATTACAACAAAAGATGTCCAACTTTTTTCCAATTGCCAGAGTAAATGTTGGCAATGTACAAATGTTGAAACTTTTCATTCTTTGTTGCAACTTTATGTTTCTTCAGGTGCAGTTTTCTTTTTTAGGATGTGACAGTGCTGTGATTGATCTTGTTAGGTCCAGGCACCAAAACCCTTTTGTGAATGCAAGGAAAGTTTTGGCTTAGAATACCAGTTTCAGTTATCACAAACATGACCGGAGATGTCCAGACTTCCTGTCATAAATAACCCTGCCTTTGCCACCATGAACACAGCTGGAAATCGTCACAACGTACCCTTAAAATAGCTAGTGGTGTCTCGCTTTCAAATGTTGAAATAGAGTCTATAACTTCGGTCACTGGCTTGGTAGCTTTCTCCCCTGTGACACCAACACCATGCCTTCTTTCTCCCGATATGAAAGTCAGGTCATAAACATGAAATAAGAACATGAAATGACATCGTTTGTTGAAATATCAACATGGCCTATGATGAAGCACTTGTGCACCAAGAGATATGTTGCACAGTTTTGACGGACAGCGGTTAATGCTATGGTGACAGAGGTCTGAGCGCACAGCTAATGACAAACTAACAAGGTGTAAGGTGATTGAAGCACGACAATCACCATCAACGTTCAGTGTTCAGACAATCTGTTGCCGCAAATGGACTTTTCCGTCGAATAAAGCTCAGGACAGACAGACGCAGCCAGAACAAGCTTGTTCTCCATTTTCTTGGTTACCAGGGTGACGAGTCCTGACTGATCTAATATATGATTGGTTGCCTGAAAAAAAGAAGAAAAAAAATCAGCGTTCATGCCACCAGCGCCTTTTCCTGAAAAGTTGAGAGTCTCAACTTGAAGCGCTTGGAGCGACCGCACAAAAAAGGCAGAGGGGTGAGGAGCAGTGCTTTTTCTAAAGGCGGTGCGTGTCACGGCAGATGCTCTCGCTCCTCATTAGAAACAAATGAAGAAAGACGCTGATGCTCAGGAAAAAAAACGCATGGACATGAGCCCTCAGTCATTTGTTTCACTACAGCTGAAATTGTGAAACTGTACAAAATAAAGAAAATGCAAAACAAAAGGCTGATGTCCTCTTCTTGTTGCTGGGTAACTTGCTCTCTCCTCTTCTTAAAAAAAGGTTCAATGTCCATCATTTTTGTGTAGATACGATTGTAGAACAGGTGGCAGTTCTTTTCTCTCATCCACGGAAATCACAAGAATACTCACTCTTCAGTTTAATCTTTTCCAAAGTACTTACGATCAGGCATATCTAAAAGACAGCTCTATTTCTTGATTACTAAGACAATATTATCAGTAATTTACCATATTATATTTTCGGTTGAATTCTCCATGAAGGTATGCCTAGGAAAACATTGACATTCCACTGGGTGCTAGATGGGGCTGAGGTCAAATCAAACTCAGAAGCCATTTCTTTATGGGCTCCACTGCTGAGCAAAGTTGAAAGCATGATGCTGTTTAAAATGGCATTGTGTGCTGTAGCATTACAGATTTTTAAGTATTCAAAGATAATGCTAAGTAAAAGTAAATAGAATATAGATTGTATGTCCATACTCTCCCCCTCTCCTTTCCATTTGCAACCTTTTACTTTGCCCCCACCATCCATATTCATGCATGTGGAAGCAGGCAGGAGAGAAACATCTCTGGGCGTCTCATGATTTGCATGTGATAAATAAATGAGGTGAACCAATCAAGGGAGCTTTGTGTGCTATGTGTGTGTGTGTGTTCATGTCCATGGCGCTCAGCTGGTTAAAATTGCATGACAGGAGGAGGGGAGGAGGACGAGAAGAAAAAAAAAAATGATCGGCCCGGCACAGTTAGTTTATGTAAAGAAAGAGAGACAGTGAGTGTGTGTGTGTGTGTGAGAGAGAGAGAGAGAGAGGAATGGAAAACGCAGAGTCTTGGAGGGCCCTGTCGCACCGCTCGACACAATAATGAATTTCAAATAAGTTATTCACTTCAGGAGTAAGTGGCTGGCACCCACTCCTTACAGCTGGTTTGTTGAGATAATTGATTTTCAAATAGTTTTGAGGACGAGGAACAGGGACGGGGGCTGGTGGAGGAGGAGGGGGGGCGGCGGTGGGGTTAGTGAGCGAACAGGGGGATGACAACTACAACGGGGGAGTGTGCATGTGTGTGGCGCTGGCACTTTTGAGTGTGTGCATGTCAATTATGCGTGTGTGTGTGTGTGTGTGTGTGGGGGGGGAGGTGCGAGAGAGGAGTTACAGGGATGTTTTAATTCGCGTAGGAAAGAGGCCGTGTCGGAATGGAGGCCTGGGCGCTAGCTGTAATTAAACTGATACAGCTCTGCAGGCACACACACACACACACATACTCATGTAGGAAAGATGAATTTTTCATGTCTTGCACGTCTACTTCATCTCCACAGTGTGTCCTCTCTCGGCCTGGCTCAGGGCGTGTTGGCTAGCTAAACTTTGCGCTGCTTCTTTTCGCGGGGCTGTTAACATGGCAGCCCTCCTCTGCTGGCTGCACTGACACAGATAACTGAGCATCCGGGATGACAGCGACACAGACTCAATGAGATGCATTAGTGGCAGGATTTGAATTGACAATGTAATTTACCACATCTCTCTCTCTCTCTCTCTCTCTCTCTCTCTCTCTCTCTCTCTCTCTCTCTCCACGCTGCTAACTCTGCCGCTCTCTATCTGTCTCCACCACCCTCTGCCCGCTATCGCGCTGTTTAATTCATAGCGAGAGGAGAAAAGGGAGGTAAGGGAACTCAAGCGGCCGCTGGGGTTCCTATCATGAATATGTTTAACACATTAAACATCATACAGGAGGAGGGGTGGAACAACAAAACAACTGTTGTCCTCTTCAGATCATTTAAAAAGGGGTCTCTGAAAATTTGAATGGTAATATAGATGCTACCAATAGGAAAAGTTGCACAGATTTATTCGGAACTTTATCTTCTCATCTATTTATCATGAAAAAGAACAGTCAGAATACTAATTGCTTTTGAAGAATATTGAAAACAATGACAAGAACAGCACACTTGTCTCACCCAGCGCTGATATTGTATTAGATCACAACATTTTGATATGTCCTTCCTGCATCAAGGTATATGGGCAGCATCACGGCACACTATTGTATACAGTATATATACAGTGCACATATGCACATATCAGCTTCCTTAATAATCCAATCTCAGGGGCTAGGCTACAGAGATTGTTTGAAGTAGCTCCGACAGACCAAAACGTTGTCTATCTATTGAATATTTAAGCAGTGTGTGAGACAGTGTGCAGACGCTCCTCTCATTGTTATTTTCAGGTTGTAATGAAAACTTAGCCTTGATTTTAGAAAAATAAAATCACATGGTAAGTCATTAATATGAGATCAAAAAGTCACAATTATAAAATAGTGAGTCATAACTATGAGACAAAAGTCATACTTAAATATCAAATGTGGAAATTATGAGATAAAAAGTTGAAAATAGGAGAAAAACATTCACCTACATTCAAGATCAGTTCCGAAAGTGGCATGAAAACAACCACAGTGATCTTTCCAAAATATTAAGTTGTTTTCACTGCCTGACTGTACTTGTAGCTGGTTGTCACACGTCCGAAAAAGTTGACAGTGAACTTTGAAAAACTTTGTCATTGAACCTAATCCAGGGTTTACAGGTTCATCTGCTACCAACGTCGTTCAACTGTCGAGCTCTTATCACACACTGTTTCCATGACTTGAATTCTCAGGCAACAGGGCGTTTTGACAGCTCTGGCCTTGGGCCTAGATACTCATTTAGACCATAATTGAGCTATAAGCTAAAAGCGTAATCGGGATAGCCTCTACTTAGCACCTTGGTGTTGGTGTGTGTGTGTGTGTGTGTGTGTGTGTGTGTGTGTGTGTGTGTGTGTGTGTGTGTGTGTGTTCATGTGTGTGTGTGCATGCGTGCATGCATGTGTGTTTGAAACCCAAACCTTGTCATTGTGCAAGAGGAGGAGCGAGGAGCAGGCTCTGTGCAGACATGTACACAATCTCTGGAGCCAAATTCTCACATAGGACGGAGGGTTGTGGCACTAAAATCTGATGCACACACACGCACACACACACACAAACACACACACGCACACGCACATGCACACACACACACATACATTCCGGCTAATCGCACACACTTGAAGGCACACACTCAGAACACAATAGTTTTTTTGTGTTTGTGTGCATGTGTTGATGTGCGTGTGTGTGTTCTTTCTGATTCAGATTGACAGGATGCTTAGGAGGCTGTGTGCTCACTATAATTACACACACTTGAGAAATGTCGGCTCTCAGTGTTGGAGAGGAGGGTGTAATCAACGCTCTCTCTGTCACACACACACGCACACACCTGACATTCTTGCAAAGATTAGCAACACACCTCTTTGCTCTGGAATCCAATCTGAGGATGAAGAAAAAGAAAGCACACGCACATGCACACACATACACATACACACACGCACACACATACACATACACACACAAAGGAAGCATCACTGTCATCATCGTCATCATCAGTGACAGCTGTTGTCTTATCATCAAATCTGTCATCATCATCACTATCATCATCACCTTCATCTCCACACGCTGTTGGCAGCAATCTTTGTTTATTACTTTAGTGAAGAGCTTGTAAAATATAAATCTGTTTGTGTGCACTGACATGCAACCCCCCTCCCAAACACACACACGCACATACACACACACACACATACACACACACACACACACACACACACACACACACACACACACACACACACACACACACACACACACACACACACACACACACAGGGAAACAACACTTTGTTATGGATATTTGTAGTTATGTTAGTTTGTTAGGGATATTTGTGGCAATGTTAGTTTGTTATAGATATTTGTAGTTCTGTTTGTTTTATATTTGTCAGCACTCAAATGATATGTGCAATGTCTAATTGCACTTTCAAAATAATGGCTCGGCGGTGATGTCAGCAACAGCACATAACAGAGAGCTGCATTTTCACCTTTTATTAATGACAGGACTGCAACAGGTTTTTTTCTGTAAGGATGACATAAACAGGTCATTTTAACTAACAAATAATCAAGTAAATGAACAAACAACTGTTTCAATAAAAAAAAATAAAAACAAAAATCAATTATGGCCTCTACCTTGGTCACATGAATTTCCATGAGAAAGCGCTTGAATAAACTCAACATCATCCATAATTTTTCTTTTCGATCTCCAAACTTAGTTGTTGAAGCAACTTTCTAAGCTGGCTAAAAATGTCTGTGTGTTTTCTCCGTTCCTCCTGGGCACCTTAATTACCTTGGGCACCATTTACCAGAGGTTATTAAGGAACAGCTGTCCCCTCCCTATGTTTATGTATGTATGTTTCTGCCCTCCCATCTCAGCCCTCAGGCTACCAGCCCTGCCTTTTAGCATAACAAGCATGCACTCTGCAGTCCAGGTTCCGTGGTCATTATTCTGCACCCTGTGGTCCCTGCATTCCCAAGTACTCCCCCAGGTCCCGGGCTTCCCGCAGGGAAGTGTTGAGGGAACACTGTTTTCATTAAGACGGTCATTTTCTGCACACTGTGATTTGCTTGCGTTCTTTTAAATAGTTTTTAAAAAGCCAGGGCCCCTTGCATTAAATACCGCCGCAGTAGAACTATTAAGTGGAGCGAAGCAGCCGGACAAACTGTCGCTGTTACGGCATTTCAATTCCATCACAATGGGATGGCGTTAAAACACACATATGCACACACACACACACACACACAGACCACCTTGGCCCCTGTTGTGGACAGACGGCACGTAGTTAAACATCTAAACGTCCTTATTGCTTTTTGCTCAGCTTTTAGTATTACTCAGATGCTCGGGAACTGCAGCCCACACACACTCGCATACACACATACACATATATGCTTCCTTACACTCACACACACACACACAGACACACACACACAACCTTCCACTGTCTCCTCTTTACCAGCAGCCATTATTCCCCTTTGCCGAACTTCAAGACAGGCAAATTAATTACGGCCTTCTTGATCTAGAAACAATTATGATTGCTGCGCGGCCTCCTCAGCGGAGCCTCAAAGTGTCATGGCTGCCACTCCCAGCATCTTTGAATCGTCGCGCTAGTGGATGGCACTATTAGTGTGGCACTGCAGCTTATCACCGTGGCCCCATCACCCTCCTAAGAACTCGGAGGCAGTGCACCCTCTAATAATTAATAATTACCAAATCTAACTGCAGATATGCTTTTTCTCATTAAGGAGGAACAGAGATACTTGATCATTTCTTTTTTCTGTGTGTGTACGTGTCTGTGTGCACATCCACGTGTGTAAATGCATGCATGTCTTTGCAACCCTTTCTCCTACAAAATGCATTTACATACTTGCTTGCTTGGCAAAATGTGCTTTTGGAGGAGATGTAATTGTTGCCTGGATTATATTAACTGGAATTTCCTTTCCCAATCCAGCAGGTATGATGTCATGAGGTAGGGGCTCAGGGTCGCCGGTTAGGCATAGACGAAAATAGACTTTCTATCCTACGTCCTGCATGTTGCCAGGTTTAGGCTACTAAAAAAGTTTGCTTTATATAGCTTTGGTTCAATGTCTCTTTTAGTGGCATCTAGCAGTGAGGTTGCAAATGGCAACCAATGAAATATTTCTCACCTCACCCTCACCTACTGTGGGCTCTAAAAAGGTGGAAGGCCCTCTCTGGAGTCAGTGTTTGGTTTGACCATTCTGGGCTACTGCAGAAACACTGTGGACATATGTCACTGCACCCCAAACAACAGGCAAACTGGACCAACGTCATACCATCACAGTTAGGTTTTGGAAAACATTGTGGTTTTCGTTAAAATGACTATGTTACTTACGCAGCTTCACTTGGGTATGTATGTGATGTCACTTCACTACATTAGACACCTAAAATAAATCTCCGCTGACTTTTGGCTACACAATGGACACAAACAGCTGTTGCCTGGATGAAAGTCCTGTACCTTTTCGAGCCATCCATCCTCCCTGTGCAGACTTTGTTGCTTACTACTTTACCTGACTTCCCCCTTTCCGTAATAATTACTACAACCACTAGTCTTTTTAAGTCTTTCGGGACATAATATTTTACTGAGACTATAATAAAGCAATTGTTCAAAAGAAAAAACCCTTTTGTTTTTATTTAGTTAGGGGTCATTTTAATTGATAATAATTATAAGAATTGTGTAATGCCGTACACGTGGGATGATTATTGTACCGTGAAAATCTCATACGGTTGCAGCCCTGCACCGAACCGTCTGTCTTGTGCTTCAGGTCAGTGTGGTGCTGTAGTTCACCAAATTTGCAACATGCAAGCTGAGATTTTGCATCACTGACCACTTCCCCTCGTGCTCACATTAATAGGTTTACATTTTTGAAACAAAAGTCATACAGAGCCCTTTGTTTAAAGAATTTGCAAGCACACTGTAGTGCAGATTTGAAGGAAATGACTTTCTTACACATGCATTTACACAGATTATTAGTATTTGAATATTAGGAGTAGTTGTTAAACCCTGGTGACTTTGCAATACGTGGGTGTTTTTATGTGTCCCTGATGAACATGAAGTGCAAAAATAAACAGTGTGAGCATGAACACGTTTGTTTGTCCTGAGCGGACGGAGGGGCTGTTTAGGCAGACAGACATTTTATCAGCCTCCCCTATCATAACTGAGACAGGCACTCAGTCATGTTCACGTCAACTCGCTGTCGGTAGCATAGCAAAGTCTGCAGGGGGCATGCTCACATACTCACACACGCACACATGAACAAACACACACACACACACACACACACACACACACACACACACACACACACACACACACACACACACACGTGTCCCAGATTTTAACACAGAAAAGCACTTCATGAACAGCCTATCTGGGGAAAGGTGTGGACAAGATATTTTGTGGCCCTTTACTTTCTCTGCTGAGCTACGCTAATAGTTCTTCATGCACGTACACACACACATACACACACACACACACGGCCCTGAGAGACGGGTCTCACTCTGCTGCGGGGGGATGAATCCCTGACAGCACCCGTGTTGCACAGTAAGAGACCCCTATTTCTGCCACCCAGAGGGAGGGCATGTGAGACGGAAACCTGCGAGAATGCGGCAGGAAGAAAAGATAAAGTTGTTCCCGTGTTTTGGCCCCATCCTCCTTCCTGCGGTCTTGTTCTGGTACAATACATCAGCAGCGTGAGACCTGCATCTTTATACAGCCCGGCTGCGAAATATGGAATTATTTCTCTCATATGATGTGTGACCACAAAGGTTGTTCCCTGTTCTCAAGTCTTTGTATATCGGTCCGTGTTTCCCTGAATGGAAAACCCGCTTATCAATAAAGAGGCCAAGCACTATGAAAGGCCAGAATGTGGGATGGAAAAAAGGGCTGACTTTTAAAGGGCCTGGTCTTGTGGAAAGGCAGCACACAGAGCTGACAGAATAAATGGCAAACTCATAAACCCTCGCTCATTCAGGCTCAACTGCGGAGCTGGAAACAACAATAAGCGCCTGCAATCAGGAGACTCTGGAGTGTGTTTTTGTGTGTATTTTAGATGTGTACAAATGTGGACGTGTTGCACAAATGTCTTTGCATACAGTACGTGTGGATGTATTCTATGAGGATACATTTTCAGCACCATGTTGTTTTAATCTGAGTTACAGTTTGTAAGTCAGACTCACAGTATGCTTTAGTCAATTAAATGTTAAACAGGTATTTAAAAAAAAACAAACAAACACAACCTTTTCCTGCAGAAAATCTACAAGCTGTATTGCTTGGGAATGTCTTCTTCTTATAATGTAACATTTTATGTTGGCCTAGCTACCGAGCTATACCTCACAGCTTGCTTATTATTTTGAAGACATAACATTACGAGGGAATACCTTTAGCTTTACAAAATTGCTATTACAGAATAACAAAATCTGTTAGCTGGAGGCAACCTAATTGCCAAAATAAATGCTGATCAAGTCCATTTCTGCAAAACCATTAATAGGTTCATTCTTTGTTCTTCTTTATATTGCATCTTTTTAGTCACCAGTTAAGCCATAAAACCTGCTTGGGTAGGATGAGGAAAACATTATGGTTTGGCTTAAAATACCTGCCGTAGTGGTCAAAAGCATAGCAGGAAATATTTCGGAGCCTCATTAAAACATGTGGAATTGGCTGCAGGTGGCTCAGATTCCACCCAAAAATGTCCTCCTTTTGTTGCCACAAACACTTGTTCAATATGAAATTGTTCCAAAGTCTCCTTCAAAATATCTAGTAGTTCCACGTTTGGAAAGCAAACTGAATAAATGTTCGTGCTATCCAGATCAAAATTTTAGCCTCAGGAGGTTTGGTGGTCATACCACTGTTGTCCGCAGGGGGCGCCAGAATCAACAAACAATGAAAGCTCCTCGGAGCTGTTTTAAAAATGTAGTGAGAGAACAAAATAAAGTTGTTAAGTTGATCAAAAGGTCAGTTTACCCAAATGACAAAATAATAGATTTTCTTATTTGCCTCTACAGGTATACATACCCATGCACATTGTTCATATGGGGTATTTCTTTTGAAAGTAATTTTAATGAAAACACTTCCCAGTCAGGTCTATCGATTACCCTGAATGACGGTGAAACCGATCCTAGAAAAACAAGTTATAGGTTGTGAATAATGAGCACCACGAATTAAATCCTACTTACTTCGGTTTTATTTGTTTGTAGTGTTTATATATTGAAGAATGCAATCATCAGATATGATTCAAATCACATTGAAAACAAAGCCATGTATTTATTGCGCATTAAAAATGGAGATGACTTTTCTCGTTGTTACTCGGCTTGCATTTCAACAGGATGTTGTTTGATTGCCAAAATGTCACTCACACTACATACTTGTGGTTTTGTATTATGAAAAGTACGGGGGAAACCGAAAGGTGGCTCGGATTTGGAAATGTATTTATCCAAAAAATGCAATATGACAGTATTCCTGAGGATGGAACACCACAAAAAGGTCAAATCCATTAATCAATCCCTCTCGCCCTTCTCTCACTGCGCGTCCCTCTTCCTGTCACTCATGATTTCTTTGCGTGTCATCCGTCCCTGATCCGTTCCGTCTATCATTTGTTCTTCACATTCTGCCTCGAGGAACATAGCATTACACCCTGCTACTGAATGGGCTCTTTGCATGTGTGTATGTGCATGAACATGTGTTCAGACGCCGGTAGGCAAGCGGTGATATGGGTGTGAGTGCCTGTACCTGTCTCTGTTCAAGCTCTGTGCTTTTACTTGCCCATATGTCTGTATATGTGTGTGCACATGCAGTTGCTGGAGTGTGTTAGCTTCATGGCTGCCCCTGACCTCCGCACCTCTCCCACAATCAGCCGCCCTCCCACGCCCACCTCCCCTCGCTGACCTGGGCTATTGTCCAGCGCAAAGCACTTTGGAGAGCAGTACCTCGCCCGCATTAGCATTTTAATCACAACACATACACGTAAACATTGTTGTGTCGCGTGAGTGTGAAGCCAGGGGCAAAAAGAGAGTAAATCAGAAAATACTTTATTTGTGGAAAAAAATAATCATCTCCATCACAATGGGAACAAAAAACTTCCATCAGAGCAGAGTAATAACAATGTTTTTCTCAGTTAATAAACTGTATGTATGTTCTTCATTTTCTGCTTCAGCTAGCCGTCTTATTTTTCTTCGTTCATCCCCCCTAATTGTTTCTATTTAAGTTTACTTCTCATTGAGTTAACTGGATTCCAAAGCTGTAATATAAAGAAGTGATTGAATTTACCTAACAAACACCACCCTTTTTATTTCAGAAGCAGCTACAGGAGCTATTCGTTTATGCACCGTATGGAACAAAACTAAAAGGGCGTTCATTTGTTGTTGCTGTGTGCCAGTTGACTGTTTTGGCACGAGCGTCTACTTCATGTGCACGACACTGCCTGCTGTCAATCACCTGACACCCACAGGGAGAAATGGAAATCTCTACCAGTAATACACGTCTCATTAAAGTTCACTATCACACGCATCTTCGTCATTAGGCTGGAATATAATTACAAACTGTAAGTTTTAAATGAGGAAACAGGTGATGTTTACTGCAAATGTTAAAACATCTAATTAGATGGCAATGTGAGACAATTTAACACAACTTGGAGTTACTGTATAATATTTTTGCTATCCCAGAATGCACTTATAAGAATAATATTACCCATACCCATTTATTGCACCAGCTTATTTTGCTAACGCTAGCTGGCTAATGTTTATGTTGCTAACACCGGAATGGTAACGTAGCTGACGCCAGCTAATGCTAACATTGCTAACACTAGCTAGCTAGCTATATTGTGACAACACTGTGCTTATGGTCTGGTTTGGTTAATCACAAAACCCACTTGGTTAGAGTTAGGAAAAGATCATGTTCTGGTATAAAACACCTGCTTTGATCACCGCAAGCATGGCCGGAGTCGTCCCGAGGTCTCCTCAAAAATATCCAGTGGTTTCACACTTAGAGTAGTTAGAACGCTGTAGTCCTTCTTCAACAAACTACCCAAATGTTGAAACGCAGTCTCGACCTGCAGTCACTGGCTTTTCATCCTTCTCCACCAGCTTCCCCTCTGCACAAACATGTAATGTGAATGTGATATGACATGTGGAAATGTCAACTTATGAGTGTTTTGCAGAAACCTTAACTGTCAACATTTTATTCTGGTGACTGGGCTGTGCGTTCAGTAAACTATAGACCTATACATGTCTTTGACTTATAAACTTATAAAGCTGAGATAGTAAACATGTGACCAAGCAATTGCCTACTAACACAACCAGTCCATTAAAGAAAATTATTACTCATTTGAAGTCATGTTTCCTGCCCGTGACGAATTGAATTCAAATTTTAAGCCCTTTTTTGGTCTCAACCAACTCCTTTAGCTGCTGAAAAACGCCACAGTGTTCAATAACTAGTTGCTGACTTTGTGTATATAATTGCTAAGCAGAGTGGTGACAATCAACCAAAATAGTAAACTTGATAGGACTCGATCACTAAGAGCAACTCTTTTTATGTTATGTGTAGTGATTTGACTCATAAAAAAAAACTGTTGATTAATGCAACTTTTCAGCAAGCCTCGTATTTTAACACCTTTCATTATTTGCCTCATATATATATATTTTTAACATTTTATCTCATTGAGATTAAGATGAAATAATTTCATACATTGTTCAGCAAAAATTTGGTCATGGTTATGTTTCTTTTTTTCCTGTGTTACAGTGTAAACTCACCTGAGAGGAACAGTGACATCTGTTACAGGTTAACGCGGGTTCCTGAAGGTACAGTGAAAGAAATCCCCTCAGTTACATGAAAATCACCCACTTATAAAGAGAGGTGTCATGTTCCAGGTGACTCTGGTGCCATGGAGTTATGCCTTGGCTTGATATATAAAAAAAAAATCATAACCAGGCTAAAAATATGCAGCCTGCCTCAATGAAGGCGATGAGGAGGAGGAGGAGGAGGAGGATGAGATATCCCTCCCGTCTTAAAAGCAGTCTTCCTCTATCATGCCGTCCTACTCTCCGATTGGTATAACAGGTAATTAGTGGTGTGTCATGGCCCTGGGGAGCGAAGGAACAAGGAAAAGGTGGGTGAGGAGAGAGACGGAGAGAGTGAGAGAGAGATTTCTGATTACCTGACAAGTTAGGGCTGGAAAGGCTACACTTAGCCCATTAAAGATTTTTTCTTCGGCATGACATTTGAGAGCAGCCGCGAAGCCGCGCGCCACCTTGCCATTTCCCTGTACACTGGGCATCCATTTAGGGACAGGGATGGAGAGAGAGTGGGGTAGAGAGAGGAAGAGGGAGAGAGAGTGAGAGGCCACTGGGCCATCTCAGCGGCACAAATGGATTTCATTCACCAAGGTGAACTGTAGTACACTGATAAATGCACTTCCTTGAATGTCAGCAAATGTCACCCAAGAAGCCATTTGCCACTGCTTTAATAGCTTCCCCAGACTCACAGAGGGAGTGACAGAAAGTAAGAAGCTATGAGGTAAGATAAGGTAGATGATGAGTCACATGGAGCGAGAGAAAAACAAATGCACACATGCACGGCGAAACGACACAGGGATTAAGGCGGCGAGAAAGAGAACAGATGAGAACAAGGTTGGGCTATTGTCACTTCCACATGATTAAGCAATTAGCTATTTGAGATGCCTCCAACAAGGTAGTGCAACCAGACAGAAGTGGCTGTTTAGAACATAATCCCTCTGTTGCTTTCCTTCTCCTTCTCTCACCTTGCTGAACTCATTTCCACATCTGTGTGTGTCCGCCTTTTGAGGATCCTTCAACGTATAAATGCATTTACAGTACGTTTCCGTCTGCCGCCTGTTTGACTGACTTGCTCTGTGAATGTACAAACACACACACACACACACGCACACACACACACTCAACCTTGTCTGTTCAAGCAGAAGTCGACATCATTAAGTGTAATGTGAGAAGGTGCGGGTTCGGTTGACGCCTCTGCTTCCTGAGAACTGTCACAAAAGGCCGGGGTGAACCAACACCTTTCCTTTTTTTTTTTACTCGATTTGCTTTAAATGTGTCAGTTAAACTCAGACAAAGCAAAGCATTTACAGATAGATAGAGAGTCGGGAGATCTCCCCCTTTGACCTGTTGCTTGAGAGCTCAGAAACAGCCGGAGTGACAAATAATTCTCTGCTTTTTTTGGCTTAATCCTGTTGCACTTATTTTACTTTTTCCTTCTTTATGAACCCTCCTTTTGTCTCTGTTTCCAACTTTTTCAGCGTTTCTGCGCCTGCATATGTGCTCGGTCCTGCTTAAATTTGGTATTAACAAATATTGTGTGTGTTTGTGTGTAGGTTGTTCCAACTGCACGAGGACAACGCTGGCTGCAGCCAATCCTAATCCCCCATTCATTTCCACAAGCAGTTGCTAAGGTTACAAATTACCTTTGGTGCTGGTAAGTGGTTTCTTTTATGACACTGGACGCCCTAATCCTTTTACTGAATACATATTTCATTTAGGATTAGCACCACAACGGATACAGTTGTTCTTAGAATATTCCAACTCCAGCGCTCTGTTTTGTTCATGCTCATCAGGCACACCACTTGCATATCAACGCCAGACTCCCCTTTAAAATAACTAAATAAATTAATAAATCGGCTCTTTTATTTTAGTCTGCCTCACTCGCTCTGGAACTAGAGTTGTGGGAAAGCCTGAGGGAAGTGAAACTCAATCAGGCAGGCAGTGTTAGGTAGGTTAAGGACGCAGCAGCTTCTATCTGGTAAACAATTGATTAAAGCACATTATTCTCAGGTCTTTTTTTTTTTCTTTTTACAGATTCTAACAATAGAGACTGTTTATTTCCTTTAATCTCTCACTTATCTAACGGCTCTGAATGAAAAATAGGAAGCAACCTTTTCATTATTCGGGAACTTAATTTCACAATGACAAAAGCTTATGGATTTCCGCTGATCACTGACCTACTGATTGTATTTTATGGTGTGTGTGATCTGAGGCTGTCAGGTGGTATACTCTTTACCTCCCGTTGCAAACAACGTGGAGATGGGATGTTCCCTCTCTTACTCCACTGGCTCCGCGACCTGATATCTGCATCTGTGCCACCAACATGTTATTTTTAACACATATCCTAAAAACGTGTGTGAGTTTGTCGACATTTGAGCCGGCATAGTCGGAGTCGACCGTCTTTCTGCTGAAAGTGTGAAGGGAGTTGATCTTCGCCGACTGGAGTATCAGAATCACAAGTACTTTATTGAGCCCCAAGGGGTATGTTTGGAAAAGGCTATGTTACAGCTGCTTCTACTAGAATAGAAATATCACACTATTGATATAAGTAAACAATATATAAATAGAAAAAGAAATACACAGTCACATGAGTGAGTCAAACTAATTAAGTTCTAAAAAAAAAATATCTAGCTTTATATATAAATAGTCACCGAAGAAATAAAACAAAGTACGGATTGTTAACTTGAATGCAAGAAACATAGAGTTTATTAAATGGTACATTTTAGACACAAGTGTGAATTGAAAGCATTTTAATTTTCACATAAACATCAAATAAGATACACAGTGCAATACATTTAATTGATTTATTCTAGGGATGAAACAAATGAACTAATGTATTGTATTTAATGTAGCTAGTTAAGAATGAAATCATGTATTAGTTGGATTATGGTGCTCGCATAAAACATGCATGCTTTTTTTGACCTGGTCTTAGTTTCTGTGCAGCATAATTGAAAGCTACGGTGGGTGCTTGTTGTATAAAAGCTATATAAACAAACTGTATTTCTAACGTTGCATGTTCACTTTTCTTCGTCTTTGTTAGGATCAGCTGTTTCCTCAGAAAAGATCATTTAAGTTCAGCCTGCTGGAAATAAAAGGCTGGATAGTTTTTTTTTTTTTTTCCTGAATCTTGCCTGGACTTGAATGCTCTGACTCTTGCTATAAGTAGTTTGTTGTTTACTTGATGTGGATATTAGAAAATGTATTTGAGGTTATACAGCAGGATTCCTCGTCCACTTTGAAAGTCGAGATGGGATTAAAGGACAGTGAGGAGGATTCTTTTTAATGCTCTTCTTCTTTCCGTACTCCATCCTTTTTTTATTTTAGTAAAAGTACTAGTCAGACAATATGAAAAACTCCATTAAGAGCAAAAGTCCTACAATTAAAATCCCACTCCAGTAAAAATACAAAAGTAGGATCAGTGGCAGCAAGTTAAATGACTTGTTATGATAAAAATAAATAATAATAATAAAAATGTCCCTTGTGGATGAATTAAAAAATGATCTAGGTGGAGCTAGATTTAATAACTTTATATAGTGTTGGGAAGTTTAGCCCAGTGGTTCCCAGTGTTAGAGTTGTGTCCCCCCAGCAGTCACATGATGAAGCTGAGGGGTCGTGACATCATTGATGGGACATGGAGGAAGAAGAGTGTAACTGCGACACTTTATATCGAACATTTACATTATTAGATTCATCTACAATGAGACGAATAAAGTTAATCCTTTACTGATCTCCAAAGGAGTGAGTTCGGGTGTTGCAGCAGCCCAGTTAGTAAAGATAAATAGAGAAACCTGAACAGATGAAAATGAAATGTTCATACAATAAGAATAGAATAACATGGAAACTCTGTAATTAAACACAAAACTGCAGTAAAGAATTAGCAGTACACATACAGTGCGCGACTTGTGTTGTACTTGTCTCAGCAAAGTGACATAGAGATGATATTACTACAGCAAGTCATCAAGCTTGGAGTTGCCTGTATTTTTATTTTTATTTTACTTTTTATTTGTGAAATTCTGGATTACTACACATCTTCGGGTCTCAAACTGTTTTTTAAATGACGCCGTCTGAGGGCTTCATAAGGAAATGGCCCTGAAAGCTGTCTAGACTCAGCTTTTCATTTCAGGAAACCTCTGGTTTAATTTCTAGCATTGTGTTGTATTTTATAGGTCGTATCACATTTTGTTTCAGGCCAAATCTTAATCGGAAAAGTCACCTTTAGCTCCTGCTGTCATGTAAATGTTATGGAGTAAAAAAGTACAATATTGTGCTCTGGAATTAGTTGTGGAGTGCTCATTTTACGCAGCAGGAAATTCTTGAGGATTTTCCCCACAAATTAAGGCATGCAATACAGTCATCTATCGTGTGTCTGGCGTTGTTTTTGCAGGCAAAAATAGAATTACTTTTCTTTTTCTCAGTCTTGCCGGTTTCCTCTTGTTTTTCTTCCTCTCTCTTTCTTTTCGTCATCCTCCTCATCTGCCTCCTTTCCTCTCCTTCATGTTCTCTCCTCCTCCCCGGTCTCTTGGTGTGCATAAATAGCAGCACCTGTCATTGAGCTCAGTTCATTTGGTCGAATCTTTGTCTGAAAATTAACAGGTAACTTCAGCTGTCATATACATGTAGTGGAGTAGAAAACTACAATATTTTGTGCATTTGTTTATATCTGTTTGTATTTGTTTTAACATATCCACACCTGAGGCAAGCAAGTCTGACATGTTTTTTGTGAAAAAGAAAGTATAATGACCACATTTAAATCCATATCATAGCACCTATTCTTCTCTGTCATTCGAAAAGTCCAGATTATATGAATCTGCCAATCTTTTTTAATTTCACACGTTTAACTTCTGGACACTTAACTGTAAAGTCCGTTCTCAGTGAGGGTGCACTGGAGGCTTCATGTTTCCACATCACACTCCCGTACACTGAGTATTCGACAGGGATTGGCTTCCAAACTACTTGTGATGTCACAAATCCTGCTCGTAGGCCTGCCTCTTAAAATCTGATTTTTAGCAGATGAACGTGAAAACGGCCTGCTAGTGTCGAACGCCGCACGCGCATGATTCTAGACAGTGAAGCTCAAACACTTCAGCTGTAGGAATAAGACGAAAGACACAGCTTTGACTGGAGGGAGACTTTAAGTGAGTAAGCACCACAAGTAAATATATTAATCTCTTTAGCTAACTACCTGGTCAACTGGCCGAATTACTCACCGTTTTGATAATTGGCTGCTACTAACAGACTTACTGGCTGCCTGGATGACTGATGGGCATATTGACTGGCTGCCTGTCTGCCTGCCAAACTGACTGACTGGCTGACTATTGAGGCTTAGTCCTGCTATGTGGTGAGATCATCATCACTGGCAAGCACAACAAAAGACTGATGGGAAGAGGCTGTCAGCTTGTGTGTGTCTGCGTGTGTGTGTGTAGGGGGGGGGGGGGGGGGGGGGGAGTGTGTGCAAGTGTGTGATGGCTTCATTTCTGTATCAACACAGTTCTCTCTGTGGATGAGTCAGTAGGCCAAGCCTGACCATCATCCTCTCTCATCTCTGCCTCGATCACGCGCACACACACTCGCAGGAAATCAAACCATTCTCTCTGCACACACACACACAAACACGCACACACACATGCACACACACACACAAAATGTGGGCTTGGGGGTGAAGTGGTGCTTAGAAGGAGTGAACTTGGGGTCAGGGTGGAGAGAGACAAGAGAGGGACAGATAACACTTCTGTTGGAGACACTATGTTTCATTTCCAGCCTCTCGGAATGGCTGTTCCCGTCGAGCTAATCCTGCAGTTTTAAACCGCTACACCTCCTCTAAACTATTCATAAACCCGCTCCGCGTTTTGACAATCATATCATAGTTACAGACTTCCCCAAAGCTGACTCCCTTCTCTCGCCTTTTTAAGCGCGAGGCGTGGAATAAAGAGAGCAGCAGACAGAGAGAAGTGACAGTAAGAGCGGAGCCCTTGTTAGGAAGGGACACATGGGGGAAGGGATTTAGCGTAACACCCAGCTGTCTACCTGTCTGTCTGATGGAGGAGAAAGTGGGTTTTTTCGGTGTAACACAGAGCCAAGCTGTTCTCCTCCGTGGCGGCTGAAAGAGCGTGTGTGTGTGTGTGTGTGTGTGTGTGTGTGTGTGTGTGTTTCGCTCCTCGGTCTCAGGGGCGCCATGGTGAGGAGGAGATAGGCAGACAACCAAAATCTCTCCCTCGCTCTCTCCCTCTCTCTCTCTCCTGTCTCCAGTATAGATGTCTCTATATGGACACAGAGAGGGAGGGAGAGGATGAGAGACGCCGAGGGAAGGAAACAACAGAAAACAGGCCGCCTGCGTGCCAATGCGAAGCCTCGCCACTGTGTTTTTGTTTCTGTTTCCTGTCAGGTGAATCTGCTCTGAGGATATAAGACTTCTCAGTTCTTTCTTCATCTTCTTTCTCTCCATCCTTCGTCCCCCTTTTACCCTCTGCTGTACATCCTGTTATCCATCACTCCATCTATTCTTGCCTGAGCTAAAGCACAGGCCAAGTGAGTGAGTGAGTGAGTGAGTGAGTGGTAGTTCTGCCTCGGTTGCTTCTCGTTCATATGTCGTTGTCCTTGGAGATGCCTAATCCAAGGGGGTCGTCCTCCCAGTGGAAAGCCATACTCCACACACTTGTTATCGTCGTTTCTGTGGTGTAGCATAAAGGGGACTCAAACCCAGTATTGTTTTGTAACCCTTGAAATCACACGAGACATTTTGTCAAGAAGATCTCGGCTGTTTTGTGGTAAACAAACACAAAACTGAGTTGCATAACACTTCCTCCAGCTGGTTGTAACAAGTCGGTATAAAGAAGATGTTATTGTGTCCTGTCTTAATTTAACAAAACAGCAAAGCACATATTGTTACTACAGTGTTTTCATAATACAACCAATTATCACATGACTTAAAATAACTTTTTTAATTCAGTTGCAGTTGGTCTTAATTACTCCTGAAATGTACAAAGCCAGTGCAGTAGTTTATAATGGAGAAATCTGATTTTTCAGGACTTGAATTATGAAATATTACAGATTTGTATACTTTATGTCAGCTTTTTTAAATGTGTGTGTTTCATGCAACTATAATGTCACACATGAATGCATCGTTTTCTGAGTTTGAAAAGCAAAAGTGACACCGGATTGGTTTTAAAACAAGTTTTATTGGGGTTTTTTTGTTTTGTTTATCAAAACAAAACACAAACAAACAAAAACAATCTGTAATAAAACATGTATTTTACAGAAGCATTTGTAATAATTAGTGCTTAAATGTATATGCAAAAACAAGCTGTAAAGTTAAGTGCTGCCACCTGCATAAAATAGAATACAATAGAAAATGTAAGAAACCCAGTCTTTAATGATTAGTTTCACTTGGTTTCTTAAAGGCGTAATCTACATCACACGATAGAGTTGTAATTTCCATAATGTAATTCTCATTGCATTATAGAGCAAAAGCCAGTCGAATGGTAAAAAGGCCTGAACAATGATGCAGTGCCAATTAAAATGGTGGATAACCCACCTGACCTGCAGGCAGTTATCCCTAATGAGATAATGTGATAATCTCTACTTAAAAAAAAGACCATTTATGTCTGTTTCCTTTCAATAACTTACTTTAATACCATGCTGCTTAAATGTGGTATATGTGGATTCATCCAAAGCTTTGATGCAGAGGTGCACAAGTCGTGTTTTTAGTTAATCATTCGGAAGTTCACTGACTAATGATGAAACATTTTTAAACAGGAGGGCAAAGAATACAAGTGAAACCCTTCAATTCAATTATAGGTGAACAAAAAACAAAACAAAACACAAGTTGCCCCTCGATGGTTTTGTGATAATTAATCTGCATATTTTAGTCTTTTCCTTTGCTGCAACAACAGTCAAATGCGTGAACATGAAACCTTGAAAAGAAGAAGAAGAAGAAGAAGACGAAGAAGAAGAAGAAGAAGAAGAAGAAGAAGAAGAAGAAGAAGGAAGCTGGATGAGCCTCAGCAGCCGTGAACACTCAGTCTCCATGTGAGGATATAAATAGGCACCAGACTCCACTGGTACACACACAAAAGGTTTTTCTCAGGGATGCAAAGTGCTAAACTCACCAGCGCCCAGTGACGTGGTGATACTGCTGGTTTTCCTGCCGGGGGAAGATTTAATAAACGCAGAAAAACAAACACGGTCTGTGCGGTGGCGGGGTTGCTGCGGGGTGAGGAGGACGGTGGCACACACACACACACACACAGACTGGACACATCCTCCTGTGGGAAGGAAGCAGAGTTGTGGGAAGAAGAAGAAAAAAAAAGCAAAAAAAAAAAAAAAGCAAACAGGAGCCACGGACGGGTCTCTTTAACCCCGCCGTGAACCCGCGACCTTACCTTCCGACGACTTCCCATTACCTCTGCACGACATTTAGCCCGCATACCGCAGAGCGCGCACGCACACGCAGCATTGTGTGGGGCTGTTTGGACGGGGGAGGGTGGTGTGGAGGGGTGGAGGGGGGGCAGCGAGGGCGGCGGCGTGCTGTTCATGGAGGGGTCAGAAGAATGAAAACCACCGCGTTCACAGGGCAATTACACAAAAAAGAAGAAGAAAAAAAGTCTGGATGGTGTGTGCAGCTTCAGTCAACAGGGAGAGAAAATACATCTTTCAGCCTGTGAAAAACAGCCATGTTGTCTGATATTAGACTGGAAATGTTTCTCCCCTCCCCATTTTATCTGTTTTGATTGGAGGATTAAAAGATCACAAAAGAACAGATTCAAAACAAAAAATTAAAAACACAAAAATCTGTGAAACAAAATGTAATTCCTATTTCATATTTTAAAACAATACAACATGAGGTATCACAGAGAATTAAACTATCATTACATGTCTACTATAGTGTTTTGAAAAGAAAATATCAAAATAATTACTTAATTACTCGCTAAATATTTAAACAAAACTCCCTCATGGCAATAGTATCCCATGTCAAAGCCACTACACTTACAGCTAAGAAAATATTCTGAATAGGATTTTTTTTTTTATTTGATTAACAACAAAAAGTCAATAAAATAATGACGGATTTAATGACTCATGCCAGAGTTAATTAACATGTTGCTCGACCATTATATTGAATCTTTACGAATGAGTTAATTGCTGTAAAGACTAATTGTTTCAACAGAAGATTCCCCCCGAGGACAGGTCACTGTTTTTATCGTCTTATATGCCTAACAATCATGGGTGCTGGGGGCTGCAGCGCCCCCTGAAAGTGAGGCTCTATGCCGAATTTACTTGAGGGCCCGAATGATTAAGAATTTGTCAGAAACAGCGCTTCACGCGTTTTTTAAAGTTTCTCCTGACTCGACAACTCACAAAATCGAGCGATTGAACAAGGGAGCCTGGGGAGTTTCTCTCCCTCCTCATCTCCCAGCTGGTCCTGTCTGTAGCAGATGTGGCTGCTTTGACTCAAACTGTACTAAATCATTGTTAGTGACGATATACATGTTATCCTGACCGTTTAGATGAGTGCAAAAAAGAAAAAAGAAAAAGAAAAAAAAAACATGATTGTCGCGCACCATTGCACTATGACGTCATTATAGACACTGACCCCTCAGCACCGCCAACTGTGACTGCCTGGTGTGTCCTCTATTGCGAAATATTAGTCAGTATTTCTGCGCTTTTAGATATTTTACAGATATTTTTCTCTCTCGGATGTCAAAAGATAACAGGTTAACCGTGTGGAAAGGTCAGAGAAGAAGACATGAAGCGGCCACCAGAGACACGGCGGAGGGCAGACCCGCACAACTACAGCTGCCACGCATGAATGTTTGATAAGCAGGCGGGATAATGGCTCCTTAAATCAGTCAAACATAAACATCTCTATCACGCTCTGACATCTGCCATCCAGGGCTAATAAACCCCGGAGCTGAATAATGAATGAACCAACACGATGATGCAGCTGAAATACGGATATAGGTCAAGTTTGTTTTATGCTTATATGGTGAATTTGGCCGGGGTGGTCCGAGCGTCGCTTTTCTCCTTTGGATCTGCCCGTGTTGTTAGCTGGACGTGGCGGGTTTAAACGCAGGCTTCAGTGGTTTCAGCAGTGTGTGTGTATGAGCCCCATGTGTATGAAAACATTATGGTTTCAGTGGCAGGGAGTGCGGTGCGTAGTGAGCGTATCTAACTCGATACAAACTACTGATACTGGAAGCCAAAGCGGCTGGATGTGCTGCAAAAACACCTCAGCACAAAGCGACCAGGAAACAGTTATGTTTTAATCATCCCGCGCGCGGAGGTACAAGTGTGGAAATGTGGACCGACGCGTCTGACTCGATGAACAGAAGTTCTAAAAACAGACTTCTTTCTTCTGTCAAATCAAGTGACAGCTTTTGTTGGATTATTGAACGAGGACTTTTCCAAAAATAAAGTGCTTTTCAACAACACAACAGAAATATTTGTTAACGACTGAAACAGCCAACAAAATGTAACTTTACTGGAGAAAGATGGTTGATCGTCCCCCGGGCAGCTCGGGTCGGACATCTTTTCTCCACTGAGTTGCATTTTGTTGCCTAATACTTATTTCGACATATTGATTTAATGTCGATTAATTACCAGGGGTTTATGACAGCTGTGATGAAGGTTAAGCAATACGAAATAAATAAACAATAATAAAAATGATAATACTATTATTATTACTATCATTATCATTATTATTAATTCTTTCTTTTATCATTAATATTATTTTACAGAATTATTATCCCTCAAAATCAAAAAGTCTATTAGAGGCTATCATGGCATAATTCATCTTTTGACCCATCTTTCCCTCTGATTCCTATTTTCATTCATTAAAACGACACAAACAGCAGCCCACAGTGTCGCGTGGGTCAAACTGCTGTTGACTTGTTGCACCTTCCCTCTCCTCTCCTTGCACCTGCGCATCAGCTCAGCTCAGCCTCACCCCTCCCTCCCTGCTCTCCCTCCCTCCCTCCCTCCCTCCCTCCTTGCTCTCCCAGACGTCCGCTATTGATCCGTGGAGACCCGTGACATAAATCAGATTTGATGGGTGCTGCTCTCCCGCGAGTAACCGGCTCCTCTGCCGCCGCCGCCGCATCCCTCCGTTATTATCCTGTAAGATAATATCTGCCACAGGACGGCGTAGCTCACCTCTGATTTGCTCTCGAGGCAAAGCCGCTGTGACGTATGCCGCCTCTGAAAAGCGCACCTTAGATGATGCAAAACCATTAATGAGCTCACCTGAGCCAATCGGTTGCCTAGCAACCACGTTACGTAGCTACTATTCCAAAAAATCGTCCAAATACTAATATTTTCTTTTTCTTTTCTTTTTTTTTGGACGGTTTTATGAAAGCAACGATCCAACACGCCACCTTTGATCGATGTTAAACAATGTTAGCACTTTATTCAGAGGATATATTTATATTACATATTACACCTATAGTGTTTCAGACGGTATAATAAGAGGGAATTAGCGATTCAGCTCAGGTGGATGTTAAGCCTGAAAAAGCCAAGCAGCAAACCAACCCTGACAGGTTTTCGGGTCGCTCAAAGGAATAACAGCACAAACATATGAATCTGAGATTTAAGGCAATTTAATGTGGAGATCGTTTGTGGACAGAGAAGATGGATACTCAATATGTCTCATGCAGATACTAGCTGATCACCAGAATCAGCAGCAGCCATTTTTAACTGCAGCTGCTGATGGAGAGCGAAGTTGTAGCATATTTTCTAGAACGTATTATTATTATTTTTATTTTTATTTATAAAAAAATACAACAATTTATGCTTTAAAAAGTAATGGGGAGATGTTTCTAGCGCTCCCAGTGTAAATAACACCTGTATATTCAAACAATAAAAACAAACAAACAAAAAAAAAACACCAAGGGTTCAGATTTATATTAAAAAGTCTTTTAAAGGTGCACTGTGTAGTTTTTTGGGGCGAAACTCTCAAATCTTCAGTGATTGATTTTCATGCTTTAACAAACTAAACGAACAAACTCTAGTAGTTTTCACGACTGAATAAACTGAAAGTATAAACTGACCTGAAATGACCACACAGTTTCGTACAGTTTAACTTTGTTTATACTTTATTGAAATATATATATATATAATAAAAAAAAAAGTTCTGGTGACCTTATTTACTCTCAAAATAGCTTATTCATGCAGTTATGGACATAATAAATAGAATAAACTGAGTTTGTATTATTATCTCATCAATACTCACATAATTACTACTTTTCAGAGTTTTGAATTTCTTTTCCAGAAAACTGAAACTAAAATCAATGTTGGGAATAACACCAGGTTGAAGAAAGGTGTTCTGGGACTTTTTTTCCTCAGGTTAAAGGATTCTTGCGGTCATTTTACATTAACTTTCACAGACACTTGGAACTGTCAGGAGAACAGGTTTTTTTTGTAGTTTATTAAAGTGGCCACATCCGATTAAAAGTAATATCCTCGAGGTGGTGTCAAGGTGACTCACCCTTAATTAGTCGGATAAAATCTCCACAAACTAAATGTTACTGCAGGCTAAAAATAAAAGAAGGTGTGAGACAGTGATGGTGAGAATATAAGTAAAAAGCCTCACAATAACTATGAACTGCTGCTGTGAGGAGCTGTGCAGATTGTCCAGCCTTTGTGCTCAGCTATTCTCCCTCTCTCTCTCTCTGACACGCTGCCTTTCCTGCTCGTCTCCGTGCACGAATTGTTCTCCCGAACAATGATCAGAGCCGAGCAGGGCCGGCGATCCCATGCGCACTGAGCGGATATGACATGGCCCACCTCTTTTACACTTCTTGCCCGTCTCAAACTTGACTTGGGGGTAAACGGGCAATCGAGTGGAGTAATGTCAAAAGCTGCAGTCAAGGAGGGAGAGAGAGAGAGGGGGGGAGAAAGGGAGAGAGGCTGTGACGTCGGTTTCGTTCATTTCGTGCCACGCCAAAACACCGCAACAAACAAAATGTGAGACAATGACAGGATCGTGTGTGACGCGGTGACTGTAACCTTCACACGCACACACACACTGAGAGAGAGAGAGAGGGAGGGAGGGAGGGCACGATGACTCGATATGGATCTATAGATCACACACATCAGTCGATCAGAAAATATAGCTTTAATGGAAGTGTTTACCGGCTGACAGAGATAGAGGCTGCTCGTGTTGTGGGTTAAATGCTTGTGGCAAACAGACACTGCAGGTGTCAACACACTCTGACTGCTGCGGCTGCGTGTGTGTGTGTGTGTGTGTGTGTGTGTGTGTGTGTGTGTGTGTGTGTGTGTGTGTGTGTGTGTGTGTGTGTGTGTGTGCGCGTGTGTGTGTGACCGAATCATGTAGCAGTGCCGGAACAGGGAAAAGTCCAGCAGCGACAGTTTGACACGTGCACGTAATATGTTGAATGTAGTTATTGTAGACTGTCAAAAATAATCTGCAGAAAAGTTCATTTCAAAGTGTTTAACTGTGTTTTAGAGGTGCACTTTATAGTTTTGGGGAAGAATCAGAAGAGAAAGATCTTCATCAAATAAACTTTATAATCAAAGTCATGACTGGATGAACAAACTTCATATGACAACACAATTTCATACTGATTTACTTTCTGTATATGTGGCGGACCCTGCCACCTTTCTGGCTTCAAACAGTGTTCTGGGGACCTTATTTTCCTCTGAGAACAGCTTGTTTATTCACTTATTGAATAGATAAATGTTTCTGAATTTGTATTACAACCTCATTAATATTGTGAATATTAAAATTCTGAGTTTGAATTTCTTCTCCAAAACTAAACAGTGCCCCTCCTGAGCTGTTCAATCTAGAAAGTTGTATTCTATTTTAACTGAACTGAATCTGTCAGATAAACAGAGTAAACGTATTTCATTCCCCTTCAAATTGTAGTAATGAAGTATAAAGTAGAAGTTTCTCAAAATTGTGCCCTAACACCTAACACAAGCTTACCTGAGAGCATTTAATACCTTCTGATATCTTTAATCTTTATTTTTAAACACACAGGTGTCTCTGCCAGAAGAAGTGTGCAGACGATTTACCTGAGCAAAAGCAGCCGTGCCACATTACAAGAAATACTGGAAGTTAGTCTTGTATTCAAATATGTACTTATTACAGAAGTATTAACAGCAGAATGTGCCAAAAGTAAAAACACATATTATGCAGAATCCTTCTTTTCAGTGTGTTTTGTTTCTTATAAAATACTTTCAGAATATTACCTCTGATGCAGCAACATATAGACTACAGAGCAATTCCATTAAGGTGGAGGTGAATATTAATATTAATATTCTAACTTAGGACTACTTGAATGGTTTTAAGATTATGTAATACTTTTATCTGATAATGTGTCGATGGCTGTCATATGAATTTAGTGAGGTCAACACCACTATATTTCTGTCTGAAATGTAGTAGGATGGAAATATAAAGTGAAATGAAATACTCAAGTAAATGTACTTAGTTACTTTCTCCTGGCATAGTGAGCTTATACAAGGATGGAACCATTTAATCTCTCATGATATCATAATCTTTATTTTAGATATATTTACCAGGCTGGAAGAAGCTTTTTACACAATTTACTTTATTAAAAACAGCTTTGCTATGTTGGAAAAATACTCAGTTACAAGTAAAATTATTGCATCCAAAGTTGTAGGGAGCACTTAAATCAAGTCAGGGAGTAGTATCAGCAAAATTATTGTAATGAAAATATTAATTTTGATGCATTAAAGGAGCATTTTCAATATTTTTGGTTGATCAAGTGACTTAAAAGTTAGAACTTTAAACCAGCTGTACTATTATAATATCTTATGATGAAAACATTTAGTATGTAAAATATTTATCTACAAGTTTTTAACTGTAGCTCCAAAATGTAATGTAATCTAAAATGTAGTCAGATACAAGTAGATATCTCGAGTGAATGTACTTAGTTACTTTCCACAGAACACTAGAAGCATTGTTAATAATTGGGACATTTCTAGTTAAATAAACTTTTGTTCATAGTTATGTGAGTGTTTGACAGTTAAATGCTTTATAAATCACGTAGCAAATGTTCAGAAGCATCAGGTGCGACTTTATTTATGATTTATAAAGCATTTAATTCGTCGTTAACAGTCAAATCAAAAGTTTAAAATACTAAAAATGACCATGTTAAATGGTTTATCGCTCTCTCCACCGCAGCGGCACAGTTTGTCTTGTGTCTGTGTGTCAGCGGGCTGTTTTCATCCACACAGCCTCATGATCTCCTCCACCCTATCACTCGCTTTAAATAAGCGGCTATTTCACTGCTGAAATGTTAAAATGAAAAGGGTCAGCTGTGGAGCACGTGGCCAGCCCAGCAGTCTGAACCCGGCGCTAAAAGCGGCTGCATGGCCAAAGAGTTGCGCGGCTCCGGCTTGTATGCATGCGGTCTGTGGACTCCGCGGCTCCCACATTAGTGGGCTCGGAGAGCGATATGTCAGCCGGAGTAATTACGGCTTGTCAGCCCTGTGACACCGGGCTTAAGGGCCATCTCCACAGCTCCTATCTGCATCTAAAGAGCCGGGGCGCTTAATCAGCCTTGACAGTCGAGTCCAAAACAGTCACATCTTCCTGCAGAAGTTCTGTCATCATTTTGGGGCTGACGTTAACTGCGGCCATCATGTCAGCCCTCTGGAGGCCCCGAGTGCACTTTTTTTTTTTTTAGGCCCACGCATGCAGATGAACGATAAGTTGCACAACGATTCTTCAAGGGGCTGGAAATAAACCGGAGCTGAGGATGTGGAGGAAGTCACTGGGGGAATGGAGGGAAGGTGAGCATCATATGTAAAGCTCGGGGCGATACATCTGATACGCGCCCGTTATATTTACCGCCTCCGTCTCCAAAATGAGCCATCTACCTGGAAGAGTGAGCACACGGCCTCCCCCGGCGCTGCTGCTGCTGCTGCCGCCGCTGCCGCTCCGTGTCACGGTGCTGCGGCTCTTTAAGGCGCGGGGACCAGGTTAAAGGGACGATATGACGATATGCGCAGAGAGAAGGAGGCTGGATGAGGGGTTGAGAAAGAGTTTTCACATATCAAGGACATGAAACCCTGTCACTGGGATGAGAAAGCGCCAAGGGACGTGCGCGTATAGGTAGATTTATACTGGCAATGGTAAATCTCATAAAGGTACAGACGAAAAAAAATCACAACCAGTCAAAATAAAAGGCTAGTAAAATATACAAAAGGGTAGGGATAACGTGAAAATGAATTCAAGAGGGCCATCAATTAATGAACCCAAGTCCGATTTTACTTTCAGGCCCCTCCCAAAATTTTGGTGGAAGCCACCTGTTTCGGAAATGGCGACGAGCGGGGAGGGAGCGAGCAGACGAGCCTAATTGATTTTTAAGTGGTGTCTCTGTGGGTTAGAGGAGTAAGAGGGGAGTCCACTTCAGGGATCCGCCAAACTCCTCCAGTTTGTACCTGAATTGAGGGGCAGTGATGTGTTGCTGATGCGGCTCAACAAGCCACACTGGGGGCCAGCTCCGGTGGGTGGGTGGGGGATGGAGGGTGATTATAAATGAACTTACTTCTGCAGAGGCAATAAGCTGACACGTCAAGCCTCATTCAGCAAACAATGGAAGACGTGTCAGGTCTGTGATAGGGGCACGCAAACACAAAAATCACTCTTCTGATCACACCGTTGGTGATGATCAGACACCAAAGCTGGAACAACACAATTTCACTCCCTAGTCCGTTCATTATAAATGTGTCATTTGCCAGTCTTAATCAGATCTCCTGGGTTGCCATCATCACATTCCTATAAAGATAGGCTATATGCACCACCCACTTTCATTCTTCACACACACCGACACACACACCGACACACACACACACACACACACACACACAGGCGTGCATGCATCATGGAGCCCAGACCTGCAGAGAAAAAGCAACGCTCCCTGAGTGAGCGGAAGAAAAAAAAGGGGGAGAGAGGGAGGCCGGCTGCTCGCAGCTCCACTCTTCCAGGGTCTCACACACAAGATCCGGGCGCACGGCTCCATTGAGTACGAGGAGGCTTTTGCATGGAGGTTCATTAGAAGTAACGAGTTGACACAAGGTAAATCTTAATGTTGAGGCGCCTTTCTCTACCGGCCCGGGGAGGAGCCCTCATTAACTGTCGCTAACAACCCGTGTAAATACACTGATTGGACAGCTCCGATACAAGCTCCCAGCCCTGCCAGGAAGTCCCCCTAATGAGACCACACAATAAAAACAATAAAAGAAAGAAAGGAGGGAGAAGGAGAGAGACAGAGGGAGAGACAGAGAGAGGGAGAGGTGTTAAAAAACTTTTAGCAAGAAGCTCTGCTAATAAATTTGGCGCCACATTTACAAATCATGACCAAAACAAAACAAAAAAATCGCAGTAAAATTGTGCGTTTGTTTAGTCGTCGCGTTTGTCTGTTACTTTCATTACAAATTTGGCATTGTTGTGTTTGAGGGTTGACCTACTGCACCTGTGAAGTGCTAAGCTGGCAACGGTCTACTTAATTGTTTCGGCGCTTGAGCCCGATCAATCAGTTAAATCAGTAAAACATGCCGTGCGTAATTTTAGGTTTTTAAAGGGAATAGTGAAATAAAATCGCCCCAGCAGCAGTGCGCAGGTTTTATTTGAGAGCAGGAGAGAATGCACTGCAAAAAATATCTAAAAACACTTCAGTCCTTATTTTTTTTTTTTTAAGCACATTTTCTCCACAAACGCGGGGAAGTTCTGCCGGTGCCAAAGAGGCGATTCCACGCATTTTACGCGTTGCAGAAAAATTGCAGAAATAAGTGAACGCATGTTGAAACAAAACCAGAATATGGCTTATTAACGTTTCTACAGCTCGGTTAAGAGAACTGCACTGACTTAAATTCGCTATTAAAAGAGTTGTGGTGGAAACAGAATTATTACATCCCATTGCCTGATGTTTCTCACAAGAAACGCAGCCTGTGTTTTTTCAAAAACTCAATGTGGCACTAAACGATTCGTATATATTGATACTTTTTACAGTGTACACACAGTGCGTAGTCTCCGCACCCTGACATGGACAACGCGGGACGGAGGGGATTGTGCGCCCCGTCCCGACAGCGTCACACATCTGCTCTGCAGAGGCGCAGATCTGCGCGGTGCTCCGCGGATTAAAAAAAAGACAAATGCGGCAAAATTAAAAACGTACTTTCGAGATCTAAAATAAGAAACACGTGAGAAGGTAATTACCTCGTTAATCAATCTAAAAAGGCCTGTATCGTTTCATAAATATTTATTTTTTTTAAAGTTACCGAACATTTAAATCATTCGTAGTTTTTCGCTTATCATTGGCAACATCGTGGACGGAAACACGGCTGTGTTGAGACAGGACTTACAGGGACAGCGGCTGGACCTCCATCCTGATCTTTGGACAAGCTGACCGGTGAAATAGCGGGGAACCGGTGTCGCGTCCAGTCCGGAGCTCGGACGGCGACAGTCGGTGGACTGGAGCCTGCGAACAATTCTGCAGGGGACGAAGAAGAGCAAGGACACAAACAAGAGCGAGAAGAAGAAAAGGGTCATTCCTGGTGAAAAAAATTAAATTAAATAAAAAAACACACCTGCATCCTATCCTTTCCACATCATTTAAAATAAAATGTCTTTCAATTGTCGACATTTTAAAGATGATTAAAAGTTTGGAAATAAACGAGCGCGCGCAATACAGACAGACAGACATCAGAGTGAGAGAGGCATAACGAAAAAATTAAACGCCTGACTTTTTTTTTCTGTACGTACCCGTCATCGCTCCAAGCTCTCGTCCTCTGTGTTTTTTTTTTTTTTTTTTTTTGCTGTTGAGATGAATCCAGGATGGAGCAGCAGCCACATGAGCCTCTCTCCTGTCTTTGCCAGGGAGGGGTGTGCTGCCTTTTTCTGGCCAGCCTCTGCCAAACCGGGGTCAACGAGGGAGCAGAGAAAAAAAAATAAATAAAAAAATAAAACAAGAACACCCTTTCTTTGGTGCCTTCTTTCTCTTTCCTCCTTACCTTTTACAGTCAACACCTTTTTCTTTCTTTCTCTCATCCGGTCCCCCTTTTCTCCCTCTCTCTCTCTCCCCCTCTCTCTCTCTCCCTCTCTCTCTCTCTCTCACACACACACACTCGTACATGACGTAACGTCAGCTTTGTTTATTTGCTGCCCTTATTGGAACAGAAAATAACTCACTAATTGGCAATTACCCAGCAATGTAACTCTAAAGGGCGTTTTAGATTTTTGTTGCGCGGAACTTTCGGAACCGAGTTGGATTTCCTAAAACAACGAGAACCAACTTTTTAATTCACGCGAAAGTATTGGAACATAGCTTGACAAAGTGCTATATAATCAATCAATCAATCAATCAATCAATCAATCAATCAATCAATCAATCAATCAATCAATCAATCAATCAATCAATCAATCAATCAGTCGGCAGGACGGGATGAGAGAGGTGTTGGTGCAAAGCCTCCGTCTGCTCTGCCGACGTGTGATCGGTGTTTTTAGCACGCAGAGTGCTGTTTGTGTTGTCGTGTCTGGAGATTTAGGCTGTAAGTAAACGGAGAAGACGGTTAAATGCTCGCAGTGCATTCAGAGCTCTCCGTCCCCCGCTGCTCGGAACATTCAGCGAGCCCCCGGATAAACACACAATTAGGGCAGGTGAATAAACTTGTTTGGGGGGTGTTAATTACATGCTTAACGTAAACAAAAGCCATGTAAAAGAATGTGAATTACCAGTGGCTCTTTCCCCCTCAATCCCCATTCAGGTTTTACATTTCACCTCTAGTCTCTTCGAGGAGTGATTTCCGAATTGCCTGCGAGGGGCTCCTCCCAAACAAGGCTCCCTCCAAAACATAATGCTGGATAATACCTGCAGCCTCGTCCTGAATGGTGATCGCCTAAATTGATGCGCCAGGTAAGGAGGCTTTGCATATTCGGAGGAGAGCTGCTAAGCCTGCACTCTCAACTTAATGCTGGGGTCGAGAGAGAGAGAGAGAGAGAGAGAGAGAGAGAGAGAGAGAGAGAGAGAGAGAGAGAGAGAGAGAGAGAGAGAGAGAGAGAGAGGAGGGGAGAGTGGGGTGGTGGTGGTGGTGGTAGGCTAGGAGGTTAGTTTTAACACCAGCATGAAAATACCAGCCTTTACTTCCAGTCCACAGAGCTTTCCAACGGGACCAATTCAAGTGCCACTTGGAATTAGTTCTCCTGAGGTTCGTATCGCAGCGCAGCGACAGGTTTGATCCCATATACACCCCCCCCCCCCCAACCCCCTCACATGCGCGCGCACGCACACACTCCCAAAAGAAAACGCCTGACCCTGCAACAAGATCATCACAAGCCGTGCTCTGCATCGCATCAACGCAATCTACAGGCGCTCGCACAACACGCACATGCAGGAATTAAAAGTAACCCCCCAACAAAACAAAAAAAATGCCGGTGCGTAAAAGCGCGCAAACGTGCGTAATTTGTACGCTCGTTACTAAAGTATACGTCGGCTAAGGTGCAACGGTGAACGGGAACAGGTGACCACACATGCTCGTCCAGCTGGTTTTACTCACTGTCCCTCCACGCTTGAAGTCGGTGGTCTATCTGGCCAGCTCCGGAGAATGTGTAAATCTGAGAGAGGGAAGGAAAAGTTTTGAATTCCTGAATGATTTTGTAGAAAGGCGGCTTAGGATCATTATGTCAGCTTTATTGAGGGCGGATTAAGCGGAGTCTAGATGCTACGCCTTGTACACGGCCCTTTCACAATGCGAGCACTGTTCGCGTTAGAGTGAACTCACACTATTTTAACACCCTATAAGCCCTGTCTAAATATGAAGCCGTTTTAGCCATAAACATGAAAATCACACCGCCGTGGCTACTGCTATAAGCCGAGTCCTGTGACTGGATGTGGACATTGATCATGTCCTTACCACTAGATCAAATACATGAAAACTGCTTTTATGTCCCCAAGGAGCTTTCATGTTGCCATTTGATTGTAATTCCAATGCTAGTGGTATTATTCAGAGGTCAGGACTATCCCAGAGACCCGTGTTAAACTGGTGGCATTAAAGGGCGACGCCATTGGCAAATTAGTTTTCGAACTGAAACGCCATGACCTTTGTTTAATCAACACAACGCTGCGCATCGATATTCATTTGGAACAATAAATTCTGTTGGCCGAGGAGGAGGCAGCGGGCAGGGGGCCAGGGCTGCGCCCAGCGTCCCGGAGGCGAGGCCGGGGATGGCAGGAGGGGGAGCGCGGCATCACACCGCAGCTACACCCGGACCAGCACCCACCAAGCACAAAGTGACCACACAGCAGCCGAGCCGAGGAAAGTCACGCTCGGACGGCGTCAGAAAAATTGCCAGCGTGCAATTTTTTTCAAAAGCATCTACGGGTCCAGGGGGCAGAAGCCAGAAGATTATAGGACTGTGTCATAATGTGATCTTTTAGAAAACAGGAAAATGGAAAGTGATAACATATATGAAAAGAAAAAAGAAAAAACGACGCACACCCTGACGCCTTCCTATCTCTCGCACGGAAATGAATGGACTGATTTAAAAAAAAAAGAAAAAAAGAAGAAGAAGAGATTAAAAAAAAAGTAGCTACTACAACAAAAAACTGTACGAGAATGATGTGCAAATTGACTCGCTTCATTTCAAAACGTGTATTCCGGAGTTGCAGTCATTGGTTGTCCATTTGTCACCCTTTTAAAGCTCCCTCTGCCTGCCTCCCTCCCTCCCTCCCTCCCCGTCTCTGCTAAGCATCTCTAGTCTACATATCTTCTTTAGCTTTAACGAGCCTCGTTAAGATCGCAATAATATTCCACCCTCTAATTGCTCATTCCATTCAGCAGATAGGCGAGCATTGGCTTGTGCCTGATGCGCGCGGTGCGGTGGGAGGGTTGCTGTGGAGATCGGAGACTCTGATAACCCCCCGTGCGTGCTGCACAAGTGGTGAAAGCCTCGCGCTACGTACTGGCTAATGATTGGCACGCTTGACAGTGATTGGCAGGGCTGCCATGACAACGCTACAACGACACCAAGAAGACCAATAGAAAAGGGAAACAAAATGTTTCAATGCTACACTCAACGGCGGATTTAGGGGGGAGATATTATGAGGCTGGTGTCATTAGGCGATAGCCATTGAATCATTCAATCTTTTTACTTGCCGTGTTTTTTCGGTTTTTTCCCTTTTCTCGATAATTTTCTTTCTCTCTCAGGTCATTTCCATGGTTTTCAGATCCCCCTTAGAGCTTTATCCCTCCCATTTCTTCCTGCCAAACTTCGCTGATCGCCCTCTGCTCCTGGCGAACAGCGCTCCCACCACCAGGTCTCCAGAAGACTTGTCCATGTTTCAACTACCGACCCTCAACTTCTCCCCGGAGCAGGTGGCGAGCGTCTGCGAGACGCTGGAGGAGACCGGGGACATCGAACGGCTGGGCCGCTTCCTCTGGTCCCTGCCTGTGGCTCCGGGAGCGTGCGAAGCGATCAACAAGCACGAGTCCATCCTGCGCGCCCGGGCCGTGGTGGCGTTCCACACGGGGAATTTCAGAGACCTTTACCACATCCTGGAGAACCACAAGTTCACCAAGGACTCGCACGGCAAACTGCAGGCCATGTGGCTGGAAGCGCACTACCAGGAGGCCGAGAAGCTCCGCGGTCGTCCCCTCGGACCGGTCGATAAGTACCGGGTGCGGAAGAAGTTTCCGCTGCCTCGGACCATCTGGGACGGCGAGCAGAAGACGCACTGTTTCAAAGAGCGGACACGGAGCCTGCTGCGGGAGTGGTACCTACAGGACCCATATCCAAATCCCAGCAAGAAAAGGGAACTGGCTCAAGCCACTGGACTCACTCCCACACAGGTCGGAAACTGGTTTAAAAACCGGAGGCAACGAGACAGAGCCGCGGCGGCCAAAAACAGGTTGGTGATTTATGTCCTCACACTCGAAAAACACGAGAATGTTTGAAAGTTTGCCCTAAAACACGCAAATGTAGAGGGAAAGAAGAGGTTTGATTTATAACTGTAGTTGTGTTTGACGGACAGAGGCTGTCTAGGAAAAAGACGAGTGTGTCTGGCAGGGGGAGGGAGCAGGCTGCGGCGACATTTTTGTTATGAAGTGAAAACAGAACGAACATCGAAAAGACCTCAGAAGCTGCTGTAAATATCTATAAAAATCGCTTTTAGAAAATATAAGATGTATATTTTTATCATTTAGAGGAGCTGCTTGGAACACTGCCGGCTGGCGTGTGTATTTTATTTTGAAGGGATTTCGAACAAAAATACAGGATTACCAGATTGTGAAAAACACAACTAATGTTTAATTCAAATTGTCTGCTGAAATAAGATGAATTGAATAATAATAATACAATCACGAACCAGATTGCTGTTAAAGTGAAGGGGTGATTATTGCGCAGTGTTTTTTTTTAAATGATTAAACAGAAAACAGCTTGTTTCTGTTTTTTTCCGTAAAAGTGGAATAAATCACAGAAACAGCTCCAATTAAATATCTACACGTAACTTTACCTCGCACATTTACAGCATCGCCACTATATCTGTAGTTATACTCTAAACAGCTTTAGGTATTAATTTTAATCTGTTAAACGTACAAAAATAAAAGCACAGGACGAGTCTTAAAATCTATTTAGACTAAACTTTATTCCCTTTCTCTGCGTGTTTTTTTTTTTTAAATACATCTAAAATTGTCATATTTTTACCAATAATTTTAAAAACACTTTTCACGCTTCTTCCATAAAAAAGCTAGTGTGATGATTTATTGAAGCTACAGCAGCGTGCAGCAGCTCCACTATCCTGCACCGGTTTATCATTCTAACATCACATGTTACTCATCACTGTGGCACAGAGATCATCTCAGAGGATAATGGAGATATTATCGATATTACTGGACTAAAGATACATTTAAAAAAAAAATAATACAAAAATGAGCACGCGTATTAAAAAAAAATAAATCGTGTGTGGACGGTACAGTGGGCTGTGTTCATAACATTAAGTGTGGTATCACTCCGGCGAAATGCTGTAATTGATTAGAAAATACCTCGGAGGACGACTAAGCCATATGAACTCTATTCTAATCTTTCTACTAAATGAAGAGATATATTTCCAGGCTGACATTATCCCGCCGCGGTGCGGTTATTATCATGAGTGGATTGGAGATAAACATTTAGGATGATTGGAGTAACCTGGATCTCCACGTCACTCATTCACAACACGTCCACTTCCACCAGACTGAAATACATCTGTGGCACAGCCTCGTGACATTTTGCAATTGGACAAAGGCCCAAATATATAAATATATATATTACTTGTATTTTTTTAATTTATTTTTTGCATCATAGTGTTTGTCCGGGACGCTGCAGAGTGCAACGGGGGGCTCTGTGAGATAAACGAGGCAGCCATTAGGAGGGATAGTAAATGCAGAGCACATGCACTTAAAAATGAAGCAAGCCACAAAGTGTTGTTGTTGTAAAGACTTCCATCAAACTGCTTTTTTATATATAAAAGAGAACACACACACACACACACACACACACACACACACACACACACACACACACACACACACACACACCGAGCTGGATTTACAGATTATATTCTTCTCCCTGCGATGTGACACGACATTTAAATCCCAGACGCGCGTTGCCTACTTTTTTCCTGCAGGAATCAAATATATATATATACATATAAACCAAACACACACACACACAAAAAGGAGAGCCCATCACATTTCTCCCAACATTTGGTAGTCTAAATAGTGCTGTGTTTTGTCCCCCTGAAAAGCTGGGCTATTTGATAAAAGCATGCATGCATGGCTGGGGCCGGCAGGGGAAAAGAAAAGGCGAGTTTGAACCCCTATTTTGCAGGAGGAGGAGGGGAAAGGGGGACATTCTCAGGTCTAATTGCCATTTCTCTCATTTTTTTCTTCTTCTTCTAAACCCCCCTCCTCCTCCTCCTTCTCCTCCTCCTCTCTCCCCTCTCCTCGCTTCTTTTCTTCTCCCAGGCTCCAGCACCAAGCAATAGGACCGAGCGGTATGAGGTCCCTCTCGGAGGCCGGTCTCACCCCTCACAGCTCGGCGGAGTCGCCTTCGACCGCGGCCAGTCCCACCACCAGCGTTTCCAGTATGACAGAGAGAGTTGATACCGGGACGTCTATCCTGTCCGTCACATCCAGTGACTCGGAGTGCGATGTATGATACGGAGGGGAGGAAAAAAAAGAGAAACACACAAAAACAAACAAAAAGAGAAATATTTACAGGGAAAATGGACCTGAGAGGAAGAGAGAAAAAAAAAGACTTATGAAATATCTCGGATGAAAAAAAGGACCGATTGATATAAATATTAAAATAAAAAAGAGATAAAAGCACGTCGTTTTTTTTTTATTAAAAGCGCTTTCAAAGGACCCACGCCTCCCCTTTCCTCTCCATACCCCCACACCACCACCGCCACCAACACCACCACCACCACTACTACTAGACTACTTGCATGATGTCTTATTTTTTATTTTTTATTTTGTAATCAGGGGAAAACGAAAAAAAATATCCTGAGTGCAAGATTTTCTCCATCAGGAACATCGATCAGAGGGAATAAACACAGATCGTCTCGGTTATCTTCGTCGCTTTTTCTTTTTTTTCCCCCCTCGCCCCCAATCTCCATTTTTTTCAGTCCAAGTGATGATGATGATGATGATGATGATGATGTGATGATGATAATGCCGCCATGCAGACACAAGATGCAATCCTGTTTTTGTTTTGTTTTGTTTTTTTTTTACTTTGTGTTCATCAGACAATCATTTTTAAGTCGTAAAGCACCTTTTTTTTGAAAAGTAACACTTCTGTCACTGCCTGTGTGGGGTAAACATGGTCAAACAAACAAAAACAGAAAAAAAAGGAGAAAAAAAAGACGAACGGGATCGTTTATGACTGTATCAGATTTTTATTTTTATTTTCAAAATTTTATATTGAATTATGTATATCTCAAATAATGCGATCATTCTCCCGGTCTTGTAATATACGTGTAGAAATATGCCTGTACATAGTTATTGCTCTCTCTCTCTCTCTCTCTCTCTCTCTCTCTCTCTCTCTCTCTCTCTCTCTCTCTCTCTCTCGCTCTTTCTATCCTCCCCCTCTCCTCCCCCCCTCACCGTCTCATCCTCTTTTTCTATCCCCCTCCTTCACTTTTTTCTTGACTTTTGGTGTTCCTACATAAAATATTTGTCAAAACTTACAACTCAAGTGCTCTAGGCGTTTTTGTTGCTTTGTTTTGTTTTGCTGGTTGGGGGGGATCTGATGGTGATGATGATGATGATGATGATGATGGTGATGATGGTGATGATGGTGATGATGATGATGATGATGATAATGGTAATGATGACAATATGTTTGGCCGGTCACACTTATGCAAAAACAACAACAACAAAAAGACGCAAAGAGGAAAAATATGTGAAAGTGGAATAGCTTGTTGTTGCCCACGTTTATTCAAGTCTGCAGGCTGCCTCCCCTCCTCCTCCCTTCCTCTCTCACCCTCATCCTCACCCCCCTCCCCCTCTCTCCCCTCTCTTGCCCGCCCCAGGGTCGCTCCGAAGCGCTTATTTACATTAGCCTACCCAATGTTTCTTTCTTTGCGTGGTTATTATGTTAATGTACCATACATTTCTAAATCAAATACAGTATTCAATTTGCTATACCTCTCTTTCTGCATGATGTCCTGTCTTCTCCATCCGATTGCGGATAAGGACGCTGATAAGTGGCTAAAACATGTTCCTATTGGCTCCTTACTGGCATTTAATGCTCGCCGCGGCTTATTCCCGGAAGCGGTTCACTAAAAAAAAAAAGAAAAATCAGTTTTGGTTTTTTATTTCCGGATTTGACTTTAAAGACGTATTTATTTATGTTGTTGTGAAAATGTTTGGTTCTTGGAGGAAAAACTAGAACTGTGTTTAAAAATGTTTGCGCACTTTACCAATTTTTTTGTGTTAATGTAGGTAGAAAAATCGCCCTATATGACTGCCTCTCTATACTGCACACATTCTGGCAAACGTCAACGTCATGCAGCACTTAAAAATGTGAGTGCTATTTCCCCTTTTGTTTACCGTTGCTAGTGAATACAGAAATTAAGTAAACGCGCCATTAAATGGGCTAATCACGATGGGACTCCTCCCCTGTCCCAATCTCCCATTGTGGCCCGCTGAAAAGAGCTTTTCTTCCTCGGACGAGAACCATTTCCCCCCTCCAAAAAAAAAAAAAAAAGGCTTTCTCTCCTGCAGTCCCTTTCCATCTAAATCCCCAACCAATTATGCTGCAGACTAGGGCAGATTTGCTATAGGACACTGTTGCAGGAGCTATAGTTTTTTGGGGGGGCGCGGAGGTGGAAACACAAGATTTTCTGCTTCCTTAAAAAAAAAAAAAAAAAAAAAAAAAAGCAGCGCTGAGGGTTTCCCCCATGTAAATACGGCGCTGCGTTAACTGCAAGGCAGCTCGGCTCTGTGCGCGTCGACGCCGTGCGGGAGCCTGCAGTCGTGTCTTTGGCAACAGGAAAAGTAGGACAGATGCTGCTGTTTGGCTCGGGGAGAGCGCAGGAGCTTTGTGCGGACTGTACAGGCGTGCAGCTTTCTCCTCGATGTGAAGTGTGAGTGAAAACTTCAGCGTCTCCAACAGGTCTTTTTATTCAGGCCTGCAGTGTGATGCCAGGGACCGGGGCAGCTTGTTTTGGATATTTTCTTGTGCAAAGTCTGAGAGTTTAAATATAGAATTCTACGGGCGGTGGACGCGCGGGCCAAAAGAGGCTGAAAGAGACTGTTTAACATTTAGAGTAGAGACCAGGGAACCAGTTCTCAGACAAAAACGTGCCTAATTAGACTGGTTACATGTGTTAATCTATTCACAAAAGGAGGCTGTGGGCACGGGTGTGTAGAAAAAAAACAAACTCAGCATTAATCTTCACTCGTAAAAACATTTGTTTCATTCTCTTGGAGTGACATCCTCTGCGCCAAAGATGCGAATTAGTCCGGCAGAAGTTGAATTTGTTATGAACAGTAAACTACAGCTGTAGATACTCTCCATCTGACCGTGGATTATGCTTTTTTTGTCTTCTTCTCCCCCCCTCATAAATGTTATCAGTCTCCACTGGATGAAATGCGCGCATAAGCTACCCGCATGCATAAGTCTCCCTCAATCAAAACACAAAAACAAGTGTGTCAAAAAGATTCAGCCGTACGACTCAATGGGCCTGTGATCCTGAATTAACCGAGGCCATAATACAGCTCCCTGCCCCGGCTGAAACAAGCCAGCTCCTTCTCCCCCCCTCCCTTCCTCCCGTCGCACTCACTCATTCATTAGATGAAGAAATCTGTATCATATTTTAAAACCCATTCCGGGTCTTAAACCGGCCTGCCAGAGACAGATAGGCCCCTATCAAGAGCACCAAGGGGCCGTGGCACCGCCGCACCACCAAGACCCTTATCACACCCCCCCATCCAACCCTCCACCCTCCACCCACCTCTCCATTTACGCACTCCACAAGTTTTATTGGCTGCGACAAGTCTCGGGCTATGATTGAGATTAAATTAATCGTAAACTGAAGAGCATTTTCCTTTTTTTTTCTTTTTTTTTATCGGCAAAGGAGGACACGAGGATTAGGGCTGTATCATAGAGATGGAGCCGCAGATAGGGGGGCTCATGAATACAAAACAAGCGATGAATGGGCTTCATTTGCGCAACGCCACGTTCATTATCCCGAAAGGCTGCGGAGGCACGAAGTAAATAATACAGATATGAACTTAACTTAGTGAAGGAAACAAACAACCAAAAGAAAAATAAATGAAAAAAAGAAAAATGTCGAAATTATGTGTGTGAGGAAGTCAAGCTGAGTGTAAAAACTTTCAGCTCTGCGCGTGAACTTTAACAGAAAAACCTGAATGTATTTTTTTTAAAAAAAATGGATTTCTATAAACGCGCTCATCAAACATCCGTTAAAAGATGTTTAGAGTGAATCCGACGCCGTGGATGTGACGACAAAAGTCGATATTAATTAAAACATGGCGATTTCTTTTTTTCCTCCATCAGGGCGCGTGTTAATCACGTAAACCGGACGCGTTGTAAACAGGTATGCGATCGTCCCCCTTCGCCGGCAAACATATGTAGGCCAGAGAAAGAAAAAAAAAGTGCTGGAAGTGTGAGTCTATCTGTTGCTGGCTGGGGTCATTAACAGTGGGGGAGCTCTTGTTCGTGATCTGTCAACTCAAATATGGATCACGAGACAAAGGAACTTAGCGAGGAGTAATCTCTGTGTGTGATACTTACGTGAGAGTAAACGAGAATGTGAGACGAGTGTGGCAACAATGGAGGACTCGCATGTTTTTTTTCCCTCTCTCTCTCTCTTCTCGCTCCTCCCTTAAGTTGTTGTGCTCTTGGATCTGTGCAAGCGCATCTGTCAAACAAGATCTACGTGAGCATCGCGCCGAGCGTCAACAACATAAAGGCGATTAGTTGTTTTTTTTTTCTTCCTCTTCTTCTTCCCCACTTTTTTTACGCGGCTCGCAGATTTGAAGTCAAAGTGATCTTTAAAGAGGAGAAAAGCGCTCCTGGAATATTACTGATTTTGTTGTTAGGCGCTGCGATGATCCGCTTAGAGGTCAGAGTTTACCTTCCCTTTTTCATTCCCAACCACAACATCTTGTATACCTAAGTTAATTCAGACAGTGTCAGTCCAACTATAGGGAACAAGAGGAAGGAGGAGGAGGAGGAGGAGGGGAGGGTGGAGGTGGAGGAGGGGGGGGGGGGGGGAGAGAGACTATTAAGCCAGAGTCTGGCGGTGAGAAATACTTGCCCTGCCCTGTTTTTTCTCGGATTTCACCGGTTAACTGAACACAACTTTCCTATTGGTGTGTATTCATGCAGCACCCAAAGAGCACCGGCGTCCCTATAGCCTCGGCGAGCGCGGCTGTCAGTGCAGGAATGAGCGGGGGCCCTTTGGACTTAAAAAACTTTTTTTTTTCTGCTCTCACTCTCTCTCTCTCCCCCTTCCTTCAATAGGTAAGACGCGGGGCTGCAGCATTCCTCTTGACTGAGTGGTAATTCATACTAAGTTATATGACCGCGACCCGCCGTTCTGCAGTTTGGAGACGGAGAGCTAACTGTTCTCCCTCCCTGTTTTTTTTTCTGGGTTATTATGTGAAATATTAGCAGCAATTATCTGTCCTTGGAAAAGGCCGAAAACAAGCGAGTGTGTATTAATTACACGTTATATTTTCACCCCAACACCACCTTCAAATCACTGCCGATCCCGCAGAAAACATCTTTGGAGGAGTTACAGAAGCTTTTTACACGATTATATAAGATATGTATATATATTTTTAAAAAAGAAAGAAAAAAACTACCACACAACTCTATAAGAATGATGCTATGGGGTAATAATGATGTGTCAGGTCGATGGTTGACATTCTGACTTATTCTCGATGATGTGTCTCCGTGTCCGCGGCGCGTAAAATGTGCGCGCCGTGCACCTGCTGCTTGTCGTCGACTGATCGACCCCCCAACCTCATCGACACGCACTCACGCACGCGGTCTCTCTCGCTCTCTTTCACGCTCACCGTTTATCACACACGCACGCACACACACACTCAGGGCAGCAGCGTTTGAAAGGTGTCCTTCTATTAAATCGTAATTTGGAGGTCACACAAGGCAGGAGGCGATGATACAGGATCAGCGGTGTATAAGCTTTCATTATATGTAGGGCTACCGTGTATAGACAGATGGGATCATACTCTCTCTTGTAGCCAGGTTGGGAGGTGTGTGTGTGTGTGTGTGTGTGTGTGGTGGGGGTGGTGTCAAGAAATACTTCCCTCTAATGCTTATTAGTGTGGACTGCCATTGCACAAGCCTCATCTTTTTAAAACAAGCATAACATGAAAGCAACCCAACTCTGGCTTACTCAAGCGAACATGACCACCACCTCCAGCACCCCCCACCCCTCTCTCTCTCTTTCGCGCACGCACACACACACATGTGCACGCGTATAGCCTTACACGGGCAGCAAATATGGAGGTTGTGTGTGTGTGTGTGTGTGTGTGTGTGTGTGTGTGTGTGTGTGTGTGTGTGTGTGTGTGTGTGTGTGTGTGTGTTGGGTTGGGATGGGGTGGGTGGGGGCCGCTGGGTGCAGGCTGTGATCTCTCGCCTTGTGCACACCGAGTGGACAGAGGGCTGAGCAGCTTAAATAGAGCCCCAGCACCTGTGTTTTCTGCCGCCGTTCTCAGGCCTCCTTAGCGTGGCACGGCACTGTACAGCACCGATGTGCGCGCCGAGGAACAGGCAGATATCACACATCACCACTTGTGTGTGTGTGTGTGCCAGAAATAAATGAGAAGAAGGCGGTTCATCTTTGGAATTAAGCCACACTGAATAATTAAACTGAAATCCCTCATATTGTTGGTTTTTACATGCTGCACGTCATGTTTTGGTTAAAGGTGATTATCACCCAACATAAATATGCCGATGAAGTCAATCACAACGAGGGACCATATGTTGATATTATATGAGGTCATTTAAAAGTTCACGAAACAAAATAAGATTAAAAAACAGCTGTACTCTGTGAACAGTTTCAGAGATCTCCACCAACGACCGCAACGCAGTCACCGAGTGTGTGTTTATTCGCAAAGAACTCCGTCCATGGTGCGTTTTTGGTGACAAGTCCACCCCCGCTCTGTCCCTTCGCTCCCCCTTTTCCTTCCATGAATTGGTGATTGTTCCCCGGTCTGATGCTGAAGGCTATTGTCTGTCAGCTGGAGCTCCTGCCCGCTCTGGTACTGGAAGCACCGGATGAACCTGGACACGGACACCCGGTCCCACTGTGCCCACCAGACACCTCGCACGCACATGCACGCACGCACGCACGCACGCACACACACAAATACACACACACACACACACACACACCACACACACACACACACACTCCTCTTCTTTCCTTTTTTGACCGTTCGAATTTGGCACGATCACGCGTAAAACTCCAGAGGTCAACAACGTGATTGTACTGAAGGCCTTTTGCACTATTGATCGTGCATCTCTCAAAATAAAATCTAGCATCTGTTGTCGTCTCACTCCAAAGCCCAGCATAAAAACAAAACTCATCTAAAAGTGACATTAATATAATTCCAGATTTGGCTTTTGAATGCAGCACTTCAAATGTGGTGTGTTATTGTTATTTTCTGACTTAATAACACCCAAAGAAACATCCTTAGATATTTTTTTTATAGTGTTAAGGTTGCTGAGGAAGATAAAACTGTCAACATCTGAGGACTAAAACAGATTAAAGATGTTCTGTGTGCAGGATAAATCATGTCAGAGGGAATTCAGCTCATATAGGCTCTGGAGCTATAACTCTAAAATATGTATCGCACCATGTTGGCTTGTCATATATCACAGTGATTGGCCTAATTGGTGACACATCGTAAAAAGCCTCGGCTTTAGTCCAGCTTTGCCCGGTGACACGCCTCCTTTCAGTACCCATGCACTTAACAAAAGGTCAGGGATTGACCGAGGCCTGGGTGTCCTTATCAATTTAACCTCCATTTACAAAGCTATAGGTTGGATTACGCGGGATGCCAGCCTCCACAAGCTCACAAACAGACCCCCGACCAGAAGAAAGTCCACACTGCGAGGCAGGTGCAGAGCCGGCCAGGGTGGAGGCTGAGCGCAGAGCAGCCAAACGTGTTCCTCGACTGCCATCTAGAGGATTCCTGTGGAAGAGACACAACCCCAGAACATGTCTGTGTAAACAGTTCCTGGCAAAGAGGTGCACAAATTCAAGATATTTGACTCTATCTTTTATGTTTGACTGCTGCTTTACATTGAAAATTAGGATTCCAGGTGTCTTAAACATTCATTTATACACGTTGCCATAGATGTCAGCGTGACATGTTTGAATGTTTGGCTGCTTCACATGAAGCCACTAGAGAGAGTTTTAAAGGAGACCTAGAATGCTTTCTTGTTTTTTTTTTTCTTCGTTTCCCTTCAGCGTGTTGAATCTGTCCTCATGCATGTGAAAAATCTTTAAAAGTTAAAAAGGTCAAAGTCCGCACCAACAGAAGCTCCTCTCTCCTACAGCAAACAATGCACCTGGAACACCTCGTCAGTAGTCCCGCCTTTAATTCTGTGACTTTGTGACATCGCACCGTGTCACCATGTCGCACATTTTCACAATTTCTACCTGAGACTTGATTTAGCACAGCTGCTCCGTTGTTGTTAGTGCTGCTGGCTATAGAGACAGGAGCTCAAACATCTCAGACGGAGGGAGAATTGGACAGTACGAAACAACTGATGTGTCTTTTGAGCGTTAAAGCTTGTAAACCTGTTCTCGTAGTAACCCAAAATAAAATGAACCTCAGAATGCACCATACGTCTCCTTTAAAAGGTTTTTATCTCAAATTTGAGTGCACCGCCTGGCCACTATTGGCTGCGTAGAGGACTCTGTTCAGGTTGGGACTTTTCGTTCCTCGATCAAATCCACCATGTGCTCCATAATGTTGACGCAGGCACGAACGTACATATACAGGCTTTTACTACAGGGACAGTAAGTGCTGGCCAGTGAAGTCCTGCTGCCCACGTACTGTACACACACTGTACAGGGCACCTTCATTAAAGTTTCATTGCATGAAAGTCAAATGATGTTGGAACACTGAACCAGCTTCTCCATTTAGTGCTAGATCAAGGATTCAGACGCCAGAGAGTGAAATGGAACCCCTGATCCCTGGTTAATTTTTAAAAACTGATACCCAGAGTTTTACTGAGGCCGCCAAGGAGCCAAGTGACTGAGTGACTGGTGTGTGTGTGTGTGTGTGTGAAAGAGAGAGAGAGAGAGAGATGGTGGCGGCGAGGAGGGGAGGCATAATGGTGTCCGCTGGAGCGCGGCCTTTTAGAGTTTAACTTGCCTATTATGGAGAGCAGGGCAGGCGGAGGAAGAGGACAGAGAGAATGCAACAGAGAAGGTTTCACTGTAAATGGACAGTAAAACGCTTCCGGCAAACTAGGCTTGAATCCACCATTAAATAATTGCGCGAGGAGAGGAATATACGACGGCATGTTGCAGGCCATAAGCAATGCCTTCTTTCATTCCCCGCTTTTTAACCACTCATATTTCACTGACCGTTTTCAAGCTTGCTTCAGGTTTACGTGAGGCTATGAGCAACCTGCATGTGGGGTCACTTGAGTCGGTTTACAGACGGAGATACAGCCAACATTCACAGGTGTATTAGCGAGTAGAGCCTGGAGGTAAAAAAAAATGCTCTTAAAGACAGTTTTGATTCTATAAAAAATGTAAAAAGGCAGTAGGTATACACAAACACAGCACGAGGTAACATTTAAAGAACATGTATGCAAGCCAAATCATGGTCCCATTTCAGAGTTTCCATTGTCCACCTCTGTCCTCACATATTCATCTCCCTGAATCCAACTGAAAGGTTTTGCGTGTCATATCCGCTCGTGGATGGAGATTAACCATCTGGGAAAAAAAAGGGGGAGAAAGTTTAATGAAATACGTTTTTCACCCTTCTCCAATTCATTGTCTACGAGAGCATCTGCTTAAACGCCTCATGTAAGATGTACCATGCTAGTTAATAACCAGCTCAGTGCTCTGGAGGCCCTCAGCTGAAGCGTGCTATTTTGTCCTACCACTTTTTCTATTTTTAATAGGTTCCTGTACATGAGTCGGCCGTGGAGTATCTTTAAAGCGCCTCTTTAAAAACGGCCTCTGTCCCGGGGTGGCCTCCAAAACGCATGCATTATTGAAGCATGCACCGGCCTTGTCCTCCGCACTTCGCCTCATCTCTCAGTCCAGTTCAGCAAGCAGCAGCAGCTGCACGACTCCCACAAGAGCCGGGAGAGGCGGAAGAAAACACGGCCCGAGTGTTCAGAGCTCAGAGACCTGCTGTATGAGTGCGGAGGTGGAGGCAGGAGAAGCAGTTGCAGGTCAGAACATCGACCTTCCCTCTCAAGTTCACATCGCTACTGAGGTTCAGATGTTTTTTGTTCAGCTCATGATTGAGTTGATTCATTCTGGTGCACTGAATAAAAATTACCCAGAATTGTCAGTGAACTCAAAGGAAAGATGACTCAATAGCAGAAAATATTAAATTAATATTCCTTTTTAGCCAAGTTTTTGAAACCCAATACATCAAACGAAAACAAATAATTTAGTCTCAACAATGCGCTCTGTAAAGGGGCACTAAGTAAGAAATTCAAACTGAGAATTTTAATATAACAAGATTAATGAGGTAATAATACAAACTCAGAAATACACATTTTTCCCCATAACTAAACCAAATAGAATAAAATTGTGTTGTCATCACCAAAACTACATAGTGCACCTTTAATCCAACATCGTCACCTTTGGCCTTTTCATCTTCTCTGCACACACGAGCACATGCACACGCACACGCGCTATCAAACCGGATGGTGAGCGGCAGGAGAGAACAGAGATAGGGAAGCGGTTGAGAGCTGTGTAAATGGTCAATTGGCTTAACTCAGTGGTGTCTTGTTCTTGGTGTGACCATGTCAGTGGGCAATGTGCAAATGTGCACTCTTTTGATTTCCCTGATGTAATCCTCTGCGGCACACTGGTCGCCCGTAAAGCCCCGGGGAGGAGAGATGAGTGAGACGTGGGATGGTGTTTGTTCTGGGATTAAGATATCACTTCCTTGCGTTCCGTTCATTCAAATGTCACGCGCACGCATGCAGAGGAGGAGTTCAAACATTGTATGTATGAGTATGAATACACACATTCATACACACACACACACACACACACACACACACACACACACACACACACACACACACACACACACACACACACAGGAGCATACTCTCTCACACACACACACATTTATGACCCTGTATTCACAGCATCTTTCTCTGAGTCCAGTAGCTGTCTCATTATGTTACACTGCCATCTAGTGATCTATAATAACTCACATTCACCAGAGTAATAACACACTGGTATATCACTTTGAACCCATTCATTACATAGCTAAGAAAGGAACAAGCAGTTTTTACTGAAGTGCACATACAGTTTATAAGAGACAGCCTTCTCAGATCTGACAGAGCCGTAGGGGACACATGTGAAGACACTGGGACGTTACAGGTCCCATATTGCAGAAAGGGAGGTTTCATGTCTATTTTATTCTTAAAACAGGTCCAGGTGGTATATAAATACTGGGAAAATATCAAATTGCTCAGTCCACAGAGAAACGCAAACAGATTTGTGTATTTTCGAAAATGTGACTTCAAGCAAGCCATCAGAAATTCTGTACGATTGTGATGTCACCACGTCCCAAGTACAGCCGTGGACACAAAAGAGACACTCAAACGGTGCGTTCAGACAGAATGGATGGTATGAGGAAAAAATAGTGTGTTTTTTTTTTATGTAAACAATTTGTAGGAGTTTAGCCTAAACAAAAGTATGAGCCTGAAAATCAGATTAATGTGGGACCTTTAAGTCAAAAAGAATTTCAATCTCTATTCTTGCACAAAATTGTTCTATCTTAAGATAACCCTCTCGCCCTCAAAATTAGCTTATAAAGTGACCAAAATACAAAACACAAGATGTATCTATTAAAACCTGATCAAAATGCACAAGAATTATTGGCAATTAGTTTAATAACTCCCGACAAATTAATTGATATGAATAAATAGATAAATAAAACAAAATAAATAATCTTGCCTGTCATCAAATTGTCTTGTCCATCGTGTAATTTCAAATATAATAACACATGCAAATGTTTGGAAATATTTCCATCATTATTCAAACATGAATCCTGCAATAATCAAAAGAGTGCCTTACTTTAACCACAAGGGGTCATCATGAGCTCAAGGTTGGAAATCTGACTTAATTCATGAGAAGATCAGATGGAACTGAAACAAAACTGAAGGACAATCACACAAAAAAAGGAGTGCAAGCATCTGGCATGCTTTCCCTCCCAAGGCATTACATGGAAAACTATTCATTATATAGCTTTATACATCCACTCTCAAGCCCCTCTTGTTGTCTATACAAGCTGCTAATGGCATTCATGGCTTCCAGATCCATTCCAGCAGCTACATGTGCGTGTGTGTGTCAAGTCAAGTGTACAATAAATTACAAATGGTGTATAGAGAAGCTTTAAGGTCACTGACACATATCCCCCCCTCTATGCCTACCTCTCATTGTGTGGTGAAATTATACCCGTGGCATGTTTTCTGCATTTCTCACTCCAAAATTGCTTTGGCTGAAACCCAGGAGCGTTTGAAGTGCAGCGGAGAAGCTAATCAAGCAGCAAGTGAACGGCAACAAAGCAAAAGAGACTTCAAGCAGCTGCCACTGCTGTGGGTGAGAGAAAAAATAACAACAAGAGGAGTCCACAGCTTGGAAACCAGTCTAGTGTAAGTTATCAGGAGGAGGGGGGAGGGAGGAGGGATGGGAGACGGAGGGAAGGACAGGGAGAAAGAGAGAACTACCACTATTTGTTGTCATTGCTTTTCACAGTGAATGAACTCAAGAAAGAGTGAACAACAATTTGGATTTTGAAAGTCATCCGTGACCATTGTACTGGTATTACATCCTCGAGAAAACAACGTCCCTTTCCATAAACTTGTACATTCTCAGCAGCTTTCCTCCCCTTAAATCTGCTTCCTGCAGGAGTCAATGTAAACGCCGGCTTCATCAGTTTTCTAACATAAAATGCTACAGACTTTAAGTGTGTTAATTACTGCAACATTAAGTGCAGTAATTAACAATAACAAGTTTCCTTACTTGATGGAAAAACAATCATCTTGAGGTTTGAAATGTTAGTATTTATTCCAAATTTATAAATGTATAAAACTATATGTATATATAATAAACTGTATCTGTAATACTTAAGTGGGTGTACCGTACTCTATTATAATGTCATCATTTAAATGATGTTTATCTTTTCATTCAGTTAGAGATTATGTTTCTTTTTGTAACCCATCTGCTTTTTTGCACTGCGGTTGGTTTGTATATTTGCATGACGGCCCTCATGCAAAGAAACATTCAAAACGGACCATCCTGTGTAAGCTGGAACGGATGAATGAAGCTATTCACTTCATTGTGTGATTAAAGATATGGTACGCAACATTTCTGCATTGAATTTGGCGAGTCGTTTGTAAATCGTCCCAAAAGTTTTTCATCAATGTTCAAATGCAGAGAGATTCATCAGCGTTTTCACTTGTTTTCGCCTTTATCTTTGAAGTTTAAGAGTCGAGGGACAGCGAGCGTGACTTAACAAAACCTGGAACCAACTTTAACACATTACCTCCTCTGCGAACATCCGTGAACATGGAAGACAACGACTCCCATGATCCCACACTCCTCACATTTTTGTTTTGTTTTGATTGAGAGACCCTCAGTGGCAAAAAATTACTTACTGAGCGATTAAGGCACTTATCCCGCAACTTGACGAAGATTTGTCCATGAAGTTAGTTTTTTTTTTTTTTTAACCCACTTCATGCGTGACGTTGATTTAATGTCCTTACCTGCTTCCTTCACAGCAGAGCCTTCACTGTCATCTTGTTCCTGCACTTACACACATGCAGTTACACTCTCTGACCACTGGGTGGAAGCAGTGTTCAGCTCAAACAGCTCATTTATTCGGAGCCCTGCTGCTTCCCCCCTAAATTATGGAGAAAAACCAAATGGTCAGCTTTCATCACGTCTGCTCTTGAGGTTTTGTTACTCTTTAAACAAATCTACACAGCACTAAGTGGAGTGAACACAGTGTGACCGTGTGTGTCTATACAGTACGTGAGGGGAAGAGTGGGCATCCATTTCTCGGGTCATGTTGTGTTTGTTGGTGTCGCAGGATCATATGAGGTGTGTTTATCAAGCAGAGGCCTTCATATATACTCACCTTGACTTCCTTTTCTCCTCCGCTGACAGATCGGTTGCTATGGTTGCAACCTTCCCACCTCAAGTACAAGGGATACATGTTGGAGGCCATATTTCAAAAACTAACCCCGGACTTTGCTTATTTTTCTTTTCTTTTCTTTTCTTTTCTTTTCTTTTCTTTTCTTTTCTTTTCTTTTCTTTTCTTTTCTTTTCTTTTCCCTGATTTGTTTGGGATTACTTTTACATTATGACAACAATACATTGCATTTTTGTACACCTACTACTTCAGTTGCAGTCTACTACACATGGCGTGTTGGATGTGTTGTAGCCGACACTATGCAAGTTTTGTCTGTATGTTGGCTGTATGCTGAGTCAACAGTCTGGCAGGTTGAACCCGTTAGTGTGTTTAGCTGGAAACAGAAGAACCTGCACCGCACACACTTAGACAGACAGGCGGTAGTGTGCACAATCAACACCGATACCGATTGATCCAAATTAAAGGGAAGTCCCCCGCCTCCACTCCTGAGCTGGAACAGACAGGCCTGTAAGCAGGATGTGAAGTTGAGTGAGTTGCGTAACCTTTAATAGCTTAGAGCAACAAATAGCTGGGTAACAGCGAGTAAAGGTTCAACACCTCTCTTTACAAGAAACAAGAAAACACGATTTGATTGAGTTCACATGGGGCATGTAAGGAAAACGATTACAGCACACGAAACAAAGCAAGACTCTGTAATAACATAACACTAAACGGGGCAGGAACTGTTGCCAAATTATGCTGTAATTGAGGTATTCAATGGAAACAATATGTAGAGTTTATACAAAATAACACATGTAGCTGCATTAGAATCCCTTTGCAGGAAACAAATGATGGAATTCACTCTGTCACTATCATCCTCCCATGACAACTTGTCCTGATGAGCCTAAAGTCTTTGTATCGGCGTGCAGAACTTGTCATGATGACTCGGCATTTCTCATGGACTGCTGACATTAAAACCCTTTCAGACTTCCTCCTAACCATACTGGCATCAGACTAGTTTCAAGGTGACATGACATCAACATAATGTCAGAAACTGAAAAACTGTTGAACCCAGTCAGTCAAAGATTATCAGCAGACTGTACAGGAAAAACTGTATGAATAGTTTTATTGTTGAACATAGGCGCACCAACAGTCGAAATGCAGCTGTTTTGGCAGGAATCCTTTACGTGTTGTCATTTTCTACTGCTCAGTGAGGCAAAATCATAAAAAAAAAAAAAAACTATGGAAGGAAACTAAAATGAGTACTATGATGTTCTGGTTGTCATAACCATTGTGATAAAATCGCAGTCGTTCAGTGGAATTTGTGTTGTAATAACGGCTTGAGTTTCACAAAGGTGTTTCCTGTTGGTCCTGTGTTTTGATTTGATGTCGTCATGGTGAAGTTGAAGGAAGCTTAAGAAAATATAAATAAACCAAAAAGTGAAAAAAACATTTTATCAAAAAGCTTGTATGTTTTTGTAATATCAGATATCTACTACTAACAATAATGAAAAGGGGAACTAAACTGATGAATGGACTAGTTTTACAACAATTTATCTGAGTGACACTCTGCACTGCTAGTTGATATAACATCAAGTAAAAAAGGCTGGATGGGCCGCACGTAAAATACAGCGCACTATGAAAATCTTGTGCATGATTTAACCTGCCCTTTGGTGTTCAGAGTGAACACCCAGTGAAAGCATAAAGAATGGTGTAGTTAATCTTTGCGCTGGACAGATTTAATGGAGCGGTGTCAAGTGACAATAGCTGGAAAAGCCATCGGAGTGAACCTAATGCGATCAGAATAGCCCGTGTCTGTCTCCCATCCAGGAATTTACAGTGGGGGGGGGGGGGGGGGGGGGGGGGGAAGCCCAGGTGAGCCTTTATTCACCCCAAGTGCACACACGCACAGTGAAAGCACACATTCGCCATTAGTAAAACCTTTTCTTCTTGACCTTTAATACCAAAACATGCTCAGACGAAGACACTTTATCCACCTGAAACTTCTACAGTTTGCACAGCAACACCTCTAAGTACCTCTGTTTAGTCATTTATAAGTGGAACATAAACATTCAATAAACTATATTGAAATTCGAAGTGTTACCTGATGTATTTGTCAACAATGATACATCCTCTTGTGGGCACTCACAAATGCCTTATGGAAATGTCACATGTGAGATTTTCATATGTAAACTAATATTTTACTTTTTTAACCTAAGTATGGATGAAGAATATCATTTTCTATTAAGCCCATGTCTATGATCCATTAAAAGACATAATGAACATACTTATAATGCATTATAATGCACTAATCACACTATATAATCACTCATAACTCACTCAATTATAACTCATTGTGGCGCCAATGTCTGTAATGCATTAAAAACAATCTTATAGTACACTACAGTGTGCCTCTACTGTTAGAAATAATACATATTCAGAGTGGTTTATAACTATGATCAACAACATTAAGTATTTTATCGGTGTCAGTATTTCAGAATTTCACTTAATAACACACATCAATGCTTTATAATGTGGTTATAAGTAACTGTAAGTGGCCATTGGGTGCTTTTGGTCAAGTAATGAAATCCCTGTGTTACAGGCAGGTGTTACACATTACAAGCTGGTTATAAGACACTATAATGGTCATGTTTGCTTTGAGTAAAGTGAAAAAAAAGTGAAGTCAGTGCACAACATGCTGTTACGTGCATTTTTTTAAAACAGGCTATAACACACATCATACTAATGTTGATGATATATTATATACATTGGTGTGATAATGAGTTATTATTATTGTTACACAGAATTATGAATATTCATAAGTGACATGATAATACAGCGCTATGGGTGCATTAAAACTTATTGTTGCTATGATTCTAACGTGTTATAATGCAATATAGAATGGCCTTTTTAATGCATTATAGCATTGATTCTAATGTGTTTCAACTGAGGATTTTAATACACTATGATCCATGAAAAACAATGAGTGACCAGCGATTATGAAGTATCAGTACTAGACCTCATCATAAAATGCTTTATAATGATTGTAATACAGCATTCTGAATGTAAATGATTGCTTATAAGTATAGGCACACTATAATGCATTACCTGTTTGTTTTTAATGTATAATGGCCATTGGCCTAATAATGAGTAATTGATATCAGAGTTAGAAGCACTTAGAAGGCTTTAACAGTGATTGTATAGCATTAATGGTGCATTTGACACATTATGACATCATTGGCGTCATAATGAGTTATGAATATTTCTATGAAGCATTATGAATATTTGAGAGTGCTTATAACTTTGATTACACAGCGCTATTATTTTATTTTAAGACACTATTGGTTCATTATAGAATGTCTTAGAAATATGTTTGTAATGTGTTTTAATGCATTATAGACATGTCCCTTATACAAAAGTCTGACCACATAATCAATTTATGCTTTTACATGGGAATTATATATGATCAGATGTGATTTGAAACTAGTAAACAATTCTTCACAGGAGAAGTTTTACTAGTTGCACATTAAATAATCACTTTGTTGTAACCAGCTTCATTATAGTGTGTTATAATCATTCACGGCATTGTGTGTATTCTGCTATCACATGGTAAATAAAGGGGACTTCATGTTTTCACTGTTGTGCTGTTTAAAATTAAACGTGTGTGACTGAAGCCAAACAGGTCAAACGTTTTACTGTGGATGTCTGATATGTTTCTCCTCGTCTCGGGGCTCTGGATCGGGCTGCAGAGATGGAAGTCAGGACTCGGTCTGCCAGCTGACCTCTCACTCGAGCACAGAGCGCCCGCAGTGTGCGTATGTGTTTGTGAGAGTGTGTGTTTTGTAACAGTACGCGTCCAGCACACAGGGAGTGCATTAATGCTCGCACTCCCCTGGCCATCCCTCTCTCTGTCTCTCTCTCTCTCTTTCCTGACCGTAACTCTACACCGCGCACCCCCCCATCAACCCCCTCCTCCTCCGTCCCCTCCTCCTCCTCACTCCCCAAGCCCCCTGCTGTTTTATCCTGTTTTATGGGACACACCTGACACACCTTAAAATGCATAATGGCCGAGGAGAGGCTGAAATCAGTGTGCTCATCAATAATCACACTCCTGCGTTTGACCTCAGAAGTGCTGTAAAACCGAGGAGAAACAAAAGAAAAAGAGGTTTTACAAGTTAGTTTTACAAGAAAGTGAAATGTCAGTGGTGCAATTTTGCAAAACGAGGCTTTTTATTTGCAGTACTGGTACTTACAAAATAGTTTTTTTTTGCCATTGATTTATCATAGGCTGATAAATTTAAAGGCCAAATGTAGAAATCAATCAGTTTGAAGCATTTTGTTTGTCTCAACTGATCATAATTGAAAAATACGCTCTACACGGCTTTGGTTATGAAGATTGCTGATGTAAACAAACATTGTTTCAAATGTTGCTGCTGCCGGGCGAAACTCCTGTCAACATTCAGATTGCCTTTAATATTTACATTTTTACTCCCAGGTTGGACAAGGCACTATAAGGATGAGGATGTTTGTAATACAAACCATATTCTACACAGTTACACTACTAATAAACCTTGATTTTATCCCTCTGTCTTTCTGGGTGTTCCTTGTAGCTCTTGGCCTGGACATGTGCACCATTTCAAGTCTTCATGTGCGCCCCCGAAATCACTGGCTCTGCGCTGCCTGTCAGCATTGCTGAATCAGCCAAGAGCAGACTGTCTGTGAACCATTTACATTGCAATCCATGTTATATTTAGAACTACTTCGGCTCAGGCAGGCGTTTTTCCACCCATACATTGAAGATTAATTTCATACAAGAATCACAACGAAGCCATTTAGAATTATTTTCATGAGATAAATCAGCCACATTTAAAAAAAAAAAAAGAAAAATGGTATGACACTGCTACCAAAATGAATTTATGTTAGGGGTTATTATATAGCTTAATGTAGATGCATTATGTTTCATACTTGTTTCTAAGAATAATCAAGGTAGAAGGTAGATTTTGTGTTTTTTGGGGGGATTATACCTTTCAGAGCAAGACGTTTACTGCCTACTGTCTCACATTATCCAGTCATGTTTTTTAGATTATCAAAGAGGAATTTCAGTTCATGTCATGTTATTCCCATTCAACAGGAAGAAGTTTCATCTGTGGTGGTGAACAGTCTGCTGTTACAACCAGGGGAAGAAGAAAAGAGTTTGCCCTTCTCAATAACTAAAGTTGACACACAGTTCAGCGCAGAGGCAGAAGAAGTGGATCAAATTGAACACCGCCTGATAAAATTGTGTGTTTTCATGTAACATCTCGGGCTTTCATTTAAAAAAAAAAAATCCAGTACATCTTTTTACGTGTTGCCACAGTTTGAAGTGATTTAACGGTGGTCATGTTGCAACCAGTTGATATTCCTCTCTGTCGTCTGACTGAAACAGTTTCCACTTTGCAGCCGCAGTATATCAGTAATGCGGATCCCAGCTGTCTCACTCCCTTGTTAGTACAACCGAAAATCTCTCCGAGCAACAAGTGGCATGAATCATTAACTTTTCACACCCGATGTCTTAATTTGTTTGAGAAATAGCCGTACTGCAGTATCATCCTCACAGACACTCTGATTCATTTTATTTTTACCATTAACTGGGACAATCAGAGTCATTTTCACATTTCTCTGTTAGATTATTCGTCTTAAGCAGCAGCAGATTCATCTTTAAACCGAGACGGTAGTTTGACAAACCGTCCATGACCCTGTGAATCCCTTCCAGCTTTGAGGCTGCTGCTATAAAAGTTTGACCTCTGACCTCCCTGAAGGGGGTCTAAGTGAAAAGAGAATTTCCCCACTGGGACTAATAACGTGTCACATTAGAACTATCATCACCGTACCTGACATTTCCACGCATTTCCACATCACTCAACAGAAAAGACTAAAGATTAAATGAGTATGTGGTACTGAGTATATTGTGCTGAACAAAATATATGAATCTGTGCTTTAAACAAACCGAGGGACGACATGTTCACGCATTTAACTAAGATGATTATCTAAACTCAACATATCTCTGAAAGTAGTTTTGAATAATGGCAGCTTAGTGATACACTGAAAACAATGTTGTTGATGTTTGTTTTTTTGTCTTGGCCAAAAAAAAAGAAGCCAATTAGGCAAGTTAATCAATTATCATCATCTACTGTTCTTTACAATTATTGCTTTATCAATCTTCCCAGCATCATTGTCATTATGTGAGTATTGAGGATGACAAATTAAAATTAAGTCCAAATGAGGGCAGGGTCCTAAAACTGTTTCTTGCTCTACAAAAATAAGTTTAAAAGAAAAAATAAATATTACATTTGCTCAGAATTGCAAAGTTAACACCCCCGTAAAAAATGAATATTTTTATACCAATTTACAATTAGAAATAGTTGTATTTTAATGAACTCGCCCCACTTCCAAGATCCTCACATAATTAATTACCAACACTGTATGACAGTCTAATAATAGCTTAATGTTTTCATGCGATATTAACCTAATTTTATTTCCATATTAATTAATTAAAAATCCAGACATGACAGCTCCACATAATAATCGATAAAAACAACAACATAAGGGGGGAAACGAAGGAAGCTGCTGTGATTGACAGGTCCGTAATTTAAATGAGTTTTTAAATCACATTATAATTGACTGAGAAACTTTCAAATCAAAAGTCATCTGTTTGATCTGATACGAAAATTGGCTGAATGTCTTTTGGCTGCCATTTCATGAGACAGAACTGAAGTTAAGCATCAAAATAAAATGTGATTTAGCTGCACGATGCAAATAAAAAAGCTGAGTGGGGTAAAAAAATACAAAAGCGTCCTGGCTGCTACGATCTGCAGCCCCGGCCACAGCAGCTGTGCTCAATATAAAGTCATAAATCGATATGGCGATTAAATAACGATCAAATCTCCATTATTCAGTCAAGCAGTACGGAAAACAGTGTGCGTAAAGGGGGGATTTTGCTCTAATAAATGGACGGTGATGTAATTATGATGACAATAATCTGTTTACCCGGGTCTATCGCTCATGGAGCAAAAGCAGATCTCGGGTCAGAACAACTCTGGCTGCTTAATTTCCCATAAAAGTGAATGGATGTGATCTTTACAAGGCCAGGGCTGCACATTCTCTCCTCATTGTGATTTTTCTTCCCGAGGCAAAGTGGCGAGCTAACTCAAGCTAACACAAAGTGGCGAGCTTGTTTGCCTAAAGTTTTCTGAACACTTAACATTTAATCCCCGCAACATCCTCATGAATCGCGGCAACTTGACGGGCAGATGTCGGAGAGAAAGAAAAAAAACACACGACTAGTTCACACCTGTCTGTTTTGCGCAGATTCCTCCGCTGCCATTGTTCCCACGAGCCAGCTTGGCAGAGTCCAAATCAGCGTTTATAAGCAGCGCCGCCTTGTTAGGACTTTTCTTCAATGCTGGCGGATTTTCCTTACATCCTCTGCCCGAGAAAAACGTTTAATAGCCTCCCCTCCCCTCCTCCCCTCCCCGGGCACACATGGCGCACTCACGGTGCCAGTTCAAGTTCACGTTTCAAGCCTTATGGGAAACAACAGAGAGCGAAAGTGCGAGGAGACGAACAATCACAACTCCTCGCGGGGTTACAGGGTTGGTTTGGGGAGAGACCAACTATTCCGTGTTCTGTCTCCTGAACCAGCCACTATTACAGGCGTGTTTTGAGTGGAGCCATATGCAAAGTCCTCGTTAATTATAAACCGTGCGCTTTTTTAAAATTGTATTTATTTTATTTTTTTGGAGATGCATGCGTAATTGACCTCCGTCCGCCAGCAAGGTGTGAGCGATCCTTTGCCATTTACACACAGCTCACACACTCCTTGGGTAGACTTTTCATAGTCACACTCCCATCAGAGCCGTATAGTTTAACCAGAGGACAATTATACCCATCCGCTTTGGTTCACGTATTAAAGGGAAAAGAAATCCTCACCAGCCAATCAATACTCCGCAAACCTTTAGCCACATTATGCATATTTGCTATTTTCCCGAATAAGGTATTTTTAAGGAGACGTTTGGACAATTTGCAGGTTGCGAAAAAATTGCATTTTGCAAGGAGCTGTCAACAAAACAAGATATTTAGGACTGGACATTGGGACTATTTGCAGCCAAGACATTGATATTTTTAAGGAGGCGTTGGGACAATATGCAGGCAAACAAAAAAAAGGATTTTCACCAAGTTGTCAGGACATTTTCCAGCTGTGCTGATGGCAACAAAAGAAGATATTTAGGACAAGAAGTCTGGACAATTTGCAATCACGGTTGGCTTTTGCACAAATGTGTTATTAGATGATAACACAACAAAGATAAATGTACAAGTGAGGCTCAAAAATACACCATTATATAATTATTGTGACCACACTGTACTGAACCTGCAGCCTGAAAACAGCTGCAAAGTATTGCAGCTTCTAAAGAAAATATAACATTCTCAAAATATGCTGTTTTTAATTTTTAATCCATGCGTAAAGTTCGGGCAGCTAACTGTGTGTGTGCGTGTGTGTGTGTGTGTGTGTGTGTGGTGGTGGTGGTGGTGTTGTTGAAGGTGTTGCACGACTGAAGCTGTTCAAACAAAGTGTCTTCTTTCAGCGCCCGTTTCCAGTTCTGTGTTGTTGTATTTCTTCTCTCTCCGCCGAACACTAGGGCACTTTTGTTCTCCTCAGCCGAGCGCGGAAAGATAAGGTGTCATCACTTGAACATCAAGGCACTACCCCAGTTGGGAAAAGCTCGTATAAATTTCGCCCCAGCTCTGCCTGTAATAGCCACATGTCTCTCTCTACTTGTGCTGTTTTTGCAAAGTACCGGATTAAGTGTCGATTTTTTTTTTTTTATATATATATAACATCGGCAATGGAGGCTCGGGTGAACTTTGACCTCAAATCGGCGAACTTCATTTAAAAAGCGTCTAAATTAACTTCAGACAGTCTAAAACCCTCACTTATCTAACTCTAAATTATACTCCCTGGATTGAAAAGGCCTTAACTTCGGCAAACATCACATTTCCTCTTTCCACACATTTCCAAACTTTTTAGCCCCTTTAAACACAGTTCTTCTCGCATTTCCATTCAAAAGGCCAAGGACGCACAAGCCTGGGAGGGAATGACTCGTGGAGAATTGAGGGAGAAACAGACTTCCCCTTGCAGCATTTATGATTAGATGGCAGATAATCCCGGGATATCGACCCGTGCACGCCGGCAGACTCCCCACACATAAAGAACAATATCCCCCTTTCTTGGAGGAGCAGGGGGTTTGTGTCAGGGGCTAAGAGCTCTTGATTTTTTAGGTAATGCCATCTGATTATACATTTCCCCCCAACGTTATTGGGAAAACTGGTGTTTCAGCGCACAATGAACAACAACAACAACAACAACAACAACAACAACAACAAAAACATTGAGAAGTTATGAACCAGGGCTCACCACAGCCAGCCCTGTGTGTCGTTAGGATACACAGTTTTAGTTACAGTAACTGAAATAAGACCTATTAGATAAAGAAAAATCCTCAATTAAAAGTGTAAGGAAATAATTAAAAGCCGCACACACACACACACACACACACACACACACACACACGCACACACACACACACACACACACACACACACACACACACACACACACACACACACACACACACACACACACACACACACACAGGCTTCCCAGTAAACACACCTCCTCCCCTGGTGAGACATTCGCCTGCAGCTGTCTGAGAATACTCGCTCTCTTGACATACTTTTTTTTTTTTTAAACAAAAAAACGTCACGCTCTGAAGACAGGATGTAAACAAACCGGTTGTCTTAAAAAAAAAAAAGAAAAAAAAAAGAAATCCAGAATCGATTTTTTTTAATCCATGTATTTCTTTCTCTTTTTATTGTAAAGGGTATATGAAACTATAGGTGAGTCGGTTTTTTTAATCGCAAAGTTTACATGCAGTCTCTTTCTCCAAATGAAAATACAAATAATAATAATAATAATAATAATAATAATAATAATAATAATAATAATAATGATAACAATAATACTAATAATAATATCAAGAGACTAAGATATTTCATCTTATCACGGCTCTTATAAGACACTTGAGAATATCGTCCCGCATCTTTTTATCTCCCAACCCCCTCCTCAGAAAAAAAATAATAAAAGCTTATGGCTCTCTTGGAAAACCTTTTGTAAACAGAAAGGCGATAGGGAACCTTTAACTCTGCGCCTGTTGGAGTCTGTTGCATCTAAACCCCCTAAAATAACAAAGGTAATAGTAACAAGAATTAAGACATTTTATTGTTATTGTTTTCAACAATATAACATGTTACGTTATTACATTCTGGTAAAATACTTTTTTTTTCTTTTTCTTTTTTTTTAATACCTAAAACGAGCTACAATCCGCTCCACCTCTTGTCTGCACCAAACACTTGCAAAAACCCGATCCGCTCCAACAAGTCATAATCTTTGGAATCACATTTACCCCTTTAAAATACGCCAATAAGAGTCTGATGGTTTCTTAAGTGCTCCTCCTCGACGCTCTTTCTCCAGAAAAATCCGAGAAAGCGAGCTGGAGTTTAATTTGAGGATAGGTGGTGTTTTTTTTTTTTTTTTTTTTTTTTTTTGCGTCCGGTGGCAGATGTATTTTTCTCACTTTGACAAATATGAGACTAAATGATCTGTTACGGTGGCTGTTTTTTTTGTGTGTTTTTTTTTCGCAGTGTCCCAGTCTGTCTGCGAGAAGTGCTTGAAGCTTGTGTCTCACGCCACCACGTAACATTCGTTGCTCTCTGTCTGTGACACTTTTTCTTTTCTTTTTTCCCCCCTTTTTTTAAGAGCCAAGGTCCACTAGATTAGAAGACATAGGGTTCAGTATGGTGTCATGGTGCAATGAGTGGTGGTGGTGCACCGAGTCTGCACCGCTCGGTACCGGGATGGCGCTGGGTCCCGGCGGGGGCGCGAGGCCGTGCAGGGACTGTAAACCGGAGTTCGAGCCGAGCAGCAGAGCCGGGCTCTGGGACGTGTGATCCGGCGTTCCCGAGGGGGTTTTATCGTCGTCCGAGCTCCCCAATAGAGATTTATTTCCATTCATGGAAGAAGTCAATGGGTTGTGGCTATTGCTGTTCTCGTTGTTTTCTCTGCGGATTGGAAACAGAGTAACACATCAGTGAGGTGTGGGCACAGATTTTGCAACACCAGGAAAAATATCAAACAAATTATGAAGTGCATATTAAAAAAAAAAAAGGTCATTATTACACAGAAGAGCAAATGTGAGAATTGAATATGTGTGAATAAATATTTTCAACGCCGCACAAAACAACACAAATCATCATCCTGAGAAGCGCACGTAGCCCCCCCCCCCCCCCCCCCCCCACACACACACACACTGCTACTGTATGCATATTAATTAAGCTGCGCCAAAGTTACGCCAGCCCCCCAAAGCAGAACTACTATGATTTAAATGATCAAACACTCACAATGATTTATTAATGCGCCAATCAGCAGTGCACCCATGCGCACGCGTGCCAAGTTGAAAACAATAACTTAGTCTTTGACAAACTTGGAGAATATTGCTCAATTCACTGCAGCAGAGCAGGCAGTTACGTGTCTGTAGAGGTGAACACACTCAAGACAACACATCCATTTGACTACCTAACCTGTACTAAGCGTGTGTCGGTAACCAGGAGTGACCTGTGCACAAGTCCTCGGCCTGTGCCACGCCTGAATAAATGACAGCTGTAATGATTGCTGGACGTGTTGCTGTACGCTGTATGGTATAGCTCGCGCGCTCGCAAGTGTGTGACTGTGGCTTTTCTCAGTGGGAAGACATGATTTACGTGTAGCTTTCAGCCCGAATTAGTGGCCAGAGGGTGAAAGAGGACACCAGCCGGGCGAACACCTGACAGCAACACGTCTCCTAAAACCTCTCTGTACCCCTGCCTGTGTGTATGTGTGAGAGTGTGTGTGTGTGTGTGTGTGTGTGTAAATTTCCAAACTTTGGAAAAGTACAAACTACTCTTAATGAAATGTCAACCTGGCTGATGTGAAGGCTGCACACACCACTTACACGGCAGAGCAACTTTAAAAACGTGTTCCGAGAGGTTTTCTCGTCTTTCGTGTGTCTGGAGGGTTAAAAAACAAAACTCTCGACCTAATGTGAAAGTTCATGGTACAGTAATAAGTGTGACTAAAAAAACAAACAAAAGTGGGGTAAATGCAACTTGTATAACCTTTTAATTTACCTGATGACAAGTCTCTCATTTTCTGTCTTTCAACTTTTACGCACGGCCTGCACAATTATCACAAACATACGAACAACAGTGCGGGACGCGAGTTACTAAAAAAGTAGGAAAAGTTCATGCTTATAATGTATTTATGCATTATAAGACACACACAGATGCGTGGAGAGAACTGAAGCGGTTTATTAATAAGTGGAAATATATTAATATTTGGTCAGTGCAACAGATTGCCAGATGTAGGTCAGCATTAGACGCACCGAGGACACATTGACTGTCTGTGCTTGTTTTAAATACCCATTCCGTATATTTTTTTGCTTGGTGTCATATTCACTAAAAACAAACAGGATTCACCAACTCTGAGATGTGTTTTTGAATTCGTTATCCTACCTTTCCTTCGCCTCCGCTGCTCGGTCTCGCTGCCGTCGGTTTTTGAACCAGTTGCTGACCTGCGTGGTGGTGAGTCCCGTGGCCTCGGCCAGCTCTCGTTTCTCCCGCGGGGACGGATACGGATTGTGGGTGTACCACTCCCGCAGAACGCTCCTGCTCTTCTCCTTGAAGCAGTAGCTCGTCTCCTCGCCGTCCCAGATGGAGCGGGGCAAGGGGAACTTTCTCCGGACGCGGTACTTCCCCACGGCGCCGAGCGGGCGGCCTCTCAGCTTCTCCGCCTCGATGTAGTGCGCTTTGAGCCACAGCTGCTGCAGCTTCGGGTGGTTGTGCGGAGAGAACTGGTGGCTCTCCAGGATCTTGTAGAGCTCTCGGAAGTTCCCGCGGTGGAAGGCGACCACGGCTTTCGCTTTGAGGACGCTCTCGTTTTTGTGAAGGTGCTCGCACGCCGGGAGGGACCAGAGGAAGCGCCCCAGCCGCTCGATGTTCCCCCCTTGCTGGAGGACTTCGCACACACACGCCACTTGTTCCTGCGTAAAACCAAACGTCGGAAGCATGGACATGGCGACAACGTAAATCAATACAGATTATATTGTGCCTTTACTTCCACGTCTCCCCGCTCAGTCTCACATCAAATCAAACGCATTAAGTCCATAAGCGACAAAAGGTCCCAAAAAAGAGCAGCGTAAAAACTTCAAACAGCCCAGGGTGAAGTAATATCCAACTGCGTATTGAGGAATAAACTCAAGTCCATTCAGCCATGCAAAACCCCGGGCGACAAATCCTCATAAAGTTGGTGAGAAAGAGAGAAAGTTGCTGCTCCTACTACCGTCCTCCTCCACCTTTTCTATGCCGTTTCAACATAACCTACTCCGGGAGACCGGGCTCGCTGGCTCGTTTTAATAATATTATTCTAAGCTGGCAAGACAAGCGATTATATGAACTCTGATTGGTCGGTTATCTGACCCGGGGATGGTGAGGATAAGACAATAGCCTTAGTCAAATTATTTGCCATGGTTACGCTGTCACTCAAAGTAACCTGATACGCTTTGAGGTGGCTCCCTGGCAAAGTCAACCCAATTGTTCCCTCCACGAGGAGCCCGCCTACCAACAGAAATATCGCTCAGATTTTTCTTCTAAAACACTTTTTTTTCCTTTCCCCTCACTTTGACAGACACCTCGGGCAGCCAAACAGCGCAGGGCTGGCTGTGGTTGGGGTAGGGGGGGAGTGTGTGTGTGTGGGTGTGTGTGGAGAAAGAGAGCGGCGCTGGTCCCGCAGCTGGGGGAAGGATGGCGCCAGAGCGCACAGAGCCTGCTGAAGTATGTCTTCATGCCTCGAGCCGCGCTCACAAATCAATCAGGACTTTCACAGCGCCTGGGTCTTTTAAATTTAGTCGCTTCATCATTATATATAAGTGTACTGACTGCCAACTGACAACAAATGTAGCGTTCAATGAAAAGTTTTCCAAAAAGTGCTCCATTTGCGCGTGACGCGAAAACCCCCCAAAAGAAAAAAAAAGAAATAAATAAAAATAAATTAGATTAATGCTGTCAGAGAGGGCAGCTATTTATATTTTTTCCACCTTCTATTAATTCAGATACGTTTGATCTTGAAGCGGTAAAAAACGGCGCAGCTATTTTGTCAATAAAAACGTTTGTAAAGTCGGCAAAAGAGTGCCAAAAAGAGAGATATGTTGCAAATCATTTCAACATAAGAAAGAAATTGTTTTGAAAAGTAGAAAAAGTTAGATTTAGATAGCAGCTTATAAAAAAAATATGCCATAACTTTGCACGTTTAAAGCCTGCGCGCGTTCCCAAAGTGCGTCTCTTAAATCAGCTGATTTCTGATTTCTAATCTGGTACAGACTGCGCGTCTGTGTGATCCCTAAAGGATTATTATATTTCTGAGGGGGAAGTAGATGTGTTGCGTCAGAATCTATCACAATATTGCCGTAATACGCTTTAATATATGCATGTGATAAGAGAGATGATGATGATGATGATGATGATGATGATGGATGGATGTACGGGTGTGTAAATGAGAGGTGAGGCGGTGACGGCGGGAGCGCACAGAGTGACAGGCAGCGTCAAGGTGTGCGGCGGTGAGACGAAGTGTTCGAGCGAGCTGCTGCAGAGTTTTCTTGGACGGACAGCGGAGGAGGAGAGGAGAGAGCGGAGGAGACGCACGGCATCAACCAGCAGCAGCAGCAGCAGCAGCAACAGCAGCAGCAGCGGTGAGACTAAACTTTCTGTTTGCACTCAACTCATCTGGCTGACACGGTTTGGGGGGACGATGGAAGTCAGAGATGATCAAAATCACAAAACAGGAGTGGGAGATAAGATTTGAGGGAGCTGCCCCTGAGTAATTATTTCAGTGTGAGGGTTGAGATAAAAACCACGCAGAGAGGGATGGATTGTTGGAGGACAGTGAGGAGGTTTTGTGATTCGCTGAGGAGAAATAACTTGTCGGAGTTGATGATTTTTTTTTTTTTTCTTTTGCAGCCAAAAAGTGGCAAAGACACTACGAGCGTCACGTCACACGGCGCGCTGTGGTGATGTCATCTGTACGGCCACGGTGCGTTTATTGACTGTTGGACCAAAGATTGACCAGTTGGTAGATTTCTATCGCCTCACCATGGGACCTCTTCATTAGAGATACGATTGTCAGCTACACCCCACACCCGGTATCACATCACTCGGCAGTGCTGCCTCAAACCACATGCACACACGCGCGCGCGCGCACACACACACAAGCACGCCGTCTTTACACTGACACACACACATCGCTGCTGCTGTCTCCTGCGATAGACATGTTTCAGCAGCTTTTACCTCATAACTCAGTATCACCTGTGGACCACAATAAAAGCCCCACTTCCACAAAGGCAGGAAAAACATTAAAATAATAATAATAAATAATAATGATGATTATGATATTATTATTGCTAAATCATTCATAAGCGAAATTTGATACCTGCAGAACTCCATTTAATTTTTTCAAAATAAAAGTTTCAAATAAAACACCAGCAGCATATTTCAGGTCCAAACAAGAAGGCGCATAAAATCTCAGGGGTATAAAAATATAATTCAGTCATCGGCTTTTGTTTCAGACCGATTCATCAATAATTTCCGCGCTGCGCGAGGCCTATCAGGATGAGCTATTTCCTCCAAGTCTCGGCCGTTTAAAAGGAATTATTAGTGTAATTACGAAGTTAGTTTATTACCAGAGAAGAGGAGTCCCGTAAGAGGAGCCTGATCCCTGTTTCCGTGTTTTGTTCTCCCTGTGTTTAATAAATTGACTTGGGTTTCGCCCGAAGCGAGGTTCAGAGAGAATGACGGCATTAAGCTGACTGATGGTAATCGTCAGGGGACCGCGAGGCTCGCTTGAAATGGATAGCGAGGAAAACAAAAAGGGAGATTTAACCTCTCACAGCTCATACCAGGAAAAAAAAGAGATTTCAACTGAGAATAAAAAGTTATATTCACACTAAATACTAAAAAAGTGAAGACGAGATGATAATAATCACAGTGAAACAATAAATACAGCGTCATACCTCATGATATAACGGTATAAATGTGCCTCTGAACCGACTCCTGAACGTGTTTTAATTATTTTTGATTCACGACTCATGAGAATCGGAGAAAAGACAGCGAGACCCGATGAGTGGAAAATATGAGCTGCCTGTAAACACACAGTCTGACAGCAGCTTACAACGATTTTACTTACAAGGAGAAAAACACACGCACAAAAAACTTATCATCTCCATCCATCTAACACACACAAGCCTAAACGCCTCGTAAGTGAGCCCCAAAACACACACACACACGCACACGCACACGCACACACACACACACGCACACGCACACACACACACACACACACACACACACACACACACACACACACACATACACACAGGAGCCTCTCCTACTGCCGAGAGAGGCTCTGCAATCACACTCACAGTGCGCCTCACAGTATTTATCCAGGCAGGTTATACGTCGTCTAATTCTTAAAGTTTCATATCAAGGGCAATTCACTACAGACTGAAAACACTCCTTAGCAAAAATAAAATAAAAATAAAATAAAACAACACGTTGCTGTTTTCTATCCTCCACCTTTAACTGTCGCCTCCCTGCAGACTGATACGCGCCCCTGCTGTCAGCAGCGGTTACGCGGAGGCCTGAGCGCCTCTCTCACTCACCCTGTCCTCAGTCATTTGGATTATTTTTGGGGGGGATGAAGGGCCGCACACGCAACCAAAATAGGGTCCCAGAGGAGCTCCAGATGGGCACCATAAACGGGTCTCATTAAGACTGCATAAGAAGGTATTCTGATAAAATGATACACCGCATGAGCACGGGTGTTTAGATGAGCTGGTTATCTATTTATTGCTTTAAGACAGTATCTGGCTTTGCTGACAGAAGCACAAGTGAAATTCTTTGAGGTCGGATCTTCTAAAACTGTTCTTTTCTTTGGCATCTTTGACATGAAAAAAAAAGTTGGAGTTGAAACACCTGCTCACCTAGTCACCCAAATATCGAAATATTTATCAGCGATCGTGCAGTTTCAGGCGACGTATGAGGGGAATCAATATGAGGTCAGGGTAGATAATCACGGCAGGAAAAACACTGCGTAACGGTGCATCAAAACCACATGCGTGACATCCACAACTTCAACACCGCGTCAATCACACAATGAGAATATGTAAAACACCTGCGGTTCGCTGTCAGCTCCTTTTCATTTGTTGGTTAACATCTCCAGCCACTTTCAGGACATTCGTAACAAATCAGGCTCATAAAAAGTGACGGGCACAAAATCTGCCAATAAAAAAAGAAGTGAGGACGCGCCCACAGTGTCTACAGTATAAATGACACCTATGTTTACGACACTAGATTGCATCCAATCAGAGATTAAGAGGATATCAGAGCAAAACTGAAGACTGAATCAAGCATTTAAATTGAACATAAACACGAAGCATCCTCCTTTCGTCGGGCTGCTCGCGGCTGTGCGCACCCGGCCGGTGTCAGGGCGCACCGGGGTCCTGTGTCTGGCCCCTGACAGTGTTTGTAAACCACTTGTTTCCACGGATCAGTTTGATCAGAGGGCTCCGGCTCCGAAACGGTAATTATTACGGCCGCTGATGAATGGAGATCGCGTTTCCTCTAATAGCCAACCCCTTATTTTCACAACCTCCCACCGCTCACCTCGGCCGCTCTCCACCGCGACCCGCACTAATTGAGCTGATTATTGCAAGATGTTTTTTTTCTTCCGTGTGTGTGTGTGTTGCAAAGTTTATGTGTTGGGGTGTGTGTATGTATGTATATGGGAGGGGGACGTGGCTTTTATTCTGCAAGACACGCACTGAGCTGAGACAAGCGCAACAAGGGGTTGATGAGTAACATTCTTTCGGACAGACATCCAAACGCGCGGAGAGAGAGGAATTATTAAAGCCAGAGCCTGCGCGTCTATACCGGTTAAAGGGATATGAATGAGGGCCTATCCAATAATTGGTTGTTTACACCTATCTTGTTACCCCAGAGGCCAAGGCTATCCGACAGAGCAGGGAGGAGATTTCAATAAACCGCACAGGCAAGCAGCAGGGAGGGGCGGGGCAGAGGTGTATGTGTGTGTGTGTGTGTGTGTGTGTATGTGTGTGTGTGTGTGTGTGTGTGTGTGTGTGTGTGTGTGTTTGTGTGTGTGTGTGTGTGTGTGTGTGTGTGTGTGTGTGTGTTTGTTGGCTCTGATCGGTCGACAGGTTCATCAGATTGGACGGTTTACGTTTCAGGCCCACTCTGGTACACACAGGCCTGCACAAAACGCTGCAATTTCACAGGCTGTTAAAAAGGTGAACCAGCCATCACCTTCACTTGATGATCATCACACCAGCAGAGCAGCACAATCAGGTGGAAAAAGGGCAATCATGTCTATCTATGACACTGCCTTTCCACTTGCAAGCTGACACACAGGCCTAGGATCAGCCTTTTATGAATTTAGCATGAAAGTTTGGGACAGTTTTAAAAATCATCTCAAATCAAGATCAGAAAGATTTTTCTGATCAGAGATTATGCATTTCTTCAAATGCCCAGCAAGACAACCAGTGTTACCAAATAATATCACTCTGTGACACTGTGACTATTTAAAAATATACTTTTTTTGTGCAGTATGACATAAAAAAATACAGTAAATGTGATGCATTAATGCTTATAAAAAGTATTTGTCACAAAAAGTGACTAAAAGTACAGCAGATATGTCAGTGGGTCGATATTATCAGCTGATATTGGCCGATCACAGTTGTAAATGTGGTGGCTTATATGCCCTCCGATATGCACTGATATTAAAATCTTTATTTCTAGAGATTATAATGCAGAAAAAGATGCCTGGGCTACATTAGATTGATTAACTTCCCAGAGAGTAAACTGTTAAATATATAATATCTGGCCTCTGTTACAGATCCAGTGTCAGTGTTTGATAGCCACAATTAAGGGATCATTGCAAAGAAAATATGTATATATCAGACGATATATCAACTTCCAAATTTTCTAAGTAGTGTAGGTTTACCATCGGCCCCAAAGATTCCACATCGGTCAGGTTCTATAAAAAGGCTGTTAGGGTTGCAGCGATATAATGGTGTCGAGGTATATGGCGTTAAGAAAATACAGAGTTACACTGCGTACGTTTGCTTATCTGCAGTATTGAATTCTACCGTATTATTGTTGTTAAAAATCAGTATATTTCAAGTTGATATCAAATTTCTTCTAGCTTTAAAGTTTAGTTGACCCAGAAAGGAAAATTCAGTCATTATGAGTGGATGAGTAGAATTTTTATTTTTAGGTGAATTTATCCTTAAAAGGTCATGTAACTCCTGATAATGATAACTAGAATGGCACTCGGACACTGACCTAAAAAGCCTGTTTATTTCATCAAGATCCAGACATTATTCCCTGAAAAACATAAAAGGAAGAAAAACACCCCAACTTGCAATGTTAAAGAAAGTGAGAAAATATTGCTGGATCCATCCTATAAACAGGAACGGCAGCAAAAGTCATTGGCATATATTCTGGACCAAGACTCATCCTCCATCCAAGTTTTGTGGAAACCCATTTGGTTGTTTTTTTGTGTAATCCTGCTGACAAACCAACCAACCAACAAGCTAAAAAAAAAAAAAAAAACAGTCTCTTACTGTTGCACCACTAAGGGCTACAGTAGCTACAGAAATACAAACTGGTGTATCAGCCATAAACTGGCAGGTAGGCTGTTTTCAGCAAATAAAAAAGCTCACTAAAATCCATTTTGGTTCATTTCCATTCCACATAATTACATATTGAACGTGTTCTGGAATGAAGAGAACAAATTAAAAGCCCTGCAATTAAGCACAGGCTTTGCACTTATGCAGCTACACCTATTACAAACTGGCAAAAGAGCTTTAACCAACCAACCAACACCCCACTGTCCACCACCACCACCTCCACCTCCACCACAATCACTGCGCTGCGGTGGAACAAACTTAACTCCCAAATTGCAGCTAGCCTGAGCACCAGAGCAAACAGCAACAAGTGTCTGTTTTTCTAAAAGGCTGGTCATTGGAGCTGATGAGTAGCAGTGTGTGTGTGTGTGTGTGCAAGAGAGAGAGCGAGAGAGAGAGAGAGAGAAAAAGAGAGAGAGAGAGAGCGTGCCGCTTGCTGCTGAGGTTAATTTATTCGATCAATCACTCCATTTGATTCCTGTTTATTTTCAGGAGTCGCACGGTCATTTCAGCCTCACACTGAGCCCTTTATGCGCTGCCAAGGCGTTTCCCCTCGGCCAGTAAGAACGTATAGCATGCGTTCGTTCGGCTGTAATTTGGAGAGGAGAAGGGTTCCAGCATTTCTCAGATATTTCATGGTTCCTAACCTTTATGGTGAAATCCCCTCAGACCTGTCTCTCGTCAAACCTGCAGTGTGCAGACATGCAGGTATATGAGCTTCACACATAGGCTACACTGATTTATGTCAATGCTGTTGGCTTGTTTTAAATGACTGCAAACACACTCCAGTGTAGAATTATGGATTATCGTCTGCAATTTGGCAACTGGTACACAGGGCCAAGTGTGCAGCCTTTTCTATTCATGCCTTTTCTCTAGTACAGGCTTATAGGGAAACCGGGACCAATATGTAGGATCAGATAATCAAAGACAGAAGTCTGGTACATATAATTGGATCATGATAACCAATTGCTTCTGATCATGTAACGTTTGGAATAGCAAATAAATGCCTCTTTTGGCCAGAAAACATGAGGAAAGTCTTTACCCCACCCATAAAATAAATAAAAAGAGGATTCCACCATGACACCACAATGTTATTTCAGTGTGAATAAGGCTAGAGCTGGGATGAGAACTTATTTTGGAAACTAGTTTTACTAAAACAGCAAGGGAGAGACACAAAACAACAACATGTCAACCCACAGAGAGCTCTGCAGTTACAGTTTTACAGCATCTCCGCTTGTTAAATGACTTACTCTCAGAAAACCATGGCTCGGATGACCAAAAATCTATTTTATTCAAGAAAAAAAAAGAAAAAGAAAGTGTGATTCTTAAATTAAGTATTTTCTTTAAATCAAACCGGGGGACTTTGGTTTCCTGTGTGAATCTTATAGATCGTGCCGTATAGTATTCCTTTACAGCTCTCTACTTATAGCAAAAGTCTGCAGCATCGCTTAATGCTTCTCCCTCATGCAACATTCTTCCTTTTTACAGTGCTGGAACTCGTATGTCAGGAAAGAATTTATTAAAAGCGACCAGCAGTAATTAGCAATGTGCTAATGCTTGAATTTGTATCCATTCCTGTATGCAGGATTTTTACAACACTTGGTGGTTTCACTTGAAACACAGGCTTGACCCGGTGTCACCGGCCATATGGGCAGTAAATAGTTCCATGATAGAGTCAGTGGTTTCAGTGATACCGTACCGGGGAGAAACGTCTTATTATATATCATACTACATGGTGTTTTTATGGCATAAAGATGATTGACAATGAAGTGTTGGTGAAGTGATTGGTGCTTTGTTTTATGGTGACCTGATTCATTGGTTTGAACAGTTTTATTTATTTGAGCTTCAGTGTGCGTGTGGGTTGAAAACAGCTGCACAAACTGCTTTATCTTTTAACATATGTGTGAAAATTAATTCCCACACTTACACTGTGTCACTGTGATGTTATTATGACAAGAACCAAACTATTTAACATTATGGTATTAGGTGTAGGAATTTGACGATTATGTAATTTGCCTCCATTTGCATAAACTAGCTTAGCTATGCTATCACTAAAGATTCAACCCTACAAGACACCACCAATATAAGTTTTAATTGATAGTAGAAATGCTGTGATACTATCAAGAAACAAGAGACTACAGCCATGCTAGTAGCTTTTTAACACTGTGGTTAGGCACAGAGATGTTTTGAACTAAAAGCTAATGCTAGCATGGCAGCAACCTCACAATGCTAACATGCTGATGTTAAGCAGGTTTATTGTAAGCCATATTCATCAATTCCTTATTTGGTGATAAACCAAGGTTTCTGACAAATTTAAATTGTGACCTGATGGTGGTGCTAGAGGAGAAGTCAGGATGATCATCAAAGTCATGCTGTCAAAGTCATCCTCTGGGTAACATGAATGTACCAAATGTCAAAATACTGGTGGTCCTCTAAGTCATGGAATCACCAAATTATTTAGGATACATCCACTGGGGATCATGAACGTCAGTACAAACTTTCACTTTTTAATCTTTCACAAAATAAGTAAAAAATTCGAAGACCTTGTGGTGCTAGAGGATGAGGCAAGAGGGTCACCAAAGTAATTGGGATTCGTCTTCTGTGAGGGAAAAGTGAATGTACCAAATTTCATGGCGATGCATCCATAATGTTTTTCTCTAAAGACCCAAAATGTTGCTGCTCAGGCAAAAAGTCAGAGAATACATCCAATTCATTAGGATTCAGCCACTGGGGAACATGAATGCCTGTACAAAATGTGCTGCCAATCTATCCTATTGATGTTGACATATTTAACAAGGTGAGTTAAAACGTTTAAGTGCTTGTAGTGCTCAAGGAAAAGTCAAGAGGATCACCAAAGGAATTAGGATTCATCCATTGGGGATCATGAATATCAGTTCAAAATTGGTGCCAATCCTTCCTGTAGATGTTGAGATATTTAACGGAATATGCAAAGACTAAGAGGTACGTGCAGTGCTAGAGGAGAAGTCAGGAGGATGACCAGTGTCATTACGATTTATCTTCTGGATAACATGGATGGACCACATTTCACGGCAATGCATCTCATATGTTTCTCTAAAAAAATTAAAAATTTCAACACACTGGAGTGTGAGAAAAGTTCAATAAGATTCATCTACTGGGGATCATGAACGTTTATAAAATCCACACTGACCAACAATGCCATCTCTAGAGTCATGTCGCCAGTATGGCTAGTATTACAATAAAAACATGCCCATGAAAAGACAGATTCCCTCAGGCAGCTGATCCTCCTTTCCAAAGAACACAAGTCATTCTGTTTGGGGACTGATTCATGCTGTCATCACATTGCAGACCGCCACAAAATGAAGAAGGGTCTTTACAGTACAGCTCTGACTTTTTTCTTTTCACAGTTTTCTCTGAGTTGTATAAGTTATTCAAGCTCTGCAAACCCCATTTCCACTCCGAAGCCTCCAAGAAATCCCATTAATGATGTGTCTACTTTCATCGTCCAAATGACTTCTCCCTCATTAAACCAAACCATCCATCAAACTTTTTGCTGTACTCTCCTTGCTGTTCGGCAAAATACGAGAAACTGTGAAGATGAGGGCGAGTGTTTGCATTGTAAATAGGAGTGTGGCACGGCGTGTCGCTCATTTGTTTTTATATGGAAGAATTGTATTTCATGATTGCTTTTTAATTCTGCCTGCAGGGTATATTAAACGCCTGCGAACCTCTGAACACTTTGTCCAGGAAACTAACAATTATAGTCAATCTGAGCATATGGCAACCGCAGCTATGTGGGAGAAAAGATGGGGCTCAGGCTGACGAACCGCCGCATGCATCGTTGCACTTTACTCAGATTTAGTTTCTCCATATATCGTTGCTGTTCATGCCAGCGACTGTTAAAATTTCTCTTCAATCCAGAATATAGATCATGATTTAGTATCTCTTATTTACGGCAAACAATATTTTGACTTATTCAACTATAAAGTAAGTGCATATCTGTAAAATATTACAGCACTAAGTGGTGTTCTGTAAGCCTGATCTCACACGAAAACAACATATACTTTATATATATATATATATATATATATATATATATATATATATATATATATATATATATATATATATATATATATATACATACTGTTAAATATGATGATCAGAGCAGCTGTTTTAAGCATAACCTTACTTAAATCTTCCCGTCCCACATTTATTCTGCTATTCCTGGATCAAACCCACTTTAACTTCTTTACCTTCTTGGGCTTGTTTAAATCCTTCATCCTTAAACGCTGTTGCCAAAGCTATTGTAGCCTGTCATTATTTTGCGATTTTAGAAAGCCCTCAGTCTAACACTGCTAAACTATGTTCGTGTTCTGTTATAGATATAGGATAACCGAGCCTATTGTTTTTCCTGTAATTGTTTCATCCATTCATCCATATGTGATCTTGTCACTTAAATTTAGGATCACGATGGTGATGGAGGCAGCAGGGCAGCGCAGTTAGCCTTCTCATTTTCATCTTTCTCCACCTTGGAGGATATCAAAATAATCTCAGGCCCAAAGGAGAAAGTAGTTCCTCTGTCACAACCATGCCTCCTAAAATTAATTCAAATACAACATGTGGAATACATCCATAAAAACGGTACCTCTCAATATTTTTCATTTGCTTACCCAACTGTATCTGCTCATGGCTACTCAAAAACACTTGGTGAAGGTTAAGTGAAGATTGCTGTCTTGGTTCGAAATTTAACAGGTTAACACTGACTTAAAGCACAAGACAGGATGCGATGACTTTAACGTGTAACCAAACCTGCAATCTTTCCCTGATTTTAAAGCTCCTGTTAGCGAGATAGATGAATGTCAAGTGTCATTCCCGGCTGGTCAAATACTGATGCAATCAGATGGTGCACTGACCTACTATCCCAAAGTATTTGACGAGCTGGGAGACCCAAACCCTCAGTTTACCATTTTAGCCTTAATTAAACACCATATGGGACATGAGCCTTTGTTCTCTGGTTTCAAAGTCTTGTGTTTTGAATATCAATCCATCCACCCGGACTGCTTCCCCTGGACTTTTGTTCAACTACAACAGTAGCTACAACAAGTCGCACATGCTGGATTGAAAAAGACATCATTCAGACAGACAGGCAGCAGCTTAAGTCTTGAGGTCCTCTTAGATCGTCTCCAGTTGAAACTGAGCACATCTGCTTCAGCTTCATTCATCAGTATTTTGTTCTTTTAGTGATTACTCAAAGCACAAGTGTGGGGCAGAAGAAGGACTGACTTTTGTTCTGTGGGTATCGCTTCTTTCAAACCGGTGGTCAGTTCCTCTATTTTCATGAAATGGACTGACTGCAAGACAAAGACCATTGCTCTGTTCCAAATTGTTGTGTATACTCAAAATTGATATAAAGCTGTGAAGTTAGGCATTGGAGTGGCATATTCAGACTATATATGTGTGCGTACAACAACATTTTTGGTCTACTCACGCAGATGCATGAGTGTTTCCTCTGTCATTAAATAAGTCAAATGGGTCTGCCTAGAATCACCATCACTAAGTCTGCAAGGATTCATGTGTGGCTAGTTTCCCTCAGAGACACTATAGTGGTTTACTCTGAGAGGCCTCTCGAGACCACCAGGAAAAAGTTTGAGACGAGCTGATAATGATATACAACATGAGCTACGACAGACCCAAAGCTTTTCGTACCAACATTGGAGGTCATCCCTAGTGAAGACGTGCCTGTCGGCATGCAGGGGGATGATGAGCTTTCACACAAGCAGAAAGAGGGGATTACTGTCAATTGCTCACAAATTGCAATAATACCCGCTGCCGGGCCACCCACGCATGTGCTGAGAGACAAGTGATAAATTGCTACATATGTCCATTCCACAGTGGCAACCCCGAGCACACTGGCCACAACGATCTCCCTTCATTCACGCTTCGTGACATGTGGAAACAAGTGGAAGGGCTTTTACTGTAAGAGGCATTGAAAATCTAAAATGCTGGCTTGGATGTGGAGGTTCAAAATAGAGAGCTGTTTCATTAGCGAATCATTTGTTTTCAGGTTAAAACTCTTTGTAAACGTTGAGAAAAATAAAACGTGAAACAATAATTTCACATGTGATCACATTCATATTTGATTGGCTTTTTCATATGTGGATCAGAATTGTCAGAATATTCAAAACATGACACATGAAATTTGCTTCTGCACATGTGAATTCCAGATTTTCGCATTCTTATATTCGATATAACCTTATTTTCACATGTGAACCAAAATTTTAATATGTGAAAATTAGATAATGTGACATGGGAAATGGGCCTTTTCACAGTGATTTAACATGTGAACACATTTCAGTTTTCACAATTTTGACATGTGAAAAGAAATGAATGTCACGTGTGAACATATTTTCATCAATACAGTGAAATGTACTGTATCACATGTGTTCATATGTGATGTGCTTTTTTAACATTTCAATTAGAATTTGTGCAAATATGGCACATGTGAAAATGACTTTTTCACATGTGAATTCCACATTTTCTCACAAGACTGGTTATTTTCACGTGTAAACGTTAATCATGTGAAAATAAAGGGATTGGCTTTTTCAACTTGTTAATTTGAATGTACATTTTCACATGTTAATCAGAAATTTTTGGGGGTTTTATTCACACAAAGAAAGTATATCCTACTCTAAATCAGTAATTTTTCAGAAAAAAAGGCTGATTTCCCCTTGTTTGAATCTCAGGATCTTTATCTTGTAATCTTTTTTCCCTATTGGCACAGTCTTAATGAGATATTTGTCATTTGCTTTGACCTTATAATGGCTTAAAAGTGTAACCAAAATGAATGTAAAATGATCACATTTCATCAACATCACACCGCCTTTTCGTCTTGAACAGCGGTATATCAAAGAATTCCATTAAACAAGGACATTTTTATCCACTCAAAATGAATACAGCGTGTCGTATTTTGAAACCGAACCCTTCGGTGTATTCTCATTTAGGAATACATGGTAATTCGGTTTGATCATATCATTCCTCTGCGTAAGAGCCAAGCAGATGGCTAATCCAGTCCCAGTGTCTAATCAGAGCAGTCATCCTAATGATAGCGTAATTTCATAAGAGGCCTTTGTCTCAGAATATTCAGGAGCAGCATGGGGGGAGATCGGAGATATTCATCATCAGCACAGATTGGAAACAGGCCCTAATAAATGACACATTTGCTTCCTGCCTGTCTGCGTTAGAAGAATGGCAGAATGCAGTGAATGTGGTTCACTGTGTTCGTGCCTGCGTGTGGGGAAGGAATGACATGGTTGTAGTGTGTGGGTGGACAGCAGCTGCAAGGTTCTTCATGTGCATTGATGCCCATGCATGCTGGTCGGCGTGGACGCGAAGGGTGAGGTGTGCGTGAGTGTGTGAGAAAGAGTGTGTGTTGTATGTTCAGTGGTGAGAACATCGGAGTTCAGTCGAGTTACTAGACGAGGCATTAATGTAGAGTTTACACCTTCAGGTCAGGGCACCAAAAAGCCCTAATGAGTGCTAACAATGCAGCTGGTGGCTCAAAAGTGTGTGTGTGTGTGTGTGTGTGTGTGTGTGTGTGTGTGTGTGTGTGTGTGTGTGTGTGTGTGTGTGTGTGTGTGTATGTGTGTTTAGCCTTAGCCCACACAGACTTCTTTTAATTTCACTACCTTCCATCATCTTTTTTTTGGTTTCTTCGCAGAAATAATAAAGACTGAGATGTTTCTAACACAGGCAAAGGAAAAAAAAAGAAAGAATGTGAAGCGAAACAACACCCGTAAAATCAGATGTGGCAGATAAATCCAGCCGTGTTTCTGCGTGTGCACCACATGGAGACACCGACCCCGTGAAAAGACATATTATTTACAGCGCTGCGGGAAGTCACAGCCCAGCATAGGCCGACAAAAAATATATACGTAGACACACGAGGGCAGGATCTTCTTTTAGCCAGTTTAAGGCCCGGAGCCGTACATCATGTCGGATCTCGGCTCGCTGTTTCCTGCAAACTGCATGTAGCCCGATGTTGGACTTCTACCCTGGGAGGGGTCAGGAAGTGAATATGACACACACATGAACGCAGATAGACAGTGAATCTTCCTACTGACCCCCCTCACTTGCTCTCACAGGTACACCTTAAATGCATTCACATACACACAGAGGCGAATCCCAGCTTTTGTGTAGTGTGGACGGAGGGGGGCAGGCAGGGTTGTAGCTGCCAAAGATATATTTCTACATCAGCCTGTGTAATATTATCAATAAAAGCCAAGAGGACAGCAGCTCGCCATAACTCAGGACAGGCAGGGAGCACCACAGCTGTTCAGAGTTCATCTTCCTCTGAAGCAACGGGGGAGACAAAGAGAGATGTTAGAGCGTGGACAAAGAAAGAGAGACAACAGGGAAGGAGAGAGTAAAGAGGACAGATAAAGACACAAAAGAGGGAGGAGGGTGACACTAATTCAAGACAGGTATCCAACTTAAAGTTTTATAACCAGGCAGGGAAGTAAAAGGGGCTGCAACCCGGGACTTTCACTACTGAGCCGTCTTTTGATCATTCTTTTTATCGTAATCAACTGATTGTGTATTTTCCGAGAGTCAGGAAAAAGGGAAAAAGGTGGAAATAATAGGGGGAATACTGCCATAGTGAAGCTAATACATTATTTCTTTTTTTACATATTACTGAAAATTACATCAGAATCAGAATCAGAACTGACTCTGCTTTTACATTGCTCTCAATGTACTCAAAGTATTCTACATGCAACTTGTAAGGACAACAAAAACACTAAATGAAATAAAGAACGGTAAAGAATAAAGAATTTAAATGGTCAAGACTGTGCTGTACAATATCATGTGTGAATAAAGTAGGTGTATACCAAAAATATTATGGCCAACACCATAAAAAGTATACTTCATAAAAAGTCTGTATATAAGTCAGCAGCACACAGTAAAAGCAGTGCATAAACTGTAAAGTAGTGCAAAGAAATACATACTGAAAGGGGGTGGGTTATGTACATTATATTCCTTTATGAATATACGTTATTTATAGTGTGCAGGATTTATAAAGACAATTATGTGCAACATGAACGGCCAAAGTTCGGCCCACGGAAGAATTTAACAGGTGGCCAATTCTTACATTAAACTTATTGCACCTTTGAGTCTTTTTCATAATCTGAGTATGGTTTAATAGTTTGAGGTATTATTTTCATATTATTCAAGGTGGAATGGTGGCATGACTACATGATTATGTCCTATTATTGCTTAGCAAATGTTCTCTGTCCAAATTAATCACTTTTGTTGGCTGTATTACTTTATTACCAGCACACTTGTTTATATACTGTATGTGCATTTTCTATATCACTGTATCCTAAATATCTAAAAGATAAAGAAATTTGTATCACAATGTGGGTTTCAGCTCTTTCCCCCGACCTTATATTTAATGTAATAGCTTTTCAAACATACTTCTGATTGTAAAAACTGGATGCTTTTGTTAGTCATGGATTGCAGTCGGCTGATGAATGAATATGAGTTCCACTTTCAAGCAAGCCAGTAATCATGTGTTTTCCTTTTTTCTCCTGCTGTGAAATTAGGTGTCACGTCTCATTTTGGAACGATGCTCCTCAAATACTTCATCACCAGCCCCTCTCGGTTTCACTGCAGACGCTGGCTGACCTCATCGACTGACCTCACCAATCACAGATCAAAGTCGTTGGGTTTCGGGCTGGTCAGGTTAATCAGAGGACCACCCCGGGGAACCAATCAGGTAACATCTTACTTGACTTAAAGGAATTAGGCCGCTTTTGACGAGCAACTCTGTATGTTTCCTCGAGTGATGCCGTGACATACGTGTTTGGGGCTCTTGTGTTTTCCCTGAGCATGTCAGTGAGTCTATTGTGGGGGGGTTCAATACTTTGATTTCAGCTACATCATTAGTCATTTTGATTTGTTTAATTTGGGCTTTAAAGGACATGGTTACGCACACAAAACAATGGTGACTGAGGCAACTGTAAGGGATTGAGACTTCTTAAATCGTGCATATTTTCTATTCTTCTTGTTTAGATTGCTAAGTATTTAAATACAAATCTAATGTTTGAAATTAAAGTTTGGGAACAAATCTTCCAGTCAAATTGGAACTTGAAAAGTTTGCATGGAGTGTTTGCGTGTGTCCATGTATGTTTGTGTGTTTGTGTGTGTGTGTGTTCTCCAAGAATAGAGGTCTTGTATCATTTGCTCCTTTTTGAGGGGAAGTGACATGAGATACTTAAAGACCAAAATTGCCTCACTTAGCCAAACAAACTGGCTCTCCTGACATACACACTCACACGCACCCACACACCCCCACACACACACACACACACACACACACACACACACACACACACACACACACACACACACGTCTAGAGCTCTCTAATGGCCAATAAACTCAGGATGTTCATTCCTCCTCTCAGGCTCACAAAAAAAAAAAAAACTAAAGACAAAATTATTGAGAGTAAACGGATTCCACTGTAGGTCTGCCTAATGACCACACACACACACACACACACACACACACACACACACACACACACACACACACACACACACACACACACACACACATATATATATACACACACACACACAGTTGAGGGTCAATGAAGGCTGAAGCAGATAGGATGTACATAATAACCCTAACATGGTTTTTATAAGCCTTCAGCTCTTTTGAAACAACGACGGCTGGGAGAGAACGCAGGCCTGCATATAAAAATACTGAGCTTTCTGGAGGAACACTTTGAAGTTTTATTTCAGCTTGAACTCAACTGAAGAGGCACTCAGGGCCACTACAGATAGGATGTGTCCATGCAAAGAGAGAGACGCAGAACTAGTCAAGGCAAGTCAGATGCACTTTCTATGCAAGGGATGGATACAAAACTCAGATTATTGTCAACAATCCTAACATTACTCCAGGGGCGGCCAGTCAATCGTGGACGATAGGGCGTCCCCCTTCTTGAGTCATGAAAAAATTATTATTATAATTTTCTTCATAATGTATTAAACTATACAAGTTTTCAAAACGGTGTGTCCCATTTCTGAATAGACAGAAATGGGTTTTCATCAAACGTAACCTGATGGTCCCCTTTCTGACCTGGTTAGTATTTCTTCTAACTCTGTTGATTTAATATGCTGCATTAGCTTAGAGTACAACATAGACGGTGTGTTATAGTTTATTGCTGAGATGGTTTCGACAACACGTCGATCGCTTTTTCCACTGAAATATTGCCCTACGTTTGGGAAATAATTTTTCCGAATTTGTTTGACACCACAGTCAACTGAACATGGTTAACGTTGCCACAAAGTAGAGGAGCGAATCGATCTTGTTGTTGAGAGAAATGTCGCTCAGTCGTCATCGGCAGTTAAAGAATTAGAAACAAGTTTCACAACACATGAAGGAACACTTCATCCTTCAGTTTATCACAAACGTTCAACATCAACACGTGGAGCTGTCAAATGTAGGAGTAAAAAGTAAAATATTTGGCTCTGAGATGTAGTTGAGTAGAGGCATAATGTAGCATAAAATGGAAATATATATTAATACTGTATGTTCTCAACAGCTGAACTGCAAACAGCTTTATTAGTTGCACATTATCAGGCCCACTGCTACTATTCTTTATTTTGCTCTAGTAAGTAGTAGTTGCATTTCCATCTAAACATATTGTGTTACATTCAGCCAAATTGTACAAATTGTACACTGTAATATGACTATATCAGCTGCCTTCATTTACCTAAGTCACCTTAGCCATCATCACAACAGTTGCCGCCCCTCCCTGAGAGATTTGGCATTAGACATCACTGCTGAGCTTATATGCAAATAAGTGGCTTCATAGATGAAACCCTCATGTCTTCAAGACGTCAGAAAATATAATATGTGATTGAATAAAAATGATTTGCGCCATGAAACAGAAGATCTTAATAGGAGTCCAGAGATTTAACATAATACATCCTCCTGTACTCTGGACACAAATACAATGTGTAAACTACAGTCGAGGGGTTTTGATGCAGAGAAACAGACATTTTTCCCTCAAATTTACAGGACGTTTCCTTCCTCGTCTCGATAACTCCCATTTGAGCCATTTGCAAATTATTGTCCCGTCTCAGCTGGTAAATTCACTTTCCCTCCAAAGGACAATTTTTTGCTGTAATCCCCCTACAAATTTAAACAATTCTGTCATTTTATACGTATGGCTGAAGGTGGGGAATGGGCCACGTACAGTTCAAGTGTGTGTGCATGTGTGTGTGGGTGTGTGTGCACGAGAAAGAGGGGGAGAGAAAGCACAAATCCACCCCCAAACCCCCCCAAACCCCAATACTTCTAATGGTTTCTTTCGGGACCATATGTCCTTTGCGTCAGCACAGCAGCAGCACGGGCTCTACGGTTACAGTCGGGTTCGGTGTGAAAGACAGACATGTTGTATAATAGAAGGTGGGAGGTGGAAGGTGGAGGGAATTAAGTTGTGTGTGTGTGTGTGTGTGTGTATGTGTGTGGGGAGGGGAGGGGGGGAGCTGCAGAGCGTTTTTGAAGAGGCAGATCTCTCCGTATTGCCTTACCATCGATAAATCTAGGAGCTCGCAATAGTGCTGACATAAATTAGCCTCCCCCCCAACCCTGCTACCTAACCACCACCTCAACCTTTTCTTAGACACACACACACACACACACACACACACACACACACACACACACACACACACACACACACACACAAAGTTGCCACACCTTCCACTACTTCCTCAAACCCTGCTCGGACGTTTACATCAATAGGTGTCACAATCTCTATTTTGCACACAAACACTCAACAGTGCACCTACATGCAAACACATGCACATGTTGCACACGCACACACAGAGCAGCAACAACACAGACACCCACGGAGTTTTGGGTAATTAGCCGTCTTCCTCGGTGGTGAGCGCGTTTCCTCCTCGGGGTCACTGATAGCAAAACGCCTGTTAAACTTTATATTCCCTGATGGGGCGGAAAAGAGAGGGAAACAGAAGGAGAGTACACTCTCATTAACACAGCACTCCGTGATTGTGTGTGTGTGTGTGTGTGTGTGTGTGTGTGTGTGTGTGTGTGTGTGTGTGTGTGTGTGTGTGGAGTTTTTACATGCGTGTGTATGCGTGTGTGTGTGTGTGCGTGCATGTGGCTGTCTGGGTGGTGTTTCAATGCTCAGGCCAAGTCTTAGAGAGAGGATACTCTTTAACCTCAGTTAAGAGCCAGCCTTAAAACTGCGCTCCGAGGAGAGACAATGTGTGCGTGTGTTTGTGTCATACTCTGTTTTATCTCACAGGTGGTTTCTTTGCTCAGAAAGCTTGGAAATTAAATAATTGTTTGTTAAGTAAAAAAAGAAATAATGTTGAATTATTTAATGTTATAGAACTAAAAAATGATTGTGACACAAAATGGAAACCATGTAATATTAAAAAGTGGTTAAAGCAATTAAGATAAGATGAAATAAGATAAGATAAGACTTTATTGATCCCTCATTAGGGAAATCCACTTGTTACAGCAGCTCAAGGGTCATAAGCAGAGGGAGAAATAGCGATGCAGTTATAGATGAGCCAAAAACAAGATAAAAGTTAAACAATATATAAATAAAGCATATTGTTCCTTTCAGTAATACACACATGGTGTGAAGTATAGATATTGGATTGCACTGGATACAAAGAGGAATAGCACCAGATAGTTGCAGGGGAGATGTCCGTAAAGAAACCAGTGCTGAAACAATTACTCAGTTAAGAATTTACTTACTCGCTCGACAGACGACAGTTTCTTTGCAAAAAATGTTGTCTAGTTCCAGCTTCTAGAAAGTGAGTATTTTGTTGCTTCTCTTCTTCTTATGCGTCGTTTGGATTTAAGAGTGTTGGTTATACAGAGCAAATTATATTAAGACATCACTGCATGCTTTTACAATATGCGATTGTGAAAAAAATGTGATTTTTCCACTGCTCTCTGGTGAACAATTCATAAATAATTCATAACAAATAATAGGTATATTAATCAATTATGAAGATAACAACAATCTATATTTTAGACAGTCTAGTACAGAATATCTAAATTAGTAGAAAGTGTGAAATAAGGATTTTTATTCTGCACTGCTATTAATACATTATGACCAGAATTGTTAAATACGCCTTGGAATGACATTGAAATTATTTGAGTTTTAACAAATTATCAAATAATTTCTCTGCCTTCAATGTGTTACAACAAAGCAGAAGAAATTATTATTCTATAATAACCAGAAAACTGCCAAAAAGTGTTATGATAATAAGAAGAAATACCAAAGACATCAAAATGAAAACTGATAACTCCTCCAGTATTCACGTATCTGCTGGTTCACTTTATTTATGTATCGAATCATTTTCCTGTTTACCGAAAGAGGGACGTTGGAGATTTTAACGGACTCAGCAAAAAAAAAAGAAAAAAAAACTGCTCTGAGGCACTTTGACGGTTTTAAAAACACGCACACACTTTGGGTGAATTAAAGAGATTCTGTAGATAGCTCTGAAAGCTTATCCTGTGCAACTCAGCACATTCTGAAGGCCTTTTTTCTTACGTGATCATTTTAGGTAATTGAATAAATTCCCAGCGCTCTGTGTGGAATTAGTAGCAGTGAGACTTTGGTCAGAGGAGAGCTTTTAAGAAACTGGGGGAACATACATCATAGGCCCAGCAGTCGATGCTAATGTAATGAACGTTTACATTTACCTGCCTCTCACCTTTCCTGTTGGTGTGTATCTACAATCTAAACTGCCCTCGTCAAAGCACCCGTCCAGTTTGTTTTCATAAATATACTGTATCTCGTCTCTTGGCTCCTTGGCCATGCCTAGAAAATGAAATATATGGTGTTTCAGTGCAGTGTGTGTGTGTGTGTGTGTGTGTGTGTGTGTGTGTGTGTGTGAAGGGGGGCAGAGGGGCCGGCTATGATGCCAGAACTAGCACTTCTGGTCGGAAAAAAGGGGTCTGAGTTTTCGTCAGACATGCAGCTCAGACAGACAGGGCGAACGAAAAGGCTTTTTGAAAGCGCCATCCAAGAGCAACAGAAAACACTCCCTCTTGACCGTGTGGTCAAAAATGGGTGTAGAAGGAGAGGCGGCATCTGGCGTCTCGCCCAGATGGGAAGGGGGGGGAGCGAGCATGCCCGCCCCGGCTCGCTGTGCGCCTCCTCTGCTGCCAGCTGCAGGCCGTGGGTGTACGGTGGGAGAAGAAACGGATGAACATGCAGGGGAAACAGGTAGAGCTAAGAGGGGAAGACAGGCAGACAGATAAAGTGAGCATCAGTGAGAGAGACAGGCAGATGGAGAGACGGAATCAGGTATAAAAGTGCCAGTGAGGAGGATACTGAGAAGCACGGGGGCATATCATGAACAAGGTCAGAAAGACACCGCGTGGAAGAACAGGAAATGATACAGGATATATCCTCTCTTTCTCTCTCTGCCTCTCTCTCTCCCAGGCCTGTGCTGTAAGTGACAGCGCTGCAGAGGGAAGTTGACATTGCTGAAGTATGAATTTCACCCGTTTGTGTTTTGCGGAAAACACGGAATCGAGGCTGTCTGTCTGGATCAGGGCCCGGGCCCTTGACCCCTGAATGTCCCTTCCGGAGCAGACGGCACAGTTTTATTGGCCAGTCAGATTCAATTTATTAAACACTACGCAACTCTATTTTCAGCTCTTGAGTTAGTCTTTCCAAATGTGGTTGTGATATTCATACAGATGAGATACACCTACATTTAAACAGGTGGAGGAGTCCACGCATTCATCACCCACGTAGAAGTACAGATAAAAATGTAGAAGTACTGATACAACTTTACTAAAGTACAAGTAAGAAACTACAGGCTAAAGCAAAATGTTTCTTTCTGAAGGACATTTCTACTGGCCATTCCTGGGCAAAGCTAACTGAACCTTACTTCATAATAATATAATGTGAATACCATCAAACTTAAAGGCAGAACCAGTAGAATGTGTCTGAGGTGTTCATAAATGCACCACAAAGATAGCTGATTGTTAACTCTCATTCCCAGGATGTCAAATACTGACATTTTTGTGTTGGTAAAGCTTCCTGAGCAACAAACAACAAGAAAATAAGATATAGGCAGAGGGTTGCAGGGTTTCTGCAGACACGGGAGACGAACACGCCTTTTCTTTTCATTTGAGTCTCCGTCTCTGTCTGTTTTAGTCTTGCTACGTCCGCCGTGCTTGATATGCACTGGTTGAAATCAGCCTACTGGTGCTGGGAAGGCGCCGTGCAATGATGCAAAATGAAAATAATCGATAATTCCACTTAAATGCATTAAATCGAAAAAATGTAAGCAGTAGAAAGTACAGATATTTGTGTCACCATTTAGGGAGTAAAAGTAAGAGGTTGTCAAGTCAAGTACAGTAACCTAGAAAATCTCCATAAGTACAGTAATGTAGAACTTTGTTACCTCCTATCTCCGCCTTTTTAACCACCAGACTGAAACCAACATTTCGTAAGAAGGGACAAAGCTGAATTTCATCGTAAGTACATGTTCCCTGGAAAAGTAACAGAGCATGTTTGTCTTGAACAAACATCAAACATGATACATCCTTTAACAGTGCAAAGTACAGACTGACAAGAGATGTCAAGGTGGAATAGGAAATCTTGTACTTATGCAGCTTGTCAGGGGTGAGGCTAGACCTCAATCTGAAACGCAAACAATATCCATGTAGTCTGCAGAGTTTACATATCTGTGTACACATGTACTGTATATATACAAACTGAGACACACACATGCTCACACAACAGTCGGTAATGGGATATGCTCAGCGTTGGTGTGGTGGGGTAAAGTGAGACCTTCCTGTAATCAAAAGAAACAGCGTGCTACAATAAAGGCTGTTTTGAAACAGTCTGTGGCCTGAGGGATGGATCCCTGTGTTGGAATGAGGAAGAGAAAACGGACACTGAGCTGCATTCACAGAATAGAATCAAGTACAACAGGGCAGCGGAGAAGTGGCTGGCTGTGCAATCATAACGACATTGTGTTGTGTCGAGGTGAGATCTCTTTTCTATCCTTCCTTTGTCCTCTCCTCCTTTCTCCCATCTTCTTTTGTCTTCCCTCCTGACGACGCAGGTCTCTGTGAGTCTCTTGGGCGACATCCATCAGTCGAATGGACGGAGGCGATGCAACAGCGGCGCTACGGCAAAAAAAAGGAGGGCAGGGGCGTATTAGCTTTCCAAAAAATCCACAGAAACACAAGTCTGGAATCAATCTGCCATCACACAAACACACATTTTAATCTTTAACCCTGGTGAGACCGGCCCCTGCTATTTTTCATCCCTGCGCGTTTATGCGCTGTAATGTTGTATCAGGTCTGGGATATGGTTCTCCGCTACATCTCTGACTTCACCTGCTGCTGAAGCTCTTTACCAGAGCGCTGGGAGTTAACTGCCGCCATAAATAGTCAACGAAGTGTGTGCAGCGATCTGCAGGGGCAGCGCAGGGCAAAGATATATCTGACAGGAAGAGAGCAAATCTCCTCTCCATGCTACCTGCTGTAAAAAGTCACGTTTCAGCGCTTAAACCTTCACATCAGAGGCAAGCCTTTTTTTTTTTAAATAAATAAATAAATATAGAGAAAGTATGTGAGGTGTCTAAGGCACACTTAAGTTAATTTGCTAGCTACTGTCTCAAAAATAGATTGCACATGGACGGAGTATTTACAACAGGACATAAATCAAGTCGGTTCTGACTGGAAGAGTATCAGAACTCATTTTTAATTTGTGACGTTGGATTTTTTCCCCCTTTTTTCCTACTTTTTGAGGCCGTTTGAACAGCAGACACATTCATCTAACAGGACTGAATTATGTTTTTGTATGCAGGATGTATTAAGCAGTATACTAAGGACAGTCTGAGATGCAGAAGTGGAGATATAAAAGATATAAAGTTTTTGTCTCATACTCATTTCCAATAATATCTGGTCCTGCTTAATAAATAATGTGTCTCAAGCAGATTTATCAAGCTTGTTTTGTTTCTTTGTTCCCAAGGCAACAACACATGTCGTATTTCATACTTCGTAACATCAAAATACCACGTAAAAATGTTGCTGTTGTCAAGATCGAGCGAAATATGTCAAATTTGCTCTGGGGTAGAGAATGTGCAATGGTAATTAAAACTAAACTAAATTTAGATTATGAGATTTTTCCATGGCACATCAAAAGAAGAATTCACGTAGTGTTCAAAACGGAAGAGTTCATCTTCTACTCTGCATGAATACACACAAAACATACAAACATACTACATACAAAGAACTTTTAATGGAAATGTGGCACATTGGGTCATTCTTTCCAAAGTGAAGCTTTGCTGACAAACAGCTCTCATATTACCACGCTAACATTCGCATTTTGGGAAGGTTTAGGCTCTGAAGTTTCATGGTAAGGTTGCGGAAAAGGTCATACTTTGCGTTAAAATGACTACATTCAGTCTAATGTCAATGACGCTACTCACGTAACTCACGTAACTCACGTCACCTTCTGTGATTAGTGTTATCCCATATTTACTTATTTACATTTGTATGACCCATCCAATCAACCAGACCACTCCCAATATCGGACATATCTTGCACTCGACACCTAATGACTAGATTGCGATCCAGAGTTTGGTGAATTTCTAACCGGTGTTTATTTCCGTATCAAGACATACACTTTCAAGAAAGAATCGCGATGCATCTCAGAATCGATTTTTTTCCCTGCCGTGCTAAATTAAACTGTGCTCCCAAGTCAAAGATGCCCCTGCAGAACCCCTCAAAGAGAAATTATTCTTTAATGCTGAAATACTCCAAACCACTCCAAACCAGATTTATCCTATCCAGGGCTGTAAGACTCCAGTAATTGAACAGACAGTGTATTGTTCCTCTGTGGCTCTTCGCTGCCTCACCTCTGCCTCTGCCTGCTTAATTAAAGGTTAATTGCGTAGAATAAGTACGCACCTCCTGCAAATGGTACAAATTTCTCTTTCCATCCACTCAGAGCTGGGTGGGTAGGATATCTGGAATTTATCAACTTGTTCAGGAAATGAGAGCCAAGCTCTACCTAACGCAGTGTGTGAGCAGGTACAAAACCAACATATGGGGGTGTGCGTGGTGTGTGTTCGCACATGAGCATATGCACGCACGCACGCGTGCACACACACACACACACACACACACACACACACACACACACACACATACACCGAAGAATTCAGCACTCCCTCCGTCATTTTTAATCAAGAATATGATCCTTCATCCCATCTGGGTTTTCTGACTTGGTGGCCCGCAGCGTGCACAAAACAACATATCCGTCGAAGAACACACACAAACGCAAACAGGCACGCGCGTGCGCACACACACAAACACACACACACATGCATATGCAAACTTGGATAGATAATCTGTAGGGCTGCTGAAGCTGAGACCACCAACTGTATGCTGGGAGTTTGGCCTCAGTCATCACAAAGAGCAGATGGTACTACTCGTGTATTCGACAGGGGTAGCCACCGTAGCAGCCACACACACACACACACACACAAACACACACACACACACACACACACATACACACACACACACACATTTAAATCTGGGTTAAATAGCACAAAAGCAATATGCTTGGCATGTAGTGAGAGAGAATGAAATAGAGTCTTTGCATATATTTTTGTAGAATATTGTTAAGCCTCATATTTAACTCAGTCGTTTGTGTGTGTGCGTGCTTGTGTGTGTGTCTTTGTTCTCCTTCAGGTTGATTTAGCCAGCTAAATCCTTGTTCCACTGTCAGAGGGCTCCTTATCACATCACAATCCCCTCTGCTCACTCACCGAATTGGCTTGTGAGTGTGCGCATGCATGTGTGTGTTGCTGTGCGAGGACAGAGGTCAATAAGATAACATTTGGTAGACCACCTGCCGGCAAGCTCAGTTTGCTAAATACAAAGTCTCATCTAACCCATCTAACTGTGTGTGTGCGTGTGTGTGTTGGGGGGGTTTACCGTCTACCTGAACACTGAGGTGCAAAAGTATTTGATTACTGATAATGTTATAGGACAAGAACCATGTGAAGAAGAAGCACGAAAAACATTCAAGCTGTGAGTTTTTTTTCCAGTACGAGCAGATCAGACGGACGACAACAATGACATTCTTCGCACACACAAGTCCTCTCACCCCAGTTAAGATTATATTACACCGCCACAAACCCTAACTCTCGCTCCAACTTCAACTTGAAGCCAATTTTCGAGAGACCGATCCATATAAACCTTCTCCATTTTAACTGGTTTGTGTTCTTTGCTGTCCCTATGACGGGAACACACAGCCACACGTCACCTCTGCTTATCATTAGTCCAGCGCCGGAGGGAAAGTGTCACTATTGGAGTGGACATTAACAAGTTCTGCTACCAGCTCGCTGCCTCGTAACCTGGAGGAGAGGGGTGTCTACATCATTAGCTTTAACTAGCTACAGCACACTGATAGCAAATCACAGGGTGTACAGATGGAGAGGATTCAAAACAATGGTTCTTTTTAGCTCCGTTCTTGTGTCCATTGGTAGCACTCAGCCATAGGAACCCCTCCAAAAAACTTTAAGAAGAATGAGTGTTCAAGTTCTTATCCACAGGAGATTAAAGATGGACTGAACACATTTTTACCGTGTGTGTTCGCTCAGCAGTGCGTATGTGCGTGCACATGCCTCAGAGGAATTTTAATTGTCTGAGACAAAGGAGGATTTAATTTTTTCCCTGTACATCTATCTTTCACTCCTTCACTCTCTTCGCCTCCTTTTTTTTCACCGTCCTTTCTTCCATGAAACAATAAAATCGTCTGGCCTCTAAGTTATGGAGAGCTTTTGAAGTGGCTGGAGGAGCCAGTAAATTTAGTGGGCACCTTTGGGAGCCGGTTCAGTGGTGCAGCGACTGTACCTATATTTCATGTGTGAGTGTGCACGCGCCTGTGCGAGTATGTGTGTGTTAGAATGCGCACGTGTCCTGGCCGTGCCTCTGTTTTTTTGTGTGTGACACAAATGGGCTTAGATTTGGTGTGTGCACGTGCATGTGTGTGTGTGTGTGTGTGTGTGTGTAAATGTTCGTGTGTCCCTCTATTTCATAGTCATGCTGATTTGTGGCCGTCTACATCGGGTTTCCCAGGACGTCGTAAATCTGGCTGGACAAACTGCATTAGAGATAGATATGCATGCACATGTAAGTTCATTCACACAGAATGAACTTGCATGAGGTCCGTGTATCATAAGGTTGTAGGTATTGGGCCTTCTCCGACCATCTGTGGCTTTTTCTTGCTATCGTATCTGGGATCACTGAGGCTGGCTGGCCTGATTCTCGGACATTGTTCTGCAAATTGAATATGTAGCAGAGGCACTCAATAAAATAAATGTCTTTCTTGTGTTTTAGTCTAGCAAATCAGTGGTTTCAACCATTTAATACTCAACTTCTGCCCTTTTTCCACGAGAAAAAGTCCAACATCAGTACATAACAAAAAGCAAAGTTTACCATTTTACATCAATTTATGGATATTATGAGAGAGATTAAACAGGTGATAAATGCACCACAATTTAACTCTGCAGCTCGGGGTCTCATTCAAAAACTCCTGGTTTTGTGGCCATAAACATGGCTGGAGATTTTTGTTGTTCCTTTTGAAAGAAATGCAGTCGTGTAACACAAATTTTGAAACGCAGCCTCGAACGGCGGTTATTGATATGGCAATGTTGCCTAGCTTAAGTTTGCTGATTCGCTATGTGATGCGACCTCAGGCAGAATTGCTAAAGGAAGAGGTCATGTTTTTGGAATTTTACTCGTTATGTTTAGTCACGTTCACCGACTTCCTTCCTCACTCTCCAGTGACTCATCTGGTGTTTCCCCGGAAGTTCAAGCAACAAGCGACAAAATAAAATGCACCTTTACCTTGAATACACCTAGGATTTCTGTGGGTTTAAACATTGTAGGAACATTTGGGATAATGTAAATGTGCAACTCGACAAAATATATTACAAAGGTCAAGTCTTTTTTATATATTTTAATGTGGGTATCCTTACTTGTAAGTCTCAGAACTTGCTTTGTAGTTTGCAACATAAAAAGCACAACATGTCGATTTTTAGTCACTCCTATTTTTTTGAGGTCAGCTTGGTCTGACTGGGCCCCCATCCCGGTTTAGACTGGTGACCTGATCCTTTCTACACCCCCAAACTACCTCACATGGTCATACAGAAGTTATGGCACCACCAAAACCTTCTGCCTCTCTTTCAAGACAGTAATACTGGAGCTCCATATAGCTCTGAACACCACTGCCCACAACATTGCTTTCAGTTTGGCGGCACCTCACTCCTACTATACAGTAGCTACTGTTATTACTGTTAAGCACCTGATAAACTGTTGAGTGACCAAGGTGTCAGATGAAGGTCCGTGAAGGCCCATCAACAACAACATGAAAGTTAAGCGACCCAACACCCTTCTGCGACAGAGGATCCCAGGTCAGTTCTAGGATCATGTTTCTAACGATAATGGGTTGGGAATGGTGATCTCCAAAAGATGTTCGCATTAATCCAGAATCATGCAGCCCCATATAAAAAAAAGACGAATTGTATCCTTTCAGCCAAGAAGTATTTGAAAGCATTGTCCAAGCTACAGCCCTGCACGGTCGCTAACACTGTATGTGGTGCTCTACTTCACTCTCCCTCAACAGGAACTTAGCGAGGAAAGAATGATTTTTGTACTCAACTGATCGTTTGACTTTCTGCATTCTTGCTCATCCAAACTGCCACCCAAACTCAATTATGTTTGTTTACCAGATCCACATGAGTCACCTACTGCACTGCACAACTCAAAACCAAGCCCCACTCCTCCATAATGATGAGTGTTCTACCCATCGCCTCCTCATTCATTTGTCCTCCCACAAGATCCATGATATCGTAATATATAATCAAATATGTATGTGTTGAAATTTTAAGCAGGCAATCCAGTCAGCAAACTTTGAATACATTAAATCTGTACGATTTCTACATATCACGTCATATCACATTAGGATTACATTTGTATATGAGCTGATTTACATGTCTGGATGAGTAGGGAATGATGGTGGCGTGGATGGCTGCCAAGCAAGAGACCACTGTTTGAGACAGCGTTTCAACAGTTATAAGCAAAAAAAATGGTTAGGTTGATGAGACGTCAGGACAATTTGCAGTTCAAAACATTTCATTTTTTTGAGATCATCAGGACATTTTCCTTTGGCGAAAACATGATCTTATGGTCACCCTAACCAAGTAGTTGTTACGCCTCAACTTAACCAGACTATAGGCACGGTGTTGTCATAACATAAAACAGAGCATAAAGTACAAATATTGTGGCAACTGGGTTGAATATTCCTTATTTTAAGCAATGATGGGACTGAAGTTTGAAGGAAAAGCTGTAGACACAAACATATGATTCAGCAGGAGGAAATGAATAGTTATTTTTATAAACATTCTCTCTTTGTCTTTTTCTTCCCCTCCTCCCTACACCTCTCTCTCTCTCTGTCTCTCTCTCTCTCTCTTTATTTCTCCCTCGCTCTCTCAGTTTTCCTAGACACCTGTGCAGGTCTAGTGTTTCAGCCGAGTCCCTGAAAAATAAATGTGGAGCTCCAATCTCTTAATCCACTCGGCTCCGTGCAGCCACGTCACATGACACCGCCACGGCCGTTCTGATGCCCTGACAACATCGGAGGGAGAGATTGTTTTGTCTGTGTGTGTGTGTGTGTGTGTGTGTGTGTGTGTGTGTGTGTGTGTGTGTGTGTGTGTGTGTGTGTGTGTGTGTGTGTATGTGTGTGTGTGTGTGTGTGTGTGTGTGTGTGTGGAGAGAGAGCCAAAGAAAGAGAAAGCAAAAAGAAAGTGCACGAGTGTTTGCATGTCAGCCAGTTTACATGTGTCTGTTGTAAACGGACTAAACTCTCAGTGTCTGCATACTGCATGTCTTTTTGAAGGGGAAGTGAAATTGGGAATAGGGAGGCAGACTAATCTTTTTTCATTCAAATCAAGGTCATTGGTCCACATAGGATGTGTGTGTGTGTGTGTGTGTGTGTGTGTGTGTGTGTGTGTGTGTGTGTGTGTGTGTGTGTGTGTAGGTGTGTGTGTGTGCATGTATGTGTGTGTTTTGGGATGATACCCTATCCACAGCAATCAGTCTGACCTCCACTCTGGAGTGAACTGCTCTCAATGATTAATGGATCTGCCTCCGTGCTCGGTCGCCAAGGCAACCCGAAACCTGATAGCCCTCAGGAATTCGCTAGCTCGCCCTCAAAGTTAGGCGTGTGTGTGTATGTGTGTGTGTGTTGCTGTGGGTGGGAGACAGAGTGAAGCTAAATGTGACTCTTTGGAAAGATGGAGTTGGTTGTGGTAAAGGTGGGAGAGGAGGAGGGAGGTCCGACTCAGTAGATAAAACAGGTCAGCGAGAATTTTCACATTACACACTGCATCTGCTGGTCCTGAGTTTAATAGAGTATTAATTATGAAAATGGGCTCTGAAAAAGCCTCCTGAAGTGATTTTAAATCAGCATTATTCGCAGGTCAGTGCTCTATATTTCATGTCAACTGATCATATGCATTTCAATGGTGACTATGTCCCTGTGTGTTGAAGCTTCTCTGAGACACTCTGTCCATCAAACCTGGTGATGAGTAAATCCATGTTAACAAGATGGCAGCTCTTGAGTTCAAGTGCTACAGCCAGCTTGTGGACTGTGGGATTGACAGACTAACTTAACACTACAATGTAATGTTCAAGAGGCCACTTAACACCTTATTGATCTGATTTATTTACTTAAAAAACTCCTTGAGTCAGCAAAGGGTCAGTTTCTGCTTTGGACCTAAATGTGGGGAACACAAATCAGCTCAGCTGTGGTTATAGTGAGGTGATGACACTCCAGTAGGGAAGGATGGCTCCAGAGGAGGAGTATAACCCAAGAGGAACAGTAGTGTGTTTACTAGGGCTACATGTCAGGCTACACAGAGCCAATGCTGTAGGTACAGCGTTGCTTCAACAAACACAAAAATCAACCTTGAGGCGGTTAAACTGCCCATCTTCTCAGGAGCTGATGATCTTAGCTGCACTGGCTGTCACATTCAAGTTGTATTGACTGAGGGCAGAATTTAAGCGTGTGTGTGTGTGTTTGTGTGGATATCATGTATCAGAGCCATTGTGATAAATGAAGGATGAATCTCTAGCAGGAAACCACAGGACAGCACACTCAAAGTGTCTGCACTGTCCCTACCATTGGACGGAAATACCATCCCTCCATGTGTATGTGTGTGTGTCTGTGTCTGTGAGAGAGAGAGAGCGAGAGAGAGAAAGAGTGACTAAAAGAAGAGAGAAGAGGTACTTGACATACAACATGCAGATCTTTTTGTAATTGTATGAAAATACTGTAACTTGCACTCTTAGTTTCAGGCAATCGCAGACGTTTATGTGACTTTTGTCTATCTGTGTTGAGGCCTCTGAATAAAACTTTGCGACTTCCGCTTTGTTTATCTTCATAAAACCTACCTCACTATCAAGAACTTGTAATGAAACACAGAGTATGTGCAATCAATTTCTCTACCGAATTAGCATTTTGACTCAGGGAGAGAATCAATTTACAATTCTGTAATTTACATGGTAATAATAATAAGCTTCTGTTGTTTGTACACAAGTCACATCTCTGTGGTTATTAAATCTGGGGGATTGTAAAGTATGCATACTCTTTTCGAAAGCCGTGTGAAATTACTTCAAAAACTATCAAGGGTCCGCACATGATCGGGATTAATGTATTTTTACAGACAGATACTGATCAGACAGTGGTGGTGTTCATGTTTGAATGTGTGCATGTGAGAGTGTGCGTGTTTATGTGTTTGTATGTCACTGTCTGGGTCTATGTGTGTATGTGCTGAGTGACGGACGCAGCGGGGGTATCTGTGACACTGTGTCAGGCATGTAAACCCAGTCTGACCTGGTCTGCTATGGCCCTCCAGGTCCCTCAGGCGCGCGCGCGCACACACACACACACACACACACACACACACACACACACACACACACACACACACACACACACACACACACACACACACACACAATGCTCTTGTTTCTGTGTTCCTGGTGAAGCTTCCTGAGCTCTCACAGTTGTTGAGACTACTCGACCAATATGATGCTGCTGTTGTATTAATTCTTCTCTAAAGAGACAAGTCATCACAAAATGATTTGTAGAAAGACTTTCTCACAGCAGTTCAATGCTAAAATCTGGCCATATGTAATTTCTTAAAATGTTTGCTATGACTTGATGCAGGCCGTTACTCACTTCACTGTCAGAATTTGTATCAGATGATAAGTTGTGTAAAATGTGTATGATTATTTATCTGCATTTAGGTAGAAGAGATTCATATTTATTACAACCTGATGACAGGTGAATAGCCAACCATTTCCTGACATCACGATACCAACAAGCACAACAAACATTCAACATTCAGCTCTTCAGAAATACGCAAGATTATTCTAATATACAAGCTTCAAGCATGTGTCACTTGAAATCTGTTATTTTGGGGAAAGGTCTGAGCGGTTAGATTAAGTAGAGTTAAATTACATATAGATCAAATCAAGTCTGCATGTCTGTGGAACCTGAAAAAGGCCTGATCATCAGGTGTGAAATGAACCAGACATCTACCAGAGCTGTCAATTTATTATTAATACAAGCTTAAACTGCAAAATTCACTCAAAGGACCACATATCCATGTTCTATTCAAAAAATATTTATATGATAATAATAATGATATTTAATATACAATTCGTATACAAGTAATTTATTTTATTTTGTTTGATACTAAAAGCTCTTTGATTTTACTTGTCTACTGGAAAACAACATTGTCAATGAGGGTCCCATTATGTAAAAATAATAAAAAATAATAAACTTATTTTCTATTCTTAAATTATATCCCATTGTTAAAGACATTCACTCACTCACCTGATATGTTCCCAATCCCTTGTTTTTTCCTTTTATTCTTATATTTTGTTTGTTTGTCTTGTTTATAATGCTTATTGTTGTTGGGCTTTGTCTGTTTTTTTCTTTTCTGTTACTGTTGTTTTTATTTGCATGTTTTTTGCTGTTTCTTATCTACACCCTGTCATGTTTTTGTATTTGTTAGTATGTCCATCCTAACGTGTATGATGATTTGGTGAATAAAGGGTTAAAAACACACACTATAAAGCCTCTTGAAATGATCATTCCCAACATTCCACTAAGAAATCAAATTTCAACATAAACTATATTTAAACTAAATGTCTTACACCGGATAAACAGATGCAGGAAAAAAATAGAGTTTCTCGCACCATGTCAGCACTGAGTGAATTAAATAACAGACAAAAAATTGTGTAGTTTATTTCATTTACTGGGGTGTACAGGTGAATTCTACACAGTTTGCCAGATTTAGCTCCAACATCGAGCATCTGTAAAACTTGCAGTGCACCACAAATTAGAAAAGTTATTGATGTCTGCGTAAATGACCTCTGTAGGTCCACGTAAAATAAACACCGCCAGCAGTGCAGAATTATTGGCGCGAGTTTGCACTTAAAAAACAAATTAGATTTTTGTGTTCTAATGTTCAAACGTATGATTTATGAGCGTGCCACTTCAGGTAGGCGCTTCAGAAAACCACAGAAATTCAACCTTATATATGCGGGTGCTGGTAGATGTATAGTAGTGACTGTGTGCGTGTATGCAAATGAATGCGGCATATTTGTATGTATCCATAAACAAACCAGTGTCAGATGAAGTTCAAGTGGACATGCTGTACAGTACTTTCCAGCCAGTGAGGCCAAAGCAGCAACGAGGTTAAACCGTAGTGGAACATCTGACCCGTCCTCTCATGTGAAATAAAGACACATGTGTGTCTCTATCCAGGAAAGTGTTGAGAGAGTCCAGTGAAATGTTTGTGCGTACAAGTGTAACTGTTTACATATGACATGATGATTTTTTTGTGACATTAAACTGAAGGTCTCGGGCCATTTTGCTGTGAGATTTTAAAAACGATAATAACTAATAATCCCTGTATTTGTGTGTAGCCGTAAGAAAAGCGACAGACTGAGAATAGGTGAGGGGGAAGAGGATCAGGAGGTTCAGAGAGAGAATGAACTGCATCTGTGAACATTCAGCGTGTGTTCATATCCGTAATACCAGAGGACATGAAACTCAGATTATCTGTCACAGCTCACTTGGACTGCGTGACAAAGAGCCCGAGCCAATCAATGATTGGTCCTGTCAGTTGTCGAATACCCGACTGATATTTAGTTTGGTGGTTTTGTGTTTAACTCGGTCTGTCGGCCTGTCTTTCACACTCCGAGTCCTGATGAGCGGCTGAAATTAGTCATAATCATAACACTGACGTCTCTGTCTCCTACAGCTGACACCACAGCGCCGTGTCCTCCCAGTTTAACGGTGTCATGTATTTATGTCAGTGTATACTTTGTGGCATTTTGGCCATACATAGACGTCTGTGGGTGCGTACACTTCAGCGGTGTGCACACACTCTTAAAGGGGAAGGGGCAAAAATGAATGAGAGGCGCCTCTTTCATCTCTAGGGTTAGCGCTGATGTGCCCTAAAGGATGAGTCTGATATGTTATATTATATGTCATGTATTTTTTTTCTTAATGAAAACCATCACCAAGGAAGAACAAGGAATACATTGTTAGTTTATCCAAAAGCCTGCTGGAGCTGATTCCTCCATTCCCCAAATCGTCATTATTGCTTGTGAGCATATCAGCGAGGCAAACTTTTTCACTGGGTTCCTTAATCATGACTGACACAAGCATTGTAGTTTGTTGATGAGTCCCATACATCAACCACACATTAAACACTGGCACAAATATTGTTCTAAATACAAAGTGTAAACCCAACGTGACGTCAGCTATTGATTTTGTGGAAAACCGTTTTAAAGCCTCATGTTTGGCTTTATTGCCGTGTTGGGTTTTTGGAGACAGACGTGACCATAATTGGACAAGAGGGTGGAGCTGTGGTCGATAACCTGAATGGATCTGACTGGGACACGCCTTGGTATGAACTTGTCAGTCACAAAGCAGTGGTTCCCGAACTTCTCTTGCCCCTTTTTTGTAAATAACGACATTTCAAAAACTATAGCAACCAGCTGTTGTAGTAAATTATTTAGGCTCTTTCAAAATTGAACTACTGTATGTATATGTGACCTTTGACTTTCTTTTTTTTTAATATACCACTTCCGGAAGAATTAACGAACTACCGCCTTCAGGCTGGGGAAGTCATAAAAAGTATCAATTGAGGTTTGTTATGCTTCTTTTTTTTTTTAATGGGATGTGTTTCACAATGACAAAAATTGAAAATAGAGAACTCACAAAGTGTCACTTGAGCCCAAATGGAAATTTTAGCCAACCACAAGTGCACTCTTGCATAGCCAAGGTCATCATTCGGACCATTTTAGGGACCTTTATTAGTGAGACTGCACAAAAAGAAAAAAATACTGAAAGGTCCATTCATAGTGCAGACAGATCCTTAATGAATAGAGGTTTTCTAAAATGATCAAGTTGTTTTTTAGAATAAAAAAGTAATGGGTACCAGCTAACTCCAGTGTATGCACATTGCTGTTTCTGTGTCGACAGCACCACCTTTAAAAATATGGGAAACCATGGGTTAACATGTCTGCATTCATGCACATGTGTGTCCTTGCATGTGTGTGTGATGAGAAGCCTGACAAAATGAGAGGCAGTGAGCGGAGCAGGGTTCAGGACAGGCCAGACCCCTCGCCCTAATCAGGTTACATGATTAATGAGGGGGGGAAATGGGCTCATGTTGTATTAAGAAAATGTGTGTTTGAACCCAAAGCGGTGGGTATCAGCAGCCTAATGCATCAGCCATCGACTGGACACCTGAGATCCACAGTCTGCTGCGCTGTTAGCTCGGTCTCAGCGGAGAGACGCTGCATCGATTCTCCTAAAACTCCCTCTCACTCACTCACTTTCTTCCTGTTTCCCTTTTCTTATTTTTCTCATGCTATCCTTTATGTCCTTCAATGCATATCTTGCAATTCTTTCACACCTCCTCTCTTTCGTTTAATCACCCCCTGTCCTGCCTCTCTTTTCCATCGGATCCTCAATCCGTCTTCCTCCTCTTTCCTTTTTCTCCGCTGCCCAGCAGCCTCACTCGGTTTCCACACACTGCACAATAGCATCAGTGTTTTCTGTGTCTGTTTTTTGCCTCTGTGTGATTTAGGTTCATTTCTGGCATTAGAGCGATGGCCAACACTCAACCCTCGCAACGCAAACACTGAGCAGTCATTTAATCGCTGTGACTCGTGGCACCACAGACTCGTCTGATATATTAGCGAGCGCTGCCTCATCCAATAAAGACTACGTCCACTGAGCGAGCGTGTGAAACAAACTGTAGCAGCAAAAACACCACTTTCTGGCCCCGCGTTCCTCGACAAGACAAAGGTTTATTCATTATTCATGTCCCCAAGTTTCCACTAAAAAAAAGTGGTTTTAAGAAATAATTTGACCGTTTTTATGTTAAAACAAGATTTACTTTGTAACTGCAGTTTCGCCTCAGCAAACACTGACAGGCACATTTGGACTCAGCCGAGTGAAAGTAGCTGTTGTGTAGCCAATTAGACGGCATCTGCGGTTCTTTGAAGCCGACTGTATCTTGACACTCTCTGGGGAGGTGAGTTGTTATGTGCACAGTAGCCGTAGCGCATGCAGGAGCTGATGAGTGATTAGTCTGGATTCAAACGCTAACACGGCTGAGCCAGAGCTCCACTCATTTCTCCTGAAACAATAGTTCTGTCTTATCGACAGCAGTGAGCGTGGCGCACTCAATTGCAGCGTTGCGTTAATATGTTTTGGTTGCTTTGCTGTGTTAGAGTGGCTGCTGAGTTTATTACGGTGAGGAGTGGTGGCTGTGGTAAGCAAAAGGCCAAAGGGTCACAGGGTCCACAGTAGCAAAAATTGCTCTTTTGGCTGCATCAGGTGTGTTTCCTCACCGTGTTTAGCAACATCAGCAGTGAGAAATATGGATTGAAATCAGGATACAAAAGATGTTGTGTGACACGGACAAAGTTGAATTTTTCCTCCCCGTGGTGTAATTTTCTCGGAGTCTACTCCCATGTGAGCAAGCCAGATTTATGAATAATCAGAGCGCAGCCTGTGTTTGCTCTCCTCAACTGAACCATCATCTCCAATGAGATAGTTTACTCTGAAAAGTTCAGTTACTGACTCTCACAAAGGAGGAGTATAAGGCGTTCATTAAAACAAAATAACCCGCGGGCTCAGAGAATCAAAGCAATAAAGCGGACTGGATAAATAAATAAATGAATGAAACGAAGATCATGGAATCAAGTCAGAGAGATGTTGAGGAGACCACAAGAAACCCTTGAGATATGGAAACAAACCTGCAATATATAGACAAACGATTAGCGTACCATGTCATCAGTAGAGATGGCTCATTGTTGCAGCGCTGCACCCCTGGTGCACACACACACACTCCCACTCGCACTACCGATTCTGCAAAGACAGCAAGGAAAATATCTGTGTTTTGAAAGTATTACCAGTCATATTTTCATATTTCTTTCCCCCCGCTGTTATAATTTTCTCCCCTGTCAAACAAATCAAAACGCCAAGACCGAGCGGAGGCTGAGGGAGCGGCTCAGATTTTCCACTGTCAGGTTCACAGACGCGCTGCTCTTACAAACAGGCTCTGTGAGAGGAGACATGACCTGTGTGTGTGTTTGTGAATCTGTGCGCTGTGACTGTATGTGTGTGTATGCAGGTATGTGTGCACGTGTTTAAGAAGGCAATGTGTTGATTTTCAGGTCAACGAGAGCAGAGTACAGCCATCACACACATGCAAATATATTTTCCTTTGTCTTTATCTTAATTGTTATTAAATTTATGTTTTCAAGTTTAAAAGTTTGAGATTAGATCCTCAGCCAAATTAGCATTCACAATTTTACCATTCAGACTCAAATCAATTGAAATTCAATTTCATGTTCAAAGTAATTACTTCCATTTCATCATAGCAACCAGCGGTGGAGGAAGTATTCTGATCCTTTACTGGAGTACCGTGCTGTTTAAAGTACCCAAAAGTCATATTTGAGTAAAAGTGAAGAAATCATGTTAAACATATTACTTTGATAAAAGTCTTGGAGTGTCTGATATTAGCTGTATTCATTATTCATTAAAAGCATGAAAAGCAAGGTCATTTTCAGGCGTTTAATGTACCTCTTTATATAAAAGTACACGTTAAAATAAATTATACACATATTAACATGTATGTATGTGCTGTACTATTCACTGTGGGTTGAGTATTTGCCTGGCGGATTATTGGATCCGATAATCGTTACCATTTTTGATGATCAGAATCAGAAAAATTACCCAAGTGTTTTTTATCAACTGTAGTACATTAATTTAAAATTGTGCTACTTTGGCTCTGATGCAGAATGTCATCTGCAAAGTAACTAGTGACTTTTCAATAAGTGTAGTGAGTAAAAAGTCAAATTTTGGACTTGAGCAGATGTACTTAGTTACATTCCATCACTGCTGAAGAATTTATATCACGCTGAAAATACTTCACTGCAAGTAAAAATTTTGCATTCAAACCCCTAGTTTACTTGTAATTATGTAAGTGTTGTTAGAAAAATGTAGTTAAAGTATCCAAGTTAAAGTACTCATTACGCAGACACTGTCAGTGTTACTGCTGTAAATACGACCATATGTTTATAGCATCGCTGTCCTGCGAGAACCACATATCTCAAAAGAGTCAACTTTATACAAGTTCAGAAAACAGCTTGTTTTCCGCTTTGTAACGATGTGTTTTCCAGCCAATCCAAGATGTTTTTTTAAGTAGTTTATTTAGCTTAAGAAGCAGGACAATTTTCACAACTTAATAACCAAATCTGGATATGCACGGTTTTTACTGGACAGAAAGGGTATGGAAACTAGTGTACTGAAAAGATATTAGAAGGCTGTCAGACAGATGAAGTGGAGTTAAAATGTATAATATCTACTTCTGAGATGTTGTTGGAGCAGAAGTACAAAGTTGCATAATAATGGAAATACTCAAGTATAGTACCTTGACATTGTGCCTCAGTTCCTACCAGCATTGCTTCTATCAGTGGTTAATATTCTGTGCTGTACATTGACACTGACTTCTTTTCAGTGGTCGTGATTGATGCTCAGTGTAACGCTGCGTGAGTGTTTGTATGATTTGGGAGAAATGTAGTTTAGATTTCATGGCATGTGATTGTGTCTGGGCCGCAGATGTTTAACCACTTCGATATCACAGCTCATTTTGTATCCGTTCAGTCAATGCAAGGAGGATGTCTTCATTCACGGAGGTGGGCATGATATATTCAACGCGTAGATTTAAGATTTAAACTGAAGATACACAAAAATGAATAAGTCTGGATGTTAAAAAATGCTCAAGATTGTAACTCTTTACTGTTGATAGAAGACTGAATTAAAACCTCTACGCTGTATTGACGCTTTGCTGCACAAGCCATCTGCCACGCTACACTGAAACTAAATATATCATGGCAAAAAAACTGGGATGATGAAGCAAGAGTCCATTTCATCTCCCAAACAGGATGGCCAGGCGATCCGCCGCCTTCTGGTTACATTTCCCCTCAGAGCGCCATCCGTCATCAAAAGGTCAGGGGTTGGGAGATTCATCAAAACAGTTTGTGCAGCGTGAGGTACACAAAGGAGCCTCTCAGGATTAGAGATGGCCCGCTATGTTTATGGCTGTCTACATTAAGACCGATCCCATCATCACCCGGGCCTGCGTGGTGTGAACTCATCAACCATTCCAATGGGCTGACATGGCAAACCATCACATGCACAGCTCTCTTACGGCACTCCCTTCTTCTGCAGCTTCGCTCACATACACACACACACACACACACACACACCAGAGGGAAATAGTAATTGAGATGTGCTGTTTTTTTGTTTCACTTTTGAATACTGCTACTTTTCTGAGTTTTGCTAGAGAGAGGCAGAGCTAAGGACAATGGTGGAAAGTGACTAAGCGCATTTACTGTAACACATTGTTTTTTTTTTCATGTTTTTTACTTACATCTGAGAGGCAAATGTTGTACTTTTCTCTCCACTGAATTTGTCTGACAACTTTAAAAGGTTCAATATGTGAGAGTTTTAGTTTAAAACATCCAAAAACTAGGTTTGATGTTATGTCAAAGACGCCTATATAGTGTGTTGCAGACTGAAGTTAGCATGCTAACCCGCTAGCCCCTCCCTCCTCCAAGCGATCCAAAGCTCCTGTGCTACCTGTGAAAACACCAACACTCCCATGACAGTCCAGCTAGCTGCACAGCTAACCAAGCTAACTAGCTAACCACAGACACATGGATGCAGTTAGTGGTTGCCGTGGTGATATGCTGCTCTCTATTTCTTTGGAGTATGACTTCAACAGGCAGCAAATTCTTACAACACCTGTAATTAATAGTTACGTTGAATATCAAGATTTCATCTGTAAAATATTTTCTCAGTTTATAAAATATGACGCACTGGTTTAGATTAAACTACCCAGTGAAGTTAATTATCGTCATTTTCACCAGCTACATGATGCTGCTCTGACAGGGGTCATTCTGGTGCCCAATGAGTACTTCAACTTTTGATACCTTGAACGCTAATACGTTTGTACTTCTACTTCTGTAATATCTTCAACACACTTCTTCTTCTTCTTCTTCTTCTTCTTCTTCTTCTTCTTCTTCTTCTTCTTCTTCTTGAGTAAATAATCTGAATACTTCTGACAACACTGGCTACAGATTAGAGTGTGATCAGATGACTCATGACCTAATCAAAGACAAAATCACTTCAATATATAGTTACAATTTTTGGACACTCACAAAGTCGAAAGATGAGCTGTTAAAGACTTTCCTGATACTCTGTTTGCCTTGAAAAATCTTGCAAAGAAGTTGTTGTCTTTGTTTACCAGACTTCAAAAACTCTTTCCGCCCCTCTCTCAACAGGACAAAGAAAAATAACTTGAAATTTACATATTTACTTTACTGCAAACCCATCTCTATTTACTGCGGCTGAAATGGCGGAAAAGCACACAAAAATGTACAAATCCCACTTGTGTATATCCTGTGTTATCATCAAAGTCAATGCAGCAGTTGCCCAGGATATCTAGTCACATGGTACTCATACACATACTGTAGTTGATGCCTATTGTGTTTGACATGCGTTGATTGCTAGACAGCCAGCGTGGAAGGGGAACTCGCCCCCAAGCATCCGAGTGGCCTATTTAGAACATTATTTTGGTTTTCATATTTTCTTTAATATCAAGTCCGTCCGGGCTCGTACAGCAAAGTCTGGAGCGAGAGTTACCGAAACTATCACCGTGATGAATCTGTGATAAGCTAAAGTTTACTTCACATGCCGCTCAGCAGTGAAAAATCTCTCATTGACAAAATGGAGTCCATACATCTCTCTGTGTGTCTCTTTCTCTCCGTGTTCCTGCCCTATAACGATCGTGCCGGCTCCATTAGCCGGTGTTTGGACACCTGTAGGCGCTCGGGACTCGTCGAGAAGGGCTGTCAACGAGGGGCTTTGGTAAATCGAGAGATTATCCAAACAGTGGGACACTAGCTAATAAAAACAAGCCCCCCGTTCACTGCATTAGCGCTGCATTAGCGTGGAGGGGACGGAGAACGAGGACCCTCGGGTCTGAGTGATGCACGGTCCAAAGCTGTTAAAGGGATCTTCTGTAAATTATTAGTGATTTATTACAGGCTGTATTTATTAGAATAGTTATTGGAGTGTTTCCTTGTTTGGGGAAGGTGAGCAGGGGTGTGCAGTTGTGAGGTAGAGACTTTTGTAGGACTGGAAATGCAAAACATGAGATAATTTCCATATATACAGGAAAAAAAATCCTAATTTATCGAATTGTTAATGAGCTGATTTATGAGGGTAGGAGAATTGTATGGTTGTAGATGGTGTCAATACTGCAATTAATAACATATATAAATATGACAAATGGGCACTATGTGGTTTTGGAGAAGAAATTCAAACTCTAAAACTTTAATATTTACAGTATTAATGAGGCAATGGTACTAACGCAGTTATATTTGTTTTTTCAATAACTGAATAAACAAGGTCCCAGAAGCTAGAAAAGGTGGCAGGGTCCGCCAAATATAAACAAAGTAAAACGGAATGAATTTGTGTTGTCCTTTAAGGTCAGTTTGTTTATTAGTGTATTCAGTCATGAAAACAAAGAGAGTTTATCACTGGAGATCTTTAAAATGTCTTCCCCAAAACTACATTACAAAAGTTTTAAAAAGGCAGTTCCCATATTTCCAGACACAATTTTCGGCCAAATCGATAAACCTCCATCATATTTTTAAGTTTATCTTTGCAAATCTAAAATGCTTCAGACAAATGATACATATCTATGTTTCCCTCATGCATAAAGTATTTAAATGTCTCTTAACCACCCGGCCATATTTCATTCCAAAAAAAAAAAAAAAAAAAAAAAAAGATGTCTTGAGCAAGTAACAAAGCAATAATTAGGAAGCAGCTTGTTTTACAGTCGGCTGAGTTTTCAGTGAGAGTCAGTGTGCTGCTGGAGAACACAGTGAGCTCAGTATATTCTCTGTTGCTGTGCAGCAGCCTCACTCAGGGTGTGTACACCGGTCATGGGCATAAACTTCAATTTCTGGCCATGACATTTATTAACTCCTACAAATACGACAGCTGCTGTTTTTTTTTTTGTTTGGGTTTTTTTTTTTTTTTTCTCAAGGCACGGAAAATGAAATCATTTAATTTCCTCCACATAACCTTGGAGTTTTTTGTGAAGTTTCTCAGGGTGAATTAAGGGAAAGGTTTCGATGCATTAAATCATTTATTTACACAGTGAAATGCCTCCTTTTCCACCGGCGACTAACACGGTGTAGGTGCCTTAACACACTGTAATCCATTTATACAGTCGGTTAATATATGGGCAAGGGGTTAAGGGTTTAATTTAAAGCAAATTAGATTGGCTAAAATAAATCTGCCTCGTGTTACTGACTAATGCGAGGCTCGCGCTGTCTTATGCTTTTCGGGAGCTCATAAAATGTCTCCAAAATAAATTCATTACATAAATATTCATTTGTTTATTTAAACATTTGCAAAATAACAACTTTGCATATATTGTATGAGCGGCTTTAATGCCAATAAAGTGAGACAGCGTAATGCCATTAGGGTACAATAGCGGGTCTCTGAGGTGGTAAGGACACTGCTGGCAATAACGCTCGAAGAGAGGGAATTTGCCTTTTATTAAAAACTGCTTTGGTGACTGGGAGTAAATTCATTATCTGACTCTATTAGCTCAGCAGAGTGGGAATAAACTACCGAGGAGGTAGCACGAGAAACGCCCCAGGCAGATGTGTTTGTGAGCGCGGTGTATGTGTGTGTCTTGTTTTTTTATTATGGCTCATAAACAACAGAGAGTCTCTTTAGATTGACTGCTATCAGTTACCTCAGCAGTGGCTCTGCTTTCACCTTCTTCAAAGTGTAGACAATGACTGCAAGTTCGTCCTTTTAGGGCAGATTTATGGTGATAAAACGGAAAGAAAATCGATGCATCGCAGTCATAAATAACCATTCGGATCACAAAAGCTGTAAATTTTGAGGGTAGAGCGTTTGTTCCTCACCACAAACAGTAGATGCGATACTAAAATATGAGTGTATCTTGTCTTCTGTGTTGTCTACAGTTACACAAACCATATGTTGCATACAGTGTGGCCTCAGCGGTCATTTATCATAAATACATATACAGTCGTTTATATCGTGGGGGAAGCAGGCAATCCTCGGCTCATCTTCTCCATCCTCCCATCCTGCTCGGATTTACAGCCCCTGTACATCCACTCATCTCCCACCACTTCACCCAGCTCTGCCTCTGCCAGCCTGTTTCTCCTTATAGCCCATAATAATCCCCCAAAAAGCCTCTCCTGGCCTGCATTTTTCCCAACTCTCGGAGCAGAAAAAACACAATGGCAGCTCAGCGAGTATTTCGGACAAGCAGAGGAGATCAGTCGGTCGGATGAATACACGCACATCTGTGTCAGATTTCCTCTGCAGATAAATTGAACACTCACTGTTTTGCAGGTTTTTTTTCATCCACATATTTCCCCGCTGCTGCGAGTCACATATGTGAAAGGCTACTTTTGGACTCTATTCTTTGAGAAATGAAATGATGCTAAACTTGATGCACATTAACAAAGAAACAGAGTCCATTCTGTGGTCTAAAGTGCACGTCTCATTTGAATCTTCTTGTGGAAACTGTGTTGAAGGTGTTGACACTCAGCCTCGTAATCTGCAGCTTGTAATAACACTGATCGAGGAGGTGAAACTCAGAGTAGCGCCGTTACAGTCAAGTTCCAAGCAAATGCTAACAATCCACCTAAATGTAAACTAAAAAGGCCACACGCTTTTAACAGAATCCTTGTCAGGTTGAGTTTGTTTTGTCTTGCAGTGCTTATCTCTAAAGATCCGGAACTATTATCCATCTATATCCATTTACGTTGGATACATTTTATTCCATTTTGCACGGCAAAAAGTCCTGACTGTCATTTAATGTATATTTTATTCTTAATAACTATTTTATTCTACCTTACTGCTACTGTTATGTTATATTTTGCAGTATTCAGCTCATGAACACTCTCTACACTGTTTATATTTGTACATATCATGTATTTACAATTCTATTTCTATTTATCTTCTTCTTATTTCTTTATCATATTGTTTATTTTTTGCTATTATTATTGTTTATTGTTATACTGAACTGCCCTTTGGCTGCTGTGACGCTCAAATGTCCCCATTTGCGGGATTAATAAAAATAATTTCTGACTTCTGATGAAGATAGTTCGCTGTTTCCTCATTTTACACAATAATAATAATAAAGACCTGAATCTTAAATCTTGAATGAGGCATCACGATGTTTTAATTTGACCTCATCAACACGTCTCCTCTTTGCTACTTCACCCAAGTTTTCTCTCCTTTGCTGTGACTGCACTGCGGTGCGGAGACTGAAGGTGAATCATGTGTTGGTGTGGCGGTGACAGTGGAGGTAGAAGCCTACAGGGGTTTAGGAACCAGACTGAATTTGAAGTGTGTGGGCCTATCAGGTTGCAGTATTGACCTGAGGCCTGGCTTGACTTGCAAGAGAGAGCTCTGACTGAGAAGGAAATCCATGAAATGAAGAAAAAACTGAGTGTGTTTGTGTGTGTGTGTGTGTGTGTGTGTGTGTGTGTGTGTGTGTGTGTGTGTGTGTGCGTGTGTGCGTGTGTGTGTGTGTGTATGTGTGTGTGTGTGTGTGTGCTATGTGAGGAGGACAGAGAGTAAAAGAAAATGTGAAGATATTTTTAATGTATTTTGTATTTAAGTGACTAAATCATGAGGTAGGCATATTGGATGTGTCTATTCATGGTAATAAAAATGGAGCTATACTGCAGTTTTATTGCATTATTTAGGAAAACAATGGAGTAAAAACCACCCTTCAAACATCAGCAGCACTTTATGATAGCCAAAATAGGAATGAATGCCCGACAATGCTCAGATTACAGTTTCTTATTACCACCTATAAATCATCATGATTTATCACCATGAAATACTTCTGCATTATGTAACAGAGCCCACTGTTTGTCTTTGAGATACCTTGTTGTAAAAGGAAGCTGCAGATGAATAACACAGTTGTGTAGTAAACTGAAAAGTCAGAAGTTCATGTCAAAAGTTTATAATTGTTCTGAGATTAAATACATTTAATTATATGTTTACAATTAGACATGACTGACGGTTCTTGGATCACATGAAAGAAATATGCCTCTCAGACATTATTTGGCATTACAAATAAAAATATTACAATTGTTGATTCACTGTGTGGGAAAAAAGCCTAAAATGACTAATAGTCAATTATTTGGCTGCAAACAGCACTTTGATTTGACTTCTGACACCCTTTTCTTTCAGATTACCTCCGTGTGTCATATCTGATAAATGAATCAGAGTGGGGCCTCTACCACTACCACAACAATGTGACTACTGAAGAAATGCTCCCGTCTCCGTCTATCCTGTCCTCTAGAAAAATAAACGACTATGTACGATTTTACAGCACTGTGAAACACCGGCAGTATACACGTGGTAAGAAAATGTCTAAAATACACATTTATGTGTTGATTTGAGTTCCGATTTTCATTCTGTACATTTATACAACTCAGTGCATATTTAATTTGCTTCCCTGTGGCTCTGATAAGTAACACACATACCTCTTTGTAATATGTAATTTTTTATTTGCCAGCTTTTGTTATTGTATTTTAAATCACTATTTGAATTGTATTCTTCAATCTTGAACTTTTTTTCTTTTTCTTTTTAAATGCAACCTGACAAATGTCTTATCTAGGTGGAACAAAGTGTAACTGCACTACTGTCAGCTGAAAATAAAGAAAAGAAACCTCCTCCTTACTGAGATACGTACAGAGCGTGACTTCTGTGTACTGTTACAACCCTATTAATTTGAAAACAAGGATATGCATATTTAAACATAAAATATCAGACAGCTTGTAATACTAAAAGTATCTGTCTAAGTAATCAACTGGGGAAGTTCCATCGTGATATCTGTCCACCTGTAGAGTCTCACCTTCGGCTTGTAAAGGCAGCACGTTCTCTACTGGCTGAGCGACCTGTTGAGCCTGAGCCTCTAAGACTTGCTGCTCTGCACAGCAGTCTCTCTCTCTGTGCTGCAGCTCATTTGACCCCAATCCATTCAGCTGAGTTTCTTAGATCCGATGTTTTCCATTTACATGAAGTTGTGAGACTTCAAACTGCCTTGAAAGAATCAAACATTGATTTCTACTTTATTTCTTCCTCCTTTTCTTGTGTTTAAGGGACGGGACTCTGCGAGGCGACTGCCTTCCACGTCGGGGGGGGGGCGATCAGGAACAGATGGACAGGGTGATGACCCCCTGTCCCCCCACCCACCCAGGCAAGCCCGAGCAGCGGCGCAACTGCCACTCAAAATCCCAGCGTGTGGATGCGTGTGAGTGTAGATTTGTGTGTCGGAGGATGGCGGGGGGTTGTGTTTTGGCTCTGAGGGTGCGACGGCAAAAAAAACGTGGTCCCCATGATACGAGTGACTGACACTCCTCCGACATCTGTTCCACGGGAAACTCTGTCTCTAACGATCTCCCTGACTCTGTCTCTGTCTCTTCCCCACACACACAGGAGTTAGATGATCTTTTCATTTTACAGTGAAGCCGAGAGGAACGGAGAAATTACATTAGGGCAGAATAAGATACTCCATTTATGATGTGGCTCCTTGCAGGGATCTCTCTCTGCACGGTTGACAGAGGAGGCTGCAGACGGCACTGATGCCTTTACCCTTCCCTTCTCCTTCCTCCCTCGCTCTGTCGCACCCAACCCCTCCCCCCTACCTTCACCTCCTCGCTCGAAGATCAGGTTTCTGTCTGTCCATCAGTGGAGAGGGTGAGGAGGAGGAGGTGGGGCGGAGGAGGCGGGCTGTTCTGATCAATGGCAGGAAACCAGACGATGGGAAGGGAAGACGTGAAACAGATAGGCCCCATAACCTACCTACCTACCAGGATACCACAATCTCTCTCTCTCTCTCTCTCTCTCCCTCTCTCTCTCTCTCTCTCTCTCTCTCTCTCTCTCTCTCTCTCTCTCTCCCATTCAATCTATTTCTCGCTCACTTCTTCTGTGTTACTATCTGTAATTCAAACACACTCACACACAGGGTGAAACACAGTCCAGACACCACACACACAGACACACATCCGACCGCAAAACATGCTGCAGAGAACACACAGTAGCTCCTAGCTGCGGACTACACAAACCGCGTGTGTGTGTGTGTAGCCTCCCCTTTAGGCTGAAAACACACCTATTTACCTGCCTCCTTATGGGAGACTGACTAATAATATTCAAAATTAGAATATGTTTTTCTCCCAGCTCCATGCAAATCTCAGACATATTGCTTTCTGTCTCCAGGGGGCCACACATTCCCACACATGAATATACTTAGAGGTGCATGTGAGAGGCGCGCACACACACACATACACACACCTCATCCCAGATATGTGTAATTAGGGCAGACAGAGACAATAGCTGTCTCGTTTGAGTTTATTAATTCGTGGTATTTTTATTGCCGTTTATCGCCGGCGTTTTATGGTGGACAGCAGCACTGCTCGTCCCTCGAGGCACTTATTAGCAGAACGAGTACTCTCCGGTTATTTAACTCTATTCCTCTGGATCAAATTATGCAGTATTGGATCCCGGCTTATGAAACTAACACTGATATCACAATAGAAAAAGGTGGAGGCTTCATCTTATTAAAAGACTGTGCCAAACACGATCCCACTGCTTCACGTGTCAAGGATTTATTTGAAAAAGTACTCCACAGATACGAGGTGAGTCGTAGGTTTGACCGTGATGCGTTACGTGCGTCCTCGTGTGTGTTTCTGATCTACACGCTGCAGCAGACTACTGAGCTCTCTTGCCACCCCGGCTAACTCTTAACTCCTGTCAAAACACGGAGTTTTAAATTGAATTAAGACTCCATGCTGTAGTCCCTGCTGAGCCCCCCAACCAACGCCTTTAACACCCTACACTGCTCTGGAACACACACACATATGCATCAACACTCGGTGCATTCACAGGCCTTTGACATGCAAGTACACGCGCAGAAAGATGCAGACATCGACACCAATCTGGATATTTACGCCGAAATTAAAAAGGGCAAATGAAAGGAAGCATGGTTTTAAAAATCAGTGAAAACACACACACACACACACACATACACGAGCATGCAGAGAAGACTAGCAGAGAATATTTCAAGTAGGACGAGGCCGGCGCAGCCTTGAGACTGTCGCTGTTAATTCACTGCAGCTGAAACAGAGACAAAGATGCCTTTTCAGTGTCTGTAATGCTGGAGAGAGCTTTTGGCATTTACAGTCTCAGGATTTTTACTGCCTTGTTTAAAGCATTGTGAAATCACACTCGCGCTGTTCATTGAAATCAAATGTGTGTATTGATGGTGTGTGGAGAGTGGGGGTGATGGTGAGATCAGAGGTCTGTTCATGGAGGGTCACAGAAAAGACAAAGAGATTGTCATCTAATCTTTGAAAACATCTTTTTAATTAATTTTCTTGGCATGTGGATATTTATAAAATGCAAGCTGTGCTCGGATATGAACCTATAAAGGGTAAATCTTACTGTTTATTAATTACTTTTTATTTTGTTATTTTCTCGTTTTCTGACACTATACTTCTGTTCCACTACATTTTGGTGAAAAATAAAGTATCGTAATTTTTACTCCTTCTAGTTACTATGCAGTCTACATGCTGCATCAAATTCCAGTAGCATATTTCAATGTATTTTTCTGTGACCATATGAAAAATAAAAATAACTGATTCTGATAATCAAAGAAATCCTGAATATCAAATCATCAATATTTAGTTGACCCATAGTATACAGTAGATAAATATATGCATAATTCAATTTTACTTGTATTTTAGAGACTCAATTACACTTTTTGCCAGAGGATTACTTACAGATAATCTAAGAATAAGAATCAGAATCAGAATAAGAATACTTTATTGATCCCCGGGGGGAAATTGTTTTTGTTACAGATGCTCAGATAGTACAAGTAGTAGTATAGTATAGATATAGTATAGATTGTAGTATAGATAGAAGTATAATCTCAGATACTTCAAGACTTTTACTGAAGTTCTATTCCTATGTGTGACTTGCACTTTTGCCAAAGTAATACTTGAATGCGATATTTTTACTTTTACTCAAGTATGACTTTTGGTTACTTTATACAACACTTTTTTTCATTTTTGGAAAAGCTGTTTGGAAAGAAAATGATTTCTAAAAAGCATGTATCCAGGAATAAAAGCAAAGAGTGTTTATGTCAAATTAAGTCAAGATGCATTTTATTTTGAGTATAGAATATATTCTGTAGGCGCTGGCTTAAAAAAACAAAAAAAAGAAAATGTCTAGTCACAGACAGAAAAAGATTATTGTTAATATTCAATTACCAGCATTTAATGAAAAACATCAAGACTGTGAGTCACACAGAGTTTAAAACGCAGAGATATCGGCCAGTTACTCTGCCTACACCACGCTGGTCTGTCTATCTGTGCTTTGTCCACTGAAGTTTAAGAGTCAATGTTCTGTGTTTTATCGCAAGATTACCCTCCAGTCTGTTCTCTGTGTTGTTGGCAGCGCAAGTTGCTCTATTAGAAAATCATGTTAAAACAATAATGTCTGAGCGAGACGGTCATTAATCATCAGGTTGACAACAGCTCTGGACATTGTTGACGAATAATGAGTGTGTTCCTAACCTCTAATCCATTCAGGCTGCTGTTAGTCAGTTGGACAATCAGTACACTGATGATGAGGAAGCAAAAATATTCTGTGTGCCATCAATTGTGGTGATTACGTGATATTACTCTGCCGAAAGAGGCTTCAAAAAGGCAGGAGTTTTGTTTCATTTTTAACATTTAAGTATTTGTCTGATCCCACGTGTTCAAAGCAAGGAAAATATTGGGTCATATGTCAGAAATATTTGTGTGTTTGTTTGTGTCCTGAATTCTGTGTATTTACATTTTAATTCTACATTTTAATAAAAAGAGATTGTTTGCTCAAGTAAATACTCTACAAAATGTAAATAAACGTGTGTTGAATATCGTATGTGATGTGACGATAAATTCTCAACCGATTATTCTAACGCATTAGAGGCAAACAACCATTCCCTGGTAAATGCAGTCATTTTGTAAACAGAAATTCTATTTTGCGTTACACGTGACGCGACACATTATTTATGAAGGTTTGTATCGGCTACATAAATTTATGAATGAGCTGCTGTTCTCGTCTGGCTCGCACAAATGAGAGTTAAGTGGTGTGTGGGACATAACCTTTGCTTGGGGACTGAGTAAAAGGTTACTGCAGTGCATGTGTGTTGTGTGTGTGTGTGTCTGCGTGTGTGTGTGTGTTCACGGTGAGTATTGAGCAAAGGCCACTGCAATGCAACCCAACACCAGCTCTTTGTCTGAGCAGCAGCTTACCACAGACTGCGAACCAGAGTGATTCACTCTTTTCCAAATCCAATTCTTTAGTAGTGTCTATAATTTTATTCAAAAATAATTATTACTGGCTTTACTGACATGAACTAAAATTACATACCTATTGATAATAGGTTTAACATAATTTGTTACTCTCCACTTTAAAAAAAGTACTTTTTTTCTTCTTCTTCTCCAAAATATATATATATAAAAAACAACTTTTGTGTATTCATTCATTTCAATAATCATAATTTATGTAGTTCAAAGTAAGCACAGAGTTAATGTAAAGCAGAGCCTGCGATGCCGAAATGTATTTCATCACTAACAATAAAATTCACAACTTTAATGAGCTATAGAGTTCCCGGTTTTCCCCGGAGACAAAGAAACAACAGGATGTAAAGGTTAAGACCAGAAAACCTCTTAACTGTTTTACACCCTTCTGACTTACAGCTTCCATACTATTCATGAACCACCTGTTGTACGTGAGGTGAAAAAAAAACAAGACATATCGAAGTTTTAATGATACTAAAAGAAGTGAAACACTGATAATATAGCTTTTAATTTTCCCACGCTGTATCAGAAGTGTTACAATTTTTCTACCATTAAATGTTTGCATGTGAGGCAGTGTGTGTGTGTGTGTGTGTGTGCGTGTGTGTGTGTGTGTGTGTGTGCACATGTGTCTTCCATCCCTCCAGAGACATGACAATTGTTTGTTGTGATATTGTAATGAAGCCCTGAGGCCCTCTTAAACTAATCAGCCTCTCCCTCTCTGTGCAGATAGATCAGTTGTCAGAGCCGTGGGCAGGACGGTGAAGCGAAACGCGGCATCTGCCTGTTGGCCTTCGCCTTGTGTGACACAGACACACAGACACACAGACACACAGACAGACACACACAGACAGACACACACACACACACACACACACACACACACACACACACACACACACACACACACACACACACACACACACACACACACACTCACTCACACACACACACACACACACACACTCCCTGCCTAATACGTTAGGCGGCCGGCCAGTTGACTCTCCCAGTCTGACCTCGAACTGTTGGCTCTTGTCGCTGTGGATGTGATGATACATGAGCATCATATTAAGGTAATAGAGCTCTGCAAAACTGCCAGAAATGCCAAATGGTATTAAAAGCGTTTTTTATACAAATGTTACATGTTGATACTTGAAATGTTTCAGTCAACAATCCAAATAAGTTCTGTCATGTTACTTTGTAGAGTTAAGAATAGGATTAACCCTAACCATGAAGGTTTGGCGGGTCAGTATTTTCTCCCAATATAAATTGATAGTATTTTATTTGTATTGTTTGTTGATTAGTAGTATGAATAAATAAATAAAGCGCTGACGGGTTGATAAGCTGTTTACGTCTTTACTTCTACATTTGCAGCAACACATGCAACACTTCACTCAAAAAAGAAAATAATATGAAATAAGAGCTTTTAAATTAGATATATGGTAAGTCTATCAGTTATATATATATATATATATACATATATATATATATATATATATATATATATATATATATATATATATATATATATATATATATTTGTATATTAAGTGCAGTTAGTGTGTCACTGGTTATCTCCCCTTTAAACTCTAGCAGGCCGGCCAGGTGACAAATAACACTTGAGTATATGTAGTCAGAACAGTTGCTCTCAGGTGAAGAATCACTCAGCCAATCGATATTGTGAAAACTAAAGTAGAATATTGTCAGTTCAGACTTAAATATTGGACATCTGATGTGAAAGACAAGAAAAGTTAAATTTAAATCCGTTATTCTGATAACTGGCTATGATTAGATATACAAGCATTGTGAACTCTTATGAAGGGAGGTTGGATTTTTACAGAAAATATTCTTGACATTTAAAACTTGACTTCAAACATATTGTTGTTCTTTCTTCTACTCGGATCAGAAGCTATGCCCATTCTTGCATTAAAGTTTTGAAAATACATTAAATGTGTGTACATGTGTGATTACCTTTACGTGCAGAGTTAGTGGCCAAACACCCGTTTTTAACAGTTGAATATCAGGATAATATATGGTAGTGACAGATGATGGAAAGAAACTTCCTATCTGGGATGCTGCAGGGATCTTTGGCATGTTTTTACACACTTACTGCATTCATGTCCATCTCTGCATTTTTTGTGCGCTGCAAGAGACCTTGTGTGGTACATCAGGGAAACATTAAATTTTACGCATCTGCCTTCGGCCATGTGTCTGATGTTACACATACGAATGGAAAATGACATGAAAACACAAAAACGCAAACTCACAAACACAAAGGCAAAACTAAAAAAAAGGTATGTCAAAAAAATCTATAGACTGTATAATATGTGTGATTAATAAAATCAACTTTTTGGTGGCACGGATCAATATTCCAATATAAAACAAATTGTTGAGGACAGGTCAGGGCTGTACGGATTTGGCCAGCGGCTTACCGACTTTACAGAACAGATTACCCCCCAGAGAATGAAGTGAAAATCAAACAAAAACAACACTGGTGTAAATTAACTCTCTGTGAGGATCTGCGTCTGTGGCATGCACCGTGCATGTGTGTGTGTGTGTGTGTGTGTGTGTGTGTGTGTGTGGGTGTGTGTGTGTGTGTGTGTATGTGCACAGTTTCCACATGTATGATGATGATGATAACCATGATGTCGGTGATGATGATTGGTTAATTGCAGGCAGCTTGCAAGTGCAGTGTAGGGCGCATTCTGTGTGTGTGTGAGTGAGAGTGTGTGTGTGTGTGTTTGTGTGTGCACGTGTTGTTCACAGGTTGTAGTGCGAAGGGAGCGGCCTGTGGTGGCTCTGAGAGGCATGTAATATGTTTAAATAGGGCAAAGTAGTGTTTGGAGAATTGGTAATTACTTACATCCCTCTCTGGCCATCGGAACACTGTCCAGATCTCACCCTCTCTACCACACACTCGCACACGCACACATACACACACTGATACACGCACACCCAAAACACGATACGGAGCACCAGTCACACACCAAGACTTACAAACACACAGTCAGTACCCGTGAGTCACTCTGCCAATCAGCAATCACCAACAGGAGCCAGAGAGTAGACAGAGGACACAGGCTTGTATAGACAGTTTCAAGGCAAAATGCCACCACTTGTAATTGTGACTGAAATATGAAAGGCCACTTCTCCTCATTTTACATGCCTCTGTGGTTCTCCCTGCAGGGCCAGCGCTCACTAAAGATGATCCTCATTGGCTGCGCCACAACCTGGAACTCCTCCGACCCAAATATCAACCACGGCAGCAATTTTGGGGGGAAAGATGTCATTTATACTTATTATTTGCGACTAATTATGGTCTAAATGTCTATATTTTCCCTTCTGTATTTCAAATAATTGCGTCATTAGAACAATGTTTGCATAAAGTCCTTAGTGTTACAGAGTGTGGGATTAATCCAGTCGGATTATGGCTAACACGTCATATAACGCAAACTGAAGTGTCGTTTTTCTCCTATCCAAAGTGAAACTGTCAGAAACTATGAATATCTACGTTAGTTTCAAACAAATCAGACAAAACTCTTTGGAAACTTTGACCCTCATCAGCTATTTCTTAGTCCGCACAGAGTTCAGTCCACAGAACGTTGACATAAATCCACCCCTGATTTAGCGACTATATGAATATTAATCCCCTTCTTCATCGATGGCAAACTGAAAAAAGCAAAGACGTGTGAAGACTTCAGTGCAGCTTGACCGTTTTGCATAAACTGTATTAAACCGCTCAATTGGTGGTACTAGAAGCTTAATGTTGTATGACTTCTTGCAAGAAAAGTTAAAGTGTAGCTTGAGAGCTAGCCACTTACACACTAGCAGGCTATGGCTACTGCCGTTTTGCACTACCCACAGAGAAAATAAGGTCCTATGGGGCACACCTAAACGGACCAGCCTCCCCCTCTCTATAGGCACAGTGTGCATGAACTTGCATTGGGCTGCATACTTGCACATGTAGATTGCCATTGTAAGAGTATAATAAGACTGATGGTGTTCTCATACTCTTAATCACTTTGCAGCAGTTGTCACATTTTTACTGGACAATTGAGACGACTTAGTATAGATTTAAAGAATTAGGAGTCTTTGTGACGGATCCTGTTGGATCTTTTGATTATGCTTCATGAAACATGAGATGTGCAAAATATAATCAAATAATCAATAATATCAGTTAACTAATATGTAGTTTATCATGGTTAATCAAAAAACAGTTCTAGGAAATTTTCTTTAAAAGCCTTTAAACACTGTTTCTTGTCTCTCGTGCCATAGATAAGGGTGTAAAAAAAACTAGTGTTAACTCAAGTATGTTCAAAAGTTTGGGTCATGTTTTTACAAATTTAAGTAAAATGTGTTTTGGACCATTTTTTTGAAATGGAAGCAGTGTGCTGACTTCAGAGCTCGGTCGATCAACTCAGAATGAACGAGTGTCTTTAACTCGGCCAAATAAACAATCTGAAAATGAGTATGAGTGTGTTTTAGGTGAGAAGGTCACAAGTGGCGCCAAACTCGATTCCGGATTGAGCGCTTAACTCGACTTTCCACTGTCTCTCATTTACTACTTCTGGCACTTAGCACAAGTGAGACATCGAGTCGTGACCACAATACCACATTCTGCATAAGAGGACCTTTTTCTCACTCACAATATTGACTCTGATAATGTTTTCATCGCTATGTGGCAACGGCAGATCGGATGAACAGCACGGGCCAAATACACGGCCCGGGTTCCACGCGTGTGAAGGACAGGACTGACTTATGTTGCTCTTACCTTTTTACCTCTGAGTCAATAAAAGACGCTCTTTCACTCTTTCCTGCAGTTGAGAAGCGTGTGTGTGCGTGTGTGTGCGTGTGTGTGTGTGTGCCGCCCGCTCATCAAGACGCGTGCACTTGCTTGGCTCTTAGAGGCCTATCACTCTGAGTGTTTCGAGAAAATGGACGTGAAAATATACAGAATTGGCTGTAATTATATGTGAAGGTTTATTTAAGTTTGAGGGTACCGTGGAGGAGAAAAGGCAGACAGACAGAAAATCCAGATGAGGGTCTCGTGTACGTGTCGAGCCTGCGCCCGTTTCCGCGTATGTGTGTCTGCACTTCACATTGTGGCTTGATGATGTTGTCTGGGCCAATCTGCCAGAGTGAATGGTTTGAATTTACTAGCCCACGACAGTCAAATTGTCCTAATCACTAAGTAAATAGATACTTCCCCAAGCTATCAGGGCACACACGCCGGCGAAAACTGCCTGTGAGGGGAAGGGTTGAGGGGTGAAAGAGAAAGAGAAAACTTTCACTGTTAATTGTTGTTTTCCTTCTTATTCCAACCTATAAACACCCGGTGTAATTATTCATAAGTGCCACTTTGATTCGGGGAAATTTGTTTGAAAGAGGCTTAAGGTGTTTCGCTTGAGTTATTCCCTTACAGAGTCTGGGTTGTGAACGAAGGGGTCTTTTCCTTGCAGCGTTTTTCAGTTAAATTGAAGCTGAGAGCCGGGGGTTGGATAGAATTACACATCTTGTGCCCCTCTCTGAATGACTTGCCTCTAATCTAACCCAATCTGGCTTTCTGCAAACCTTATGGTGCTATATTTCTTTACATGCGTTGGGTCTTAAGATAGGATAACGACTGATGAAGATAATCCACTCAAATGAATTAGATTTGTTTAAAAAAAAAAATGCTTTTAGCCGAAGTGAATCCACCCCCCCCCCCCCCCCCCCCCCCCCCCCGTCTCTTGTAAACATTTAATTAAAGTTTACAGTGGATCATGTCGTGAAATTTGAGTCTATCTTGATTTAAAGGCACAAACAAACGTGCGCACTCATAACACAGGAAATTTGCTGGGATAAGCATGTGCAACAAGGCATTTATACCACATTATGTTGCTTTACAAATACAGACCAACTATAATTCAGCAGTCAATCAATCTTTCAGACCCACTGTTTGTGTAGTTTCCATTTGGTTTGTGTTTCGAAATTGAATCGAAGACCCTACTCTGTGCCACGGTTAGACATGAAACACGGTCAAGTAATTCACAGCGTCCGCACTCCAAACAGCTTCAGCCTCACATGATGACACAACTGCAGTGTTGTTGAGAGAAACCTGAAGTCAAACTTGCGTAAAAGTAAATATATCACGTTAAATTTTTACTTTGGTAAAAGTTCTACCACCAAGTCAACCATACCAATAGCACTCGAGTAAAAGTTTTAAAATAGCAGATATTAGATTTGCGAAATTATCAAGAGTGCGTCAGTGTACAAGAATCATCCCTGATTGCCAATAAAATAAACCAATTACTTGCAGCATGTAATCTGCAAAGTAACTTGTAACTAAAGTTAGCAACGAAATCTAGTGAAGTAAAAAGTACAATATTTACCTCCAAAAAGTAGAGTAATGGAAATATAAAGCAGCAGGAAATACCTCAAAAAGTTCAATACTTGAGTAAATGTGCTAAGTTACATTCCATCACTGAAAACAGCCAACAGAAAACTGAACAAGTTCTTTTGTACCAGCACATATTCAAAGTGCTTTACTTGAGTATTTCCATTTTATGCAACTATACACTTTTACAGATGTGTTGACGTTGCATGTTTGTGAGAAACGGACAGAAGAGTAAAAAGTATCAAAAGTCATACTGGCACATGCGAAAGTCTTCTATCTGATAATCAAATGTACCCAAGTATCAAAAGTACAAAGTAGATTATACATACACAGTATTTACATATATGTATACACTGTATAGTTTGACTTAATATAAGAATCTGTGTTTTTCTTTATTTGATTACAGATAAAATTAATGACATGGGCCCTGATGTAAGATGTCATTTGCAAAATTTGTAGTGCAGTCAAAAGTACAATAGTTGCCTATGAAGTAGTGGAGTGGAGGTATAATGTAGCAGAAAAGTAACTCAAGGTTGTACCTTAGCACAATACTCGAGTGAATGTACTCAGTCGCATTCCATTACTGCACAAAATAAAGTATGACAACTTTTTTTTTTTACAAAACAGAACAAGAGAAATGCTGTTTTTGGAAATCAAGGCCTAAGCGAGGTTTGCGCACGGTTCACCAGTGATTTGAACATTAGAGTGTAGTTCAGGCCAAGTCAGCAACCCAACACCGGGGTATAGAGTATCAGTCATGACTGGTTTACACTGGACCCATGTCTGGAACAGGAGAAGTCAGGATACTGTGACATACTGAAGATTGAAACTCTCAAGTGGAGCACGTCGCACATGGTGTGGGGGGGGAATTAACAAAAAAATCCCTCAAATACATCGGACACAGACCTGATTTTTGGTTGTTTTTTGAAATTCTGAAAGTCAGATAAATGAGTTCTGGCCATGAGGCAGGTTTCTTATGACCTTAGTAAGAAGTGAGAAACAAAATGTCATTACATGGTGAAATGTGAGCTGCAGGCCACTTACATAAATCAGCTTTTAAACTTTAAACTCAAGCGCAATATGAAAAATAGACTTGTTTTTTAACATTGACTATGTTTTCTCATGCTGTGCTCGACGGGCCGTCGTTTGAGGATTCTCAAAGAAAAGAAAATCAGGACAAGATCGTCTAGACACTAATGTATCGGATGTCCACATAACGTGGCTTATAGGAGCTCCCAGTCTTCTTAACGTACCTAAACAGCAGCCGCGAGCTTTACGGTCTCACATTAACGACAACACCAAATACCACAGCCTGCGTTTGAGCCGTAAACTGTAAATGAGGCAGCTAAGAGTGTGTGTGAGTGTGTGTGCGTGCGTGTGTGTGTAACAGTATGAACTATAATAATAGCTTCTTAGCAGTTTATAATAGAGGCAGCATGGGTATGAACGTCTGTGTTTCTGTGCGAAAGGAGTGTGCGTTTAATGGGCTAATTAGGATCGGCGTTACACCATAATTAGTTTTGTGGCGTTCCCACAGCACAGCATATCCTGTTACAGCTCATTTGCATAATTAGCGAAAATAAACATTGAGGGCTTTGGTTGGCTGTTATGAATCTTTCAACACTTTCCTTGTTCCCCCCCTCTCTCACTCTTGTTTTGTCTATCTCGCACTCACACGTCTGATCTCATCTTTTTTCTTTTTTTTTTTTTTACAGTTTCCCAGCGGTTTAAAAAAGGTGAGAGGTGGTGCCCAAACCCGTTTTCCATCACATCTGGAGAAAAACAAAGACAGAAGTACACACACACACACACACACACACACACACACGCACACACACAGAAACACATGAACACATACTTTTTTTTTAAGGGGCATCCATAAAAGTGAAGCGAGTAGAAGACAGAACGCAGAGTGTCCATAAAAATCTGACGGAGGATCAATTAAGACTTAGGAGCCAGAGAAAATAATATTAAAATGTCTTTTACTGCGCACACACGCGCGCACACACACACGGGTGAGACCGCTATCTTTTCTGGTTCTAATTTTAGCGTGCACGTCTGACTCACATGCCTCAACTTGTCCACAGTGCCTCCTGTGGCGTGACCTTGACACTGTCCAAGCACGTAACAATTCTAAGAGCCCATCCAATGCTTGCGATATATATAGAGAGAAATTATTTATACAAATCATAAATCAATCGTTGTTAGTGGGGGAACGTTGGCCAGTTAAAAATCTAAGAGTGCTCTCTGTCGTTCTGTTTCTCTCAGCTCTTCCTGAACGAGTCCCACAGCATTTTTTTTTTTTGTGTTTTTTTCTTCACACTGGCGCTCCGGAGCAGACACATGATGTCAATCCTTCTATTTATTATGTTTATTTTGCTCTCCCTCTCTTCATAACATACTGGAAATGTCAGCCTCAGGTTCTAGCTATGTGTCTCTTGGCCGGACATTAAAAGACATGACAGCAAGGCGTCTATTTTTCCTCTGTGTGTATGTGTGTAACTGACAGATTTTTTCTTTACACTTCATGCTGACATTGACATTAGCCATTTAGATCCGTGTGTATTTGTGTTTCTCCAGAATCACGGGCCACGCTCACTTTGCAGCAGCCGACGTGTGTATTTGTTTGCGTACGCACTCGTACGTGTCTGCCAGTATATTTACAAATCTCTCTAATGAGAAATTATTGAGGTGCAGCTCTGAAGTTTCCTTGCCACAGTTCATTTATTTTTCCAGGTAACATGTCCGTGTTTTAAAGCAGCCGCATGACTGGATAAAACGAAATTTCAGAGCAAATGAAAAGTTATCCGCCACCCCCATCCGTCCGATCCTCACATTTGTGTTTACAAGGTCGATTTTAAAAATGGCTGTGACCTGCGGGTGTTTATAAGGCAAGTTTAGCTTGTGAACATCTCAGAAGTCCCTGAAACAGAGTTGCTACGGGGGAGGGGGGATTTGTTCCAGAGAGAACGGGTGGAAGGGAAAGGGTAATGTAGGGAGAGAGGAGGGCAATGGAAAGATGAGGAGGAACGGGGGCGCATGAACAAGACTTTACCATGTCTGACCATGTAATCATATCTGAATCAAATATGGATTCGTAGTGAAGCAGCAAACAACACTTCCCTTGATTTACAAAATGTGATGTAACCTCAAATCAAAATGAGATATGCAGGGCTGCACATTTACGTCTGCATCTTTGTGTGTGTGTGTGTGTGTGTGTGTGTGTGTGTGTGTGTGGTGGGGGTGCTTATGTGAGGCACTTGCAGACTTGCAGATTGCAGTGTGGACAAAGAGCAGATGTTTAGAACGTGCTAAATGACTGACTTGTTGATAATCAGCCTGCCATTAAATGTTCTGGCTTTTACACACGTGTGCACATATAAACCAGAGAGGTACATGCTGGTAGCCGCATCTGAGCCGAGGGGATTACTCCTCTTACACTCGCACTCACCCCTGCCCATTCATGCCTTACAGTAAATGCTCAAAGTTTTAGTACGGATCAAAGAAAATTAGAACACCGGCTCATTTAAACATACAAACGTACAAACTTCCTAAAAATGTATGTAAGATTATCCTAAAAAAGCCCATCCCAGTGTAGCCCAAAGTAAATTCAAAGCTGTTGTTGAACCACGTGGCGTACAGGCAGGATTTTGGTCTCTTTTGAAAGGTTACAGTCTGAATTTTATAATGGTCAGCAGATTTGCAAATATAACCCTGCAGATTAACTGTAACTGCTCCTAATAGCTGGAAAAGCCAGTGGGTCCAAATCATATTGGTCTTACATGGTCCAATTTGAAATCTGATAACAATACAACTGACAATGGGCATGTTTTTCTGAGGAAATATCCAGGAAAAAGCAATTTTGTGACCTTTAAAATGCCGATGCTCGACAGTAACAGAAGCATTAACTCATCCTAGTACTTTATTGACTTATTTGCACTAACTAACTAAAAATGTTCGATAATAACAAGTGCTCTGGTAAAAAAAAAACAGCAGCCAATACAAAGAGTAAAATGCATGAAACAATACACACTTTCATAATTTCCAAGTTTAGGCCTTAAAAACCCATTTAAACTATATTTTGAAAATTTCATTGGTTACTTGGTGTTGGCTCAGGAGACAGAGGAGGAACAGAGAGTGGGTCTTCTGCCAACACAACTCAGCTCTAAGGTAGACATATGAGATCATATGTAGTTAAATGAGTTGTCAGTCAAATGGTCAGAGGACAGCGGACATCTTAGTATCACTCATATTACTGAATAAAGGCATTATGGAGTGTAATTGAAGGTGTTTGTGACAGTTAAAAGTATATAATAGCATATGCAATCGCAAATCATCGCTATTTGATTGCTGTTAATGCATGGTATACTGTGTTTTGGACAAACAATGTACTGACATGGATATGCTTGAAATTTTTGTAATAAGAGAATATAGTTTTTTGTTGAATTTGATTCACAACTGAAACACCAAGAGTACATGTGATCACCTATTCACACTGAGGAGGTGCACATCCCCATGTCATGGTTGCACGGTCATAAAAAATGAGTTGGACGACCTGCGGACGGGCCGTCAGAAAACTGGGCGGTTAAAGATATAACATGCAATGTTTCTGCATTAAAACAACACATTTGAAAACGACCAGACCTTTGTAATGTGTTTTGTTGAGTTGTGTGCTTACGTTATCTTTAAGTGTGTTTAATTTGGTTGACAGATTTTATTACAGTGGTTTCTTAATAGTGAGGACAACAATTCCCACGATTCCCACACTACTTACATGTTTTTATAGAGAGCCCCCTAAGGAAGGAAATTACATAATGTGCATTTAACTTAAAATCAGTAGATATTAAACAGATCATGTATGAATCATGCTTGATGGAGCTTAAAAATAAAGCTATATGTAATCCTGTGAAGGTTATGACAACATGCTCTCAAAACGTGCAGTCTTTTATACCATGTTGGATTTGCATCTGCCTGCACTATAAGCTGTGGGGTTGTATACCGTGTGTGTGTTTTGTGTGATTGTGTTAAGTGGCGTTAGTCCATCACAGAGAACGAATTGGATGGATTTCCAGCAGTTCATTTGAGACGAGGTCACGTAAACACCGCCTGATAGAATGGATTTGATTTCCATTGTATTCACCAGGGACAGATACGCTTAACTTTACCTACACACTCAACCACTCACACACCACTTTTCTTTAAAGAGACATTGGAAACACAGAAGCACCTGTAAAAGCTGAGCGTTAAAGTATGGTGATTACTCGTTTCCACGGAGAGTTGTGGAGGGTAAGGAAAGAGAAAACACACACACACACACACACACACGCACACACACACACACACGCACACACACTTTCACATACAGTCACTGCTGAACCCGTTTTTCTTCAACAGCTGCACTTCCTCATGGCTCCGACTCAGCACATTTCCATCAACCACCTCTGCCAGACCACAACACACTCCAACAATAGCCCACTTCACACACACACACACACACACACACACACACACACACACACACACACACACACACACACACACACACACACACACATACAGTGCATTCGCTGTGTATATTAATGAAAATGTCTCGCTGAACAAGGAAGAGAATACCTCGCAGTGTGAAATTACTTGCAGACTGGTATGTGTGTGTGTGTGTGTGTGTCAGAGGCGAGAACAGCATGTTTCATCTCAAATCTTGTTTCTCACTGCTACTATTACCACCACCACTCTCTCTTTCCTTGTCTCTCACTCCTTTCTCTCTCCCTCGCTGGCCATTCATTTACACTTGTCAAGAGGTAGCTATTAAGAGCCAAAGCCTGCACGAAATTTTATTACAAAACCATTTGTATTCCTGAAAGAAAAATAAATCGAGCGCTCCCTCTGACTGCATTAGGGCCACTTTTTTTGTCGATTTGTTTAGGTTGATAACACTCAGCCCATCAGCCACTCAAACGCCGATGTGACTGGAAAAAAAAAAACTTCTTTTTTTTGTCTTCAGTCTTCTTTGCTTGCTTTCTCTCTTTCTCAGGGGCCATACAAGGGCCCTTGTCTGAATGTTAACCAGCTGGCTGTAACATAAAGTCGTACTTTATTTGACATCTATGAGGAGAACAAGACATCTAATGAAGAAGGCTGTTTATGCTCTGGGTGGGTCCATATGAAAGAAAGAAAAGGGAGGTGGAGAACCGGTCTCAATAAAGCAGTTGGGTTTGCTCAGAGCTCTTGTAAAACCAAGTGGGCCCAATCAAAACGACCAGGAGGGAGTGGGCTAACAGGGCCGATCGTGTCCCAAAAGTGTCCTACTGACCGTTCGTGTGCTAATACGAGCAGATTTTAGAAGGCTGTGTGTGATTTCATACATGAGCGTCTCTCGTCTCGGGGCAAGAGCTACAAATTCTTCCATCCCCTGTTCAAAAACTTGAGCCTTATTTCCAGACTATTTGTCTGGCTGTTTCACGGTCGCAGTGATTTCATGACAGTATCCATACGCAGGCGCGGGCGGATTGGGGTTTTATCTTCCTGACATAGTAGCAATTGTACAATGTGATGGCCTTGGAGAAGTAATGGCTATTCACACGGAGCTGCCAAAATGAAACCTAACTCTAGATGACTGGGGGAATGTTCCCACATCTCCTGTTAAATTGTCTCTGTCTGCTCATTCATTTTGTGCAATTGTTTTTTCCCCTCTTTTCTTTTATTCCATCTTTCTTTTTGCTCTTGGCTCTCTCTCTCTCTCTCTCTCCCTCTCTCTCTCTCTCTCTCTCCGTTGGGCTTTGTTTGAAGTCTGCTTCAGGCCAGTAAAGGGACCCCCCCGTCCTTCTCATGGCAGTATAAATGACAGCTAGTGAAACACGATACACTGGTCCACCATTAAAAAAAAAAAAAGAGAGCCATGATAGCCGTGCCGCTCGCTCTGTTAATCAAATTCGCCGTAATTGTCATCTGAAGATTTTAAAGGACGCTGAGGGGAAACAAGAAGACAAACCTCTGAACCTCGAGCCCTGGGGTCAGCATATGTGTGTGTGTGTGTGTGTCCTCAGGGATCGTCTGAGAGTTTGTATATGGTCATGCTGAGTTAAGGAGCTGCGTCTGAGCTCTGGACGGACGGTCTCCTAAGGGAGCCTGTCGTCCACCCACTCGTCTCTCAGTCTGGTTGTCTGTTTCTATGTCTCCCCATGTTAAATCCTCCCACCCGTTCCGTCTGTTTTTACTTTTTTCTCTCTCTCATCCTTTGACAGATTCTGCTGTTGGCCTTATTTTCAACTGTGTTACTGTGGTTTAAAAGCACATTTTTTTACCACAACAGTTGTAGACTGCTATATTTAATTCTAGAATGCTACACAGTAAATAAATTCACTGTTTTTCCCAAATGCTAAAGACGCTTTTCCAACCAATTACATATTTATTGGTTTATTTATTCATAAGTTTTACACATTTTCCTTTGCCTCCTTGGCTTTTTTGCATGTCAGTTTGTCGGTTTGTTGGCTTGTCAGCAGGATTACACAAAAACTACAACTGATTTCCACAAAACTTGGAAGGAGGATGGGTCTCAGCCAGCACAGTCACCAGGATATAGTGTCAGCAGTTAACGTTTCTGCAAAACCACAGACACCTCCAAGGTTGCCATTTGTACCAGACATGGCATATCATGTTCACATTCACAAGGTGGAGGTGAAGGTGGTGGCATTGTGAGAGGCCAACAAGGTAGCCAAATGTGTTTTCAGTGACGACCAGAACCGGCTACTTTTTTCAGGGGAAGTCAGATCATCTCCAACCATTTATTTGGCAACCAAAATCGGATGGCTACAGGTATTTCAAGCCGAACCATGATGTTTTCCCAAATCAAACAAGATGTTTTTTGTGCTTACACCTACGCAGAGCCTCAACAACCTCAATAAACAGGAAAGTTGTGACATAAATAAACGGTATCTGAGCTGAGCGGTTATAGATTGTTTAAAACGCAGAGGTACGCCCTCTACTTGTTTACTTTTATCACCATATTTATCTAAACCTGCTGTTTGTGTTTCTTCCTAGCTAGGATGTTCTGTCTGTGGGTTAGGGTTACAAAAAGCTATATTGCAAATGAGCTCTTTACCTCAATGTATTTTAAAGTGAAATGAATGGGAATAGAATCTACTTCTCTCTGGTCTACAGCCAAGACAGACAGAAAAGCGGTTAACAAGGAAGAAGACAAATTGTTGCGGTACTTTAACTCAATTTGTTATATCATTTCAGGCATATATTGTTCGGTTTCTATGTCATACTATGTAACACAAAATATGTCCTCATTGAAGTATTTTCTTAGCAAAAGTGTCAAGATCACATATTTCAGTGGCTGCTCTGGTTTTAGGCATGGCATTATTGAATTGAAACTCCAGATTTTGACACCACGCCACCGCACACTTTTGACCATTTCTCATATCCCAGCTGAACCACAATCCCGAACCGACATGTGGCTCCTCGATCAGCCATAGTCTGACCGGTTCTATTGTGGTGTGTGAGGCGGTGTGTGATCTGTGAGCCATACAGAAGCATCCTGGATGGCTCTAAATAGCAACGACTATTTGTATGGTTGACAAACGTGCCAGCACAACTCTACCAGGTCAAACACGTTTTGCATATGTGATACGCTAATGCTGATTGATGAGTAACGATGATCCGTGAGTGTTTTGACACGTTGAAAACAATGCTGAACCTTACCTGGAAATGTGAATACACGTCAGTCTGCTGTTTTTATGTTACACAATGAGCAGTCAGAGAAAGAACTACAGACAGAGGATGACAACCAATCAAGGATATGAAACACATGACGGCGCCAATAAATGACATGTGGTTTAGTTCTTTTTGTGCCACAAGGAATCCACCCAGCGAATTAAGTCGAATGAGCCAACTCCCATTGGACAACCTGCATGACTTCACATCACTCAGCGAGCGTTTCACAGGGTAACAGACCGTATTACAGCACCGGGCAAATATGCACTTTATCGCCTACTCAAGTCTTTGATTTCCCTTTCTGCTCCATTTGGATTGACATAAATTGTGCAATATGGTAGTCTTGATTTCTGCTCCAGGCGGACAGGCAGCTGGCTGGAGGGGATGAGAGACGGCGAGAGCAGTGTGGGGTCAAAGTCGGCTCTAGAAATTGAAATGTGTTCATCCCAAATGAAGCATGCGTGTGTGTACGTGCGTATGTGTGTGTTGATTCACACCCGCACGCTGCTGAGCACGCGTTTAACAAGGCGTTCCGGCGATCCTGCAGGCACAAGTGTTTACCCAAAGTCCTGACCTCCTTGCACCGACACTTTCACTGCTGATATAAATACCACACACACACAAACACACACAAACACACACACACACACGCATCAGCAACGATGCAGGTAACTCAATCCTCATTGTCCTCCATTCTCTCCATTGGCTGCCACCTGCCACATGTCCTCACTCCCAACCAACCAGAACCTACGTCCTTAATGACAGAAAGGATATTTTTACACCAAGCACTTGTTGTTGGGAGACCTCCTGTAAAAAAAATTGTGTGAGGTTGGGAGTCGGATCATATTGGGTTGCAGTGCATGCACGTGTGTGTGGTTTGAAACTGGATAGGTCAAAGAAGCCTGTGCTAATATGTCCTAAAGAATGCTCATGACGAGGTGCTAACTCGCAGTGATTGCAACTGGTGGTGGCAGAGAGAGAGAGAGAGAGAGAGAGAGAGAAAGAGGGAGAACGCTCCAGTTTTATTTGGGTGGCTGTGGAAAGGTCCCATCATCCTTCATGTTGACGGGACATTAGTCAAATTGGAGTGATGCAACTGTCCTAAGTCTTCTCTGTCACGTTGCCTGGCTCGAGTTACCCCGGTGTATTTCTCGTTGGAAAAATTGTTTCGAACATTTCGACAGCTTGAGAGTCACATGACTCAGAAAAAAACACTTTGTGAGGCCCTGCACGTATGTGTAAGTGTATCGAACACAGGGATTTACTCAATTCTACTGCCACTGATTTGCTAATGTGGTGGTGTGACTGCTTGTGAAATCTAAAAAGAAGACCTTAGTCATGTTCGCTATTTGAAAGAGTTTACCGGTTGGTGTGGAAGTCCCAAAATGTATGTGATGTGAATGTCACCATGTCCTGAGGTGGAGACTGTTTTGCTATTGCTCAGTCTGCAAAATGATGCTATGGCAGATGATTTAGCCGAGCGCACTAATCTCCTCTCAAACAGAAAAGAAAATCATTCTGTCACGTGCTGCTGTTGGTGCACTATAGCACGCGACTACTTGGAAATATCCAACATTGCAACAAATGTGGATAGTAGCATCGACTCATTGCCTGTTTATTCTAATGAAATAAGGAAGCAATAATCCACTGTCCACATACAGTACTTCTTGCTTTCCAAGTAAAATAATTCTCCATCAATTCTCAACAACATTTCAATCCTTTAACATGATTCTTCCTTGTCAAAACCTTGCATTTAGATTTAGATTTAGATTTAGATTTAGATTTAGATTTAGATTTAGATTATATTTCTACGAACAGTATATGAATGCAAAATCAACAGGCAAGCGACGAGATTTGGGTATCGTGCAATCTCTAGTTTCCATTTGTAGTCCAAGTAGTATTAACCAATTGTGTTATGGTTGCGTTGCATGCAGGTAATGGGTCCGTGTGTACACCAAAACAGGTAGAATTAATTGGCTGATGTCTGATGATAAACAACAAAGAACACTAGCGGAAGAGAAACTCTTCCGCGGGGCCAGATACCTGCTGAAACAGTGGGCCATTGTCCCCAGAGGCTAAATCGCTGTTAGTTGACAGTCAAAGGGTTCATGAGTTTGCCTGCAATGCAATTCACCTGCCAACAGTGAAAGATTGTGGAAATGTTATGCTCATAGTGGCTAATACAGCCTCATGTCCTCACACTTTTAAAGTCGCACTCTTCATTCCCAACCAATACTGACTCAAGTGGCATCATTTAAGGTAGCTTATTAGATTTCATGCAACTCTATCTGGAGCTACAAAAGGCTTAAGATGTATTTTTTCACCTATGTGGTCGTACTAAGCCCTCTGAACAGACTTCCATGACTGCTGACACTATACACACACGCCACTCCAATAAAAGGCACACTCAGGCATTCTGTATGTACGCCCGGTGTATAATATCATGATTAGCTGCTTCACCTGTAAAATTGCTCTAAAACTACCCAGCTCATCAACAGCGTGCGCTGGGAAAGTATCCACTCTCACTAATCTCCCTGACGGGTTAAACGCACTCTGAAAGGCTCCTCACAGTGCTTGTAATTGAGGAAAAAAACCTTCACAGCAAACTGCCACTACTGTGTTAACCGCATGGAAACATGTGTTTGTACAGTATGTCTGTGTGCATTTGCTTGTGTCACTGTGCGTATTAGGGGTGGAATTTATGTAAAAGTTCTCATATTCGGCAGTCGTTTCCTTTTGATGTTCAAGATCAGTGTTTCCAGGCAGGAATTTTTTGAACTTGGGAGAGAGAGAGAGAAACAGGGGGAAACGGAGTGCAGGGGGAAAAGAAAAACAGAAATTGGTAATTTCTTCATGGTGCTGGAAAGGCAAACTCTCACCATAACCACACCCTTTGTCCTCATGTTCTCTCCCTCCAAACCACTCATGTTTTAATGCCATTTCCGTTCCCTGTCTAAAACACTGTCATGGTTACTTCATTCATTATTAGGGTTAGCTGTGTTTGTGGCATACTTAACTTAGTTAGGATAAGTGCCTACAAACACAAAGACACAACATTCATTATGTCCCTGGCGCAAGGAATTGGAGAAAAAAGGAGTTTCTTTGTGCATTCTGATTCACATTTATTGACAGAGCTAATGGGATCATGTTAACGTCCGCAAATGTTTGCTTATTTTATTCTTTAATGCGTGTTTTTTCATTTCCATTAAGCCGTCTGCTGCTCACCTTGAGCATGTTTGCGTTTGCGTCTGTAAGAGCATGACCGCCTCCGTCTCACTCTGAGTGTGCGTACGTGCATTCATGCGTGCGTCTGTGTTTATCGATATAGCTAATGGATTTTCTGCTGGCCCAAAGTTTGTTTGCTCAGTAACCCAATATGGCAGTGGGTTTATAAGGCAAGCCTTTGGAATAGAAGCATGACTCATGACTGTGTCTGACACAACCGTCAATGACCTGACACCCGTATCGGGTGACAGAGAGAGAGAGAGAGAGAGAGAGAGAGAGAGAGAGAGAGAGAGAGAGAAAGAGAGAGAGGGAATAAGAGGAAGAATTGCGATGATCGATAGACCATCAAGGCAGGATGACATTTTAACCTGAAGAGTGGGAAAAGAAAAGCTGGAATGGAAAAAAAAGGCAGGAAAATGAAAGAACACTCAAAGAAACAAAGGACGAGAGCCACTAACAAGGTTTTCTTAAACCTGGCTGCTAAAAATCAGATTATGTTTCAGAAGGAGGATTAAAGTCTTCCGCATCTGTCTAAAACTGGCCTTGACAAACACACACACAAACACACAAACAAACACACACACACACACACACACACACACACACACACACACACACAAAACTTCTCATTCAGTTTTTCTATGATTCAGTTTGATCAGCAGACACACAGATGAGCAGGCTAGCTGCAGACAGTGTTACTCACACAAGCCAGGTACTCAGACTGCCCTTCTCTTCATTCTCAGTCTCTGCCCTCACCACATAAAAGGCATTTCTAACTCATGGAAGGCAATTGAGTTGAGCCCTCTATAAAATGCCTGATGGTGACTGGGAGTCTGAAAAGAGCTCCTGTGACAAAGAGCCACTGAGATGAAATCATGGCTGTTGAGCAGCATCTGGATATGTACGCAGGGAAACGGCTAGGAGTGAGATTACACAGAGCTTTAGGGCAGGACGTATAGATACACATGCATTGACTGCTCACGTAAGCATTCATATACATGAAGACAGATATTTGGTTTTAAAAGATAACGCCTTGTTTGAAAAAAGACACATTCATTGTATGGTCGCAGGTTCAACAAAACTTCTTGGTCAGGTTTACGACTAGATTGTGGTTTCGTTTAAAATAATTCTGTTGTTTGCGTCACTTAACTTACTCAGGTACGTATGTGCGTTTAGTCTCTTCTCACTCCCAACACATCAAATACAGCAGCTCAATGCTGGACGCTGGGGGTACTCTCCTAGTATCAGTGATGTGCTTCAACACTAGAGGGTGATCGGAGACTGAGCTTTGTGTCCTGTTTGTGACCAATATACAAGAGTGTTTTCATTTCTGAATTGTAAGTCAACATACGCCAACGACGTAACATGCCTAGCTTATTTTATGGGACTGAACTTTTAGCCGAGATAATGATCTTTTCCTAAATTTGACCACGTATTTTTATCTGCCTAACCCTGACCAAACTGTTTGACAACACTGATGACGACAAAAGTCATAATATATCATACTATGTGAAGTATTTTGAAAGTCTAACAGGATGTTATATATTTGGTATGATTGCTAATTTGACCGCTAAGCCCTTCTCATGCAAAACTGGTGCAAAAGGGGGAGGTAGTGCTCTGTAGTATGAAGCTTATGGTCACGAACCAAAACTGCCATATTTGTGTTGATATGTTACGTTCAATTTGTAAATGAACTTAATCACAAATGGTACAATTCTAAGACTGAGTCTTCGACTTCATGTCCCAGGCAAAAAGTCAGCAACCTCTCAAGCTGATCAAGTGAACTAACAATGAAAGTTGGATTAAAAAGAACACGTGTAAAGGAAACAGGTTGATCAGTGTGGTTTTGGGGAAGAAGGAAATAAATGAGAGCAGATGAAAATCAAAAAGAAAACATAAAAACAAAAAGAAAGGAACATTAAAGTGATGATGGAAGAAGTCAGGAATGCACAGCGGTGAATGAGGGCCGAGAACAAGTGAGCACGAAATTAGAGGAAAGCGGCAGAAGTCCGAAGCTTATAAACTGTATGTACGGTCTAGGTGGTCTGGCCTGAGCCATGACACGTCACACCGTGATTGGCTTCAACGTTTCACAGCTCTATTCCACCATATTTTTCTCCCTCTGTCTCTTCCCATGTCTCACCCTGTCCTTCTCCCGTCTCCCGTGCCAGCTCCAACCGTCCCCCAGCATTGTTCTGAGAAAAAAAAAAAAAAAAAAAACAGAGGATGGATCGTCTTACCTTTTCAGGAAGGCAGGAAGAAAAACCCAGTCAGAACCTAAAACTCCCTAAAAACACAGGGGAGAAAAGTAGGGAAGGGGGAGATGGGTGAGCAGGAGGGGGCTGGAGGAGGGAAGCTGCAAACGGTATCTTTGATATTGATCATAATCCTCTGACAAGGAACAATTTCCAGCAAACTGAACTTCATGCAGACACACTGTAAAACCAGGTAGGGAGAGGTGTTTACGCTTTAACCAGAAAGTAGGGTTTGGGGCAGAGGAAGGTTTTGTAAAACAGCTCAGACCCACATTAGCGCAGCTTAAAAGACAACTTCTTCCACATATACAAAGGCACATTTCTAGTACACACATGCATGAGCGCGCACACACCCACACACACACCTACACAATGACAGCAGCATGATTCATGACATTAATTACAATAGTTGATACAAAACAATGTTAATGACTTCTCAGATTACAATCTTCCTATCAGTCACTCACACTGGAGCATCACTGACATGTCTGAGCAGCTCGCACGCTGAACATTTCCAGAAGACAAATAGGCTAATAACTAAGTAAGTGTTGCTGCGCTGCTTTGGAAGTGACTTCACTGCTCCTGGGGGCCGACTTGCAATGGTATGAGATTCTCACATTATTATAAGCATCTCAGAAGAAATCAATAAAATCATCACTCAAGACGTTCAAGTTAGCCCCTTTAAATTAAGGTGCAGAATGTTTCGGTGTCCACTGTATGATGTTTTTCTTGAGGAGTGCCAAAATAAGAGTTCAGCCCCCTTCTCGCCCTGCCTCTGAGCAATGAGCTAAATCAGAGGGACTTTACAGAAAGTTGAGACTTCTCTCTCTCTCACACACACACACACACACACACACACGCACTGGGTGGATGTTATCATCGTGATCAGGTATGTATGAGAAAAACGACACACACAGACTCACTTGCCCTCTAGATAAGGAGGTACAAGTTTCCAGCTTTCTACTGCAGCCATATCCTGTTACTAATACTCTGCCCTGGGCATGCACACACACACACACACACACACACACACACACACACACACACACACACACACACACACTGACACACATACACGTACACACACGCACACACACAGCCCCGGAGCACAGGAACATCAACTTCCACTGTGGGCCTCCGTTCCTCACCCTTTTCTCTGTCTTTCACCTCCCCATCACCTCTCAGCTCACACTCTGACCTTTTCACACCTGCTCACATATAACTGCTCGGCATACACACGGCGGATACCGGCGTGAGAATGAATTGCTCATGAAAAGGGTGAAACACATAGTGCCGTCTCCCACGAACAATAGATAGACGCACAGAAAGAAAACCTGCATAGAGACATCTGTTTGAGCAAAGAAGTGGACGAGATACAGAAGAGTTTTGTTGAGCGTTGATGTACATCTACACTGTTAAATAGGACAGTGGTGTATTTTAACGTCCATCGATGTGTCAGGCTCAGACACAGCAGAAAACAGTTGCTGCTGTTGTTTTGATGCATCACATTTCACTGGTGTGTTTAAATCTCTATGTTTTCCCCTCATTAAGTCACATCTAGGAATTCTACATAACTTAATGAGAGGTTAGGCACAAAGGATAGAGTCATTTCCTTTCTCACACGCCTTCCTTAAGGCTGCATCTGCCCTTTTGACTCCAATGAATCAAAACAATAAACATATGACTGATTTATAGCCGACACATAAAAGTGCGACAGGATTAGTGGCTTTGCAACATGATGCTAAATTGTGGGCAGATTCAGATGTCTCTCATTATGAATCATGCTTGTCTCTCTGTCTCCGGGTTTGTCTCTGCACCATGTCGGGTATAGTTCGAGGAGGAGGGGAGAGAGAGACGAGCCGGCAGGCAGACAGATAGTAACAGGTATCTGCAGACAGACATAGGCGGATGAAGGCGCAAGTGACAGCGAAGAGAGTGCAGGTGAGTGCACTCCAGGTTACAATTATCAGGAGATTTAGGGAACCTCGGTACTCTGGAACAGGTGCGGCTAACTTCCTCAAGGCCGGGTTCAAAGGTCGTGAACTGAGAAATCAGGGTCATTGCAGAGATATGGGAATTTGACTCCGAAACCTTATATTTCCTCATTTCTGTGACACTTGCATCCTTTTGACTGTCACTTCTACCTTCAGCTTACATAAACCGCCTGTCTGTCTGTCCGTCTGTCCGTCCATCAGTTGGAAAGTCAAATTTACACATATTATGAATGAGCTTATTGTTCCTTTACTAAGTTTCTGTGTAGTCTGTTAAGCTACAGAGCTACTTCCTGGTTCAGCTGGATATAACTTACCTATTTACCATGTGAACATATGCAAATTAATAGAAACATTCACCATACATGGTTCATGTAAATTCAGTGAATTCAGGTTCTGGTAAACAAACCACATGATAAACACAACATTCATCCTTTGCTGCAGGTTTTAAAGAAATGCCACGTATCACCGTTAACAAAAACTGTTATTGTCAGTATGTAGGTCATTGATCGGAACTGAGATGCAGCTCTACAATGCAATGAAATCAAGATATTGCATTACAATATAAAGTGAGAGAAACAGCTTTTAAGTATATTTTTCTTTACGCATCCAAATAAGTGTTTTGCATAACTGAGTTATATTTAAATTGCTCAAAACCCGTTTCTCATGATGTCAGTGTGTGTACATTATCTGGAATGAGGCTGGCAAGAAAAGAGTTTTCATGACTGAAAAGTACAATGAGAAAAACAGAATAGAGGTCAGCATTTGTGTCTCACACAAATCCACAATTTACAATCCAAACATTGGTATATGCACGTTGGAAATACTTTCTGACGTGACCACACACCAAAAAACACAGACTGGGGATGTTAATGATGAATCCTTTATTGATAAATTGCCATAAAGAATCTAACCCATCAAAAATGGATTAATCGACAATCAGAGATGAGCACAAATGCACCAAAAAACATCTTGTTACAAATTACAAGATTATAAGCAAATCTATCAAAATAAGGTTACCATAAAACAGTAACTAATGATTCAGTAATTAGTATTTAATCAATCTATTGGGTAATTACTCAGTATGGTGTCTCACTTGACAGTGCACAAGCAATTAAAGAAATTGCTTAAAATCTGAACCCTAACCCTATAAGTAGATACCGATTAAAAAAATACAAGGTAGTGGGTTTTCTTTTCTTATTCCCGTTTTTTCCCCTTCTCCTCAAAACGTTCCACGTGACTCCTGCTGATAACGTCAACAGTGAGCTTAGCACAAGCACCTGGATAACATGACAACCCGTCACACACACGCACGGAAATACACACACATGTACATAGCCGAGTAAGGTCTTGACACGTTCACTCAAAGCCTTAAGAGCAAGATTAGATGGGCCAATAGACAGTTAACACACATACAGGCACAGTGAGTGGTTGGATGGACAGCTCCCACAGCACTAAATGGTAAACAGCAGGTTTTAGGTGACATGTCAGGAATGCAGAAAATGCTCTTTCATAATAAGCTGCTCTCTAACACTGCAGGGCAGGTCAATCTCTCTTGCAGTTTCAGTGAATGTGTGTGTGTATGCCGCTGATCAACCTTGTCAACCTGAACCTGTCACGACCAACTGTGTGTGCGTGAAATAGATGGATTTAGCATGATGAAGTGGTTTAAACCAGCAGAGATTAGATGTGTGAACAGCTGAGCACAAGGTGTCAAAATGGGAAAGGTTGCTAATACACACAAAAAAAAATTTGTCAAGTATTCGTCAAATTTCAGTCAAAACCTACTTACACTTAAGACAATAATCTGTCTATCTAAAGATCTGTACTTGTTATAATTTTTACAATCTTAAACCATCATATTGAGGTGGAGACAGGTCACACATAAACTTTTCTGAGTTGTGTTGATGGTAATGAACGAGGTGATATCTTCAAAGGTCTTGTCTTGTCCAACCAACAATCACAAACCCGAAAATATAAAATTTGTACTATATTCAAAACTAGAAAACTAGTGAATTGTCCCTTTGGAGAACCTGGAACTATCAAATGTTGCAGTTGCAGATCATCACAACCAAGAAAATGAGAACAATATGAAAGTAAGTTTGAGGCGAATGTGTTTTCAGCAGCAGCATCATAGCTCATCAGTGTATTCTGTTATGTTATTGCTCTTTTGTTTGCAGTTACGTTGAAAGGAGAATCTGACACAAACTGACTTTGGATTGATGGACAGTCTTCACAGTACATTCAGGATTTTCAACCTGATTTCAGGGGCACAGGCCCCTTTGGGCATAATAAACATGTACATCTTCGCACATCAAAAAGGTAACAAAAGCCAATGGGATGTGCGCTTGATCACAAAATGAGTGTGTAGTGAGTACAAAGACGTCCCCACACTTGTGAACGCACAGTTCACACTTACAGTTATTGTAACCGTAGACGATTGACACCTGCGTGAACTACAGTATGTGCTACATGTGAAACCTGTGGGTGCAATTTACACACTCACACACACAACCCTCCTTTGTTACCTCACTTCGCAACATAAGCAACAATTGTGTAATGCATCTTTGTTAATTAGGAAGAAAAAACTGGTGCGACTACATCTGTCAGTCTCAGACACTGACAATGCCCCATTTTTATGTTCAAACTTTGGCAGTGACACCTAAATGTGTAAAAAAAAAAAAAAAAAGAAAAATACATTGTCTATTTCCTGCTGGTTTGGGGGTGTTTTCCTGCTTTTTTAAAGCCAGGTGAGACTCAAGTGTGTGTGTGTATGTGTGTCCTGCTACTTGAGCAGTGACATATTCAGCAGAGAGTCACAGAGAGTTCATCCAACAAGAACAGGAGGATCTGCCAGGACTGTCATGTTCCAACAACTTTACAGGAAAGCTGACACACACACACACACACACACACACACACACACACACACACACACACACACACACACACACAAGCGCAAACACACACAAACACACACACACACACACACACACACACACACACACACACAATGCCCTTTGTATTCCACATGTTACATTCAAATAAGACGGATCTTTAGAGGTTGAAACCGAAGATGAGGCTTGCTGTCGGAAGTGAGCATTAAGGAATAAAGAAACACATCTGAATGGGCACAAACAAGTCGAGAAACCACATTCTTATCACTTATTCTATTCCCATTCCGTTTTGCCAACATTTACTCTGTCTGTTAGAAAAATATGTATCAACTGGACAAAGAATTAACTGAAATAGAGAGGGTACAAGGTCACATATTTGCACAAACCATGAACTTATTTCCTGCATCTTTCTCGGGTCCCTGGAGTTTTATGGAAGTCCCCCTGTGAAAGCTGAGAGGGGCTGGGTCTCTTTCTCTGGTCAGGGCTCTGTTCCCCTGGCCCATTCCCATCAAAGGCCTTCTGTTTGGGGTAAAAGAGTCCAGTTTCTGGGCCTCCCGCAACCAGGACGCATGGTGGCATGGAGAGAAGGGCCCGGAGCAGGGAGGTGCTAAGTGAGCGGGGGCCAAGCGAGAGCCTGGGGAGCGAGTAGACGGAGAAGGCCGACTAATGGACCCCTCGCTGGGGAGAAGAAGAATGTCTGGTGGGGGAGATGAGGGGAAACAGGGCCCATATACAGTAAGAGGGACATGTGTGTATGTGTGTATGCATGTGTGCGTTATTTCGAGATCAGTGTGTGTGTGTGTGTGTGTGCTATATTTCCCCAAAGCACCCCCATTAGCGGAGACCCTGGAGAGAAATACATTCAGCACTTCATTCATTATACTGAGCAGTCAGCTGTCATCTGTGTACTCACACCTACTGTACATGCTTGAGTTAAGACAAGCACGTGCGTACAGTCACCACTCCATGATGATAACCGTGTACATGCAGCAGACACACAAATATGAAAGTGGTCCTTCACCTATTAATATGTAAAGCATGTCACTGAAACTGTCAGGGTTAGACTGGGAATACCAGACCTAATCTGTTCACAAGAGATGTAGTCTGGAAGAATGAAAAGCTTTATTGGTAATTTTGTTTTAGTAAGCCGAATAATGTCAGGTGAACTCCAATGTTATTGTATAAACTAAACTACTCTAAACTAAAAACAGTTCCTTTAGGTGTGCATTTAATTTGGTATTATTTGATTTATTTTATCTGGTGGTAGCCAACGTCTTACTATTTTTCATTTTTGGCTTCCATTAACACACAGAGGTCAGAAGAAAGACTTCCTAACTCGGGAATTTGAACAATCTGATGAGCACTTGAACGCAGCATCAGCCTTATGCTGGTGAGGCATCAGATATCCATTTTAATCAATTTTAATGTTATTCATTTTATTCCTATTGTGTTCCTTGTTTTAAACTCACTTGTAATTTATGTGACAATAAATTGTGTTTAATCATGTTTAATGTTTGCAGTACAATATCTACATAGTATTTGTGGCTGCAACCATTTGTGGTAGCTCTTTTACTTGCTCGTCCTGGTTGCCCTGCACGCAGTTGTTTCCAATCTTTTTTCCGTGTGATGAAGCCTCATAATGAAGCTGTGTCTTCTTACTATTTGGTACCACAAAAGTTCTTCCAAAGAATGATGATCTTCTCTAAATTTGTCAGATTGTGTCATTTGAATATTTGATCAAGGCCTGAAGAAGTAAAGATATCAAGTCATTATTCATTGGTCATTACTGGCACAATTAGGGAAATGAACACAAATCTGTTTTTCTTACCTAACCATTTTATGATCTCCTGACCCCCAAGATTTATCCTGTGAACCCTTGGAGGTCCCTAACCCCAAATTTGGGAACCACCACCCTAAAGCAAGGAACATGTTACAATGGAGCTACTCACCAGCTCGCAGAGGCAGACAGTGAAATGCATTGTCTGGCTACTACGGTGGCCAGGTGCCAGGTGTGTGTGCACGTTGTTAAAGGAGCAACCACCCACCATGGATACATGACAGGAGACTGAACAGCAATGCAAGGAAACACATCTTTTGTTCTGGGGTCTTCTTAGAAGCATAGGTGGCTTATAGGTGGATCCTCTAAATTTCACCAATTATTTTACAAACCTTATGTTAAAAGACATTCACTGAAGATTATTCAAATCCACTATAACTCAACTGAAGGTTTGTACCACAGAATAACAAAGCTCATTTACACCCTTAACATGTTTCTCTAACATGCACAGCACACACACAGCATTACAAACTATATAAGCATACTGTAGATACATTTGCCTTTGCCACAGAGTTATTACATCTACACACATAACGTATACACACACAGACACACAGACGGCCGCATTCTTTTTTTTTTTATGTCTCCATCCCCATCTCACCCCACTCGTCTCTGCTGCTCTATGCTGCAGACAATAAAAGACGGAAGGAGGCGGAAGGATGGAGGGGAGGATGCGACTCTCCTGTGAAAATAAACATGTGAAACAAACACCCCGAGTGTTCGGGTCGGGTTTCCCTGCTGTGACGACAGTGAGCGTGAGGCAGAGGGCCGTCGCAACTGGAGCCAGAACAAAATACTGTAAAGGGATGGCGAGTGAAATTAACACATGCCGATCAAACTTAGTTAGAGAGGGACCTTTCCAAGACGTGTGGTGCAGAAGACAATTTAAATGACAATTAATCATTCACATTGGCTTAAATTAGTAATGCATGAGATTGGTTGAATAGTTGATTAAACAATGTTACCATTAAATTAGTCAGTTAAACTGACTGTGGAACTCTCGCCAAAAAGCAACCGAGGCTTTATTTGCGATTGAATATGAGTCAAACCTTCATGTAAAAGTATAATTACGACGAAAGAGGCACTTTTAAGATTTACCGTAGTTTCGTTTTTGGGCAAGCTAATTTTCAATGGGAGTGCTACGGGCACTTTTACGCTAGCATCAAAATTGCTATTTTTAAAACACTAAGAAGGCTCGACACAACATGAAACCTTGCTCGTAGTATCACCAGGGTCTCTACATGACTTGAACGATTCACGTTAGCTGCTGCACCTCCGACGCACCGCCGTCATGGCAGACAAAAAGCGTCAATCCCTGAGTGCGACCTAACAGGCAGGAGAGTAATGGCCGCTCCTCAAACCTGCCTGTTAGGTCGCACTCAGGGAACACTTTTTGTCTGCCATGGCAGCGGCACGCCGGAGATGCAGCTACTGACGTGAGTTGTCCAAAAACGTTCTTTTTAGTAAACTCTAAAAACAAAGCAATATTTTAACACTATATCTTTACTTTTACTCCGGTATTACTTTTGGAGGACTTGCACTGAACTAATGTCCATAACCCATATTAACATAATTTGCAAAGAAATGTCATGTCTCCTCATCTAAATGTTGCTTTACAGAAAAACAAGCACACAGTACTTAGACAGTCACTCATGTTAACAGCACCGTTCAAATGTTGCATATCAGATGTAGGCCTATTTACACTGCTGAGCGACTGCATACACCCATTGAAAGTGATATAATAATAACACATTTCCTGAGGATCTTTTTTTGTTTTTGTTAGGTTGAATGCTGTTTTCAATAAATGTTATTTGCCAACTTGTATCTATTGACTAGTTGCCATGTTGGGTAGAAGGTTCATAATGCACAACACATTTCAGTGGCATTAAAATGGGATTTGGTTACTGACAAATACAATTAGTAGTTGCAGTATTATATTGTACATAACATTTTTTGGGACATTCTTCAACTCTGTAGATTAAATTGTGCGTCAGCTTTCTAAACTTCAAACTAACAGTCAGAGAAATATGCCGTTGTGAACAACCTCGTCTTCAATATGCTAATGTATGAACAGGACATGCAAATTCATACAGACTCAGCATGGACCAAAGTAATTTGATCAGAACTCACAGAGAGAAAACTCCCCACATTAGTTGGAAGACTGACACAAAAACACAATTCTGGGAATCCCCCTACATAACGACATACAGAAAAATATTTGCAGCCTTGCAAGAGAACCCCTGAACCTCCAAACTAATGTGCAATTTATATGACTGTTTCTTCCTCTACCCTGTAGGCATTTTTAAATGAGGACAACTTTTTAAAACCAATAAAATTTCATTCCTGAATAGTCATATACCAATATTCAAGTTTATAAGTACAAGTGTTCAGTCCTCCACCATTAGGGTTAAAAATGTGTCCAAGAAACGAAAAAATATAAGCATAAGCATATAGACCGTTTTGAGGAGGAATGTTAAAATGTGACAAATGATAGCGGATGTAAGATCGAGTATCAGCACGGTATGTGTGAAAAAACATGACTCTGTTTCTCTTGCCATTTCTCTCTCGCGCTCGTCTTCTCAGTCTCACCTGAGCTAAAGGTCCTGGGAACAACACGCTTACTCCTGCCGTGAGTGACAGCTCATGGCCCCGAGGCAGCCAGCTCCGCCTCCAGGTGAGGTCCGGCCGTCTCAGGTTTCCATTTCAACCCCCTCATTCATCTCCTGCCTTCGCCTCATCGCGCTCTCATTTTCTTCCTAGTGTACCTTCAGGCTCACTCTGACAACACTACACATAAACACAAATGTGGAAAGTTTTGCAACGGTTTCCCAAGTTACAAGCGGACGTAATACATTACACAAAAACTTGCAAAAATAGAGAATGACATGAATGCACAGGACACACGGACATGTTCAGTGTCATAAAATGGTAAATAAGTAGACGAACTACCGAAAGCAATCAGCACAAAATCACACATATAAAAACAGAAAAAACGTCACATAAATAAACCCAATATGACACATCCTCTAACCAGGCAATCACAAAGTCAAAAGGGCCAGGGCTTGTGTGAGTCTATGTTTGTGAGTCTTGTGTGTACAGTGCCTCAGGTAGTGGGGTTTCTATTACAGTGACGCTTCCTTTCCCAGGTGAAAAAGCCAAGCAGGGAGAGTAAAATCTCGCAGCCTCAGGGGGCTAAAGCACCACCTCATACCCCACCAGTAAGCCCCCACCTGCAAGTAAACCAATTTACATATCGCGTGTAAGAGCTTTAGTTGAAAACATTCAAAAAATAATTAAGATTATCAACAGAGTGTAAATAAATAGCGGCCACAACATTATGAGAGAGATATCCTCTGAAGTTAACATGCTAACAAGCTAGCCTCGTGCCAGCAGTGCAAACACTAACGCTCCCCAGCCCCAAAGCTCCCAGACCGAACCGCTAGCTGCACGACTAAGTAAGCTAACTAGATAAAGGCAGCTACACTTAGTCAGCAGTTGCTCTGGTGATATGAAGCCCCCTACTGGTTGGAGTATTAATTTGACAGCTGGCCGATTCTTAAAAACATTATGAAGATACAAGGAAAGTCTGGTTACTCTGAAGCATGCAGGTAGCTATGACTAGGCTTTTTTGAGACAGGTAATTATCCAAGTTGGCTCTTCACTGGCTCTGGACATTTTTGGCAGCACAGTCCTTCCCACAACTCACCTGTGTTTCAATAGAAAATAAACCAACATTGTACGGTCATGATTCATCGTAAGTCTCCCTTAAAATAAGCACTTCTAGATGATGAAAGCTGTTTACACATAAAAATGAGTTAGGCAGATCTGGGCCAAGCACTGTTAGTCAGACAGTTGCCTTTATCCAAGAATTTATAAGTCAAGCTATCGAAAAGTGCAGCGGTTGTTTAGCTGTTTGTGAGTAGGTGAGTAAAAAAAGAAGGACAGAGAAGGTGGAATGTGATTAAGGTGGTACTCTGGGTGTTTATGTGGACAAGAATGTGTGTTTTTGCAGGATGGGGTGAGGGGGTGATTGTGCGGGCGTGTGCCACTTTCTTTAAGCCAATCATGTGTCTTGGCACTATGGTACAAGTCCGTCGAGTGGAGGCCAGAGGGAGGCCCAGAATGAGCTATGAGAAAATAAAACAAAAGGAGACAGGGATAATGTTCTCAGCCGTTTAAACCAAAGTGCCAAAAAATGAGGTCTGAAAAATGTGTAAATTGAAACGGCCGTACTTCAGGCCATTCATTTCCTGCGGTATCTGGGTAAATATTATGAACTCTACTCCAGAATACTGAGCACACTATCCATCATGACTCGCACAAGCCAAGTCTCAGCTCACTTTTACTCCACTACCAACATAATTAGTCGGAGAATTATAGTCCGTACAATCCTGTGGATGTGTCTGTGTGCTCGTGCGTGCGTGATGATACTGTTTTGCCCCCTGGCAACTTTTAAGGATATTAAATAAAGTGCTTCAATCCAGGATACTGAGTTCTGCAACAGAGAGGCAATAAGATGATGCTGCCCACACAAACACACACATAGATGCATATTCATAATTCTCCTCGCGGCTCTGCAGGTGTTGAATGAAGATTTAGGTTCCATTACTGTGCGTTTTTTATTTCTTCATTCTGGTGAAGGTATTTCTTGCGGTCTTAATTATGGGAGGTATTTTTTCATATTTCTTTAAATACGTTATGCAGGATTTTACTGAATACCAATGTATAGACAAAAAACAACAAAAATAATCCCACTAACTCATGTGAGGCAGTGTCTGTATCTGCCTCTATTTTCTTATTGTCTTAGCATTGCATCGCTGTGTTCAGGACATTTCTAGGTCTTGACGATTCTGGAGAAAGATAGTTGATAGTTGTGTCTCTTTCCTAGGTCATCAAATAACAATGCTCTGTGTTGGTTTGAATGTTTTAAATGGCGTGATTACAAACAGAAAACAACAAATCCTGCAAATTGTGCCTTTAATGATTGACGTAACTAGCTGGACTTGACAGAAACTTCAACATTTTTTATCTAGATGCACCATATGGGTAACAGAACTTTCAGAATAATATGTTTTTGAATGTCATGTGCAGTGAAACGCTGATGTAGCAACTGGCTAGTATGACAAACTATTTCAAAATCACTTCAGCCTCTGCTAAAATTTCCCTTCATTATTTTCATTACCTCCCTTCAGATCATTGAAACAATGGACTGAGGTGTTCATTGTCTTAATAGAAACACAAAGCTCCATCAGTTTAGATTGATACAAATCACAGAGTTAATCAAAATCACGTCTCGTTCTCACTCGTTGTGCAATGGCAATACATGGCATACAGTATAATCTTCCTCAGCTCCCCCTCACAGTTGCTGCCAGATTCATTATTATTATCTTATCTGACTGTGAGCAAGTTTGCACATGAAATGTCTCAGTCTGTTTGCATTTGCCTACTACCTCTTGCATTGCCTCTTTTTTTTGGGGGGGGGGGAGTAATTCACTCGAAGCTCAGTTTGTTCTCTTGTTATCTATTCCACTATGTCTCCAGAATACATGCACTATGGAGCGGTGTTTTCTAATTCCATCTATTAACGATGATTCAGATTTTTGTACAAATTGTTTCAGTATTTTAAATTATTCTTAATTTCACAATGTAATCAACAAAGCAATTGAGAGACCTGTAAATGCAGCAAAAAGAGGAAGGAGACAAAAGCTTCTGGCGAAACATTGGAGTGTGGAAGGAAGTCGGAAAAAGCAACTAAATGCAATGTAAACAAAACTTTTTCAAAAATGACCTTCTGCCGTAGTCACATCAGATTTTTATTGCAGTGGTGCTTCTTTAACAATGAAAACAGCAACTCCCATGACCCCACGCTACTTCACAACGTCATGAAACTACATCTTTTGTTTTCACTGTTTCAACTAAGAGACCCCCGAGCAGTAGAAAATTATCTACTGCGCATTTAAGGCGAGAGGGAAAAACTGGGAGCAGGCCGGTGCAAATGGGAGACGAGGATGGATTTCTGGATGGATTTCTCTCCTCATTCCAATGCCTCCAACATTACCTGCCAGCTGGCCAGACAGAAGCAGAGACTTCTGGGATAGATTTATGTGTAGTGGTGGGTCTAAATTGGCCCCACATCAGGATGGCCTCTCACTGAAGAATTAATAATGATGGTTCCTGTTGGGGTGTGCGTGTGTGTGTGTGTGTGTGTGTGTGTGTGTGTGTGTGTGTGTGTGTGTGTGTGTGTGTGTGTGTGTGTGTGTGTGTGTATGTGTGAAGGATCCTGGCAGCCTCTACAGGTCTGGCTTGCCCTCTCTAAGCTGTTCTCCGTCAGCAATACCACACAAGCACAAGCAGACACACACACACAAAGAAGCACATTACCAGAAGCACTTGCAAAGAACGACACACACACATGCACACACACACACCACCTCCTCATAACCACTTGGCTCTTGATGAACCGACCGCAACACACAAAGAGGCTCAGGAGATAGAGCGTGATGACTAAAACTGCTTCTCATTCATCACTCTCTTTTCAACCCTCCTTCTCTCTCTTGCTTCTTTACTCGCCCATTATAAATACTGCTGGTGCAAGAAAATCTACTTCCCCCATGTGCTCACACACAGAGACTAAAATAGTCATTTCAATGCCTGTCTAAACAATCATTTTCATGTCTGAAGAGAGCTGGTTGATACTCAGCTGAAATGTGCCCTGCGAACCATCGTCTTCTGAGCTCAAGTGCCCGTATTGAAAGTGTACACAAAGAGGTGTTTATCCAGCACTGGCACGGTTTGACGCACACTGACAATACGCTTCGAATAGAAACCTACATACAAGCGTTTTTTTGGAACCACAGGTAACCCACACCTGCAAAACGGTCCTGCTGCCAAACACCTTATTTTCATATGTAAATAATGCCATATATGATTAAAGATGCGAATGATAAAGAACAGCTCTTCGTTTATTTGTCAAATGTTCATAACTGAAGATGAAGGCCCTATTAAAAATGTCTACAAAACAACATTTGTTCTAATGTTTAGACTGAGAGATATGTGTAATTTTTTACTCCAGCTGGTGGTAAGTTTTATTTGGTTGACTGTTGCTATAACCTCCGGGGAAACACCAGATGATGTGTCAGAGAGTCAGAAATGATGAACGAGACAAAACGTGACATGCATAAAACTTTAAAAGATGACCTTGTTGGTGAACATTTCTGCCTGAGTTGCGTCAGATGTATTTTCATCACCAAGTGTTCTTGTTCAGCAATGAAGACAACAACCCCTGTGATCTGCTCTACTTCACAACATCATCAAACTTTGTCTTTTGTTGTCATTTCATCTATTGAGGGACCCCTAACAGCAGAAATTAAATACATATTTCCATGTAAAATGAAGGCATTCTAATATTGTACAAACGCTTCTGTGTGCCTTGGATTGTTTGATTGACACCTGTATTTTACATTTTCACATTCTTCTCACGCAACGAGACCCTCACAAGATGGAATAAGCACAAAGCAATGTTAATGTTGTTAAAGATTTGTTTGAGGTTAAAATGTGTTGTGGCACATTGTTGTGTCTGCAGCGAATGATATCATATATATTTGCCTTGGAGTCTACGAATGACCAACGCAGAGAAAAAGAAATCTGCTCACCTCACTAAATAATCAAATGAACACCCATTTGATCTTCGCACTTCCAGAGTACAGAGGTGTCAAGTCAAGTGACGACTATGAGAGCTGCCCCATTTCTCCTATTTTAGCACCCTCTCTTGTTTACTCTCTGTCTTCTGTATCCATCGCCCTCCACACTGGCCATGTTATGCGGTTCTGCTCTTTAGGAAACACCACACGCGTCCACAGTGGCAGCCTGAGAACTGTCACTGAGACCGTTAGAAAACCATTAACAACGGATCACGCTCATATGCTGCAATCACAGCCTGTTTGCTTTGGAAATGGTGGTGAAACAACAGTCAGTTAAAAGAGGGCGACACAGCCCAAGATGTGAGATTCAGGCACTGCTTATGCAAATAGATGTGGAACCAGCAGGACAGAAAGAAAGACCGACAAGCCAGCAAGTCCATCAGCAGAGGGCCAAGTGCTGATTTGCATGACTTGTATGTTAAGATTTGTGCACTTGGAGAGCTCCTCTTGAGGTTATTTCTAGTGCGATCCAGCAGAATTAGACATCATGGCCGTGGACCGATGACTAAAGCTGGATGGAAAACCAGATTGCAACTAATTATTGTATTCAATACTGTCTAACATCTACTGCGTCACAAATTTAAGCAACTCCGGCTTATGGTGCATCTACAGAACAGCAATGTGATTTTGTGTGCAAACACATACACGCACACACATTAACAACACACATACTGTTAACTGTCAGAGCACGTCAGAGTGATCCTGAGGAATGTAAGAGTAGACTGATCATTACAAACAAACGCACACACACACACACACACACACACACACACACACACACACACACACACACACACGCATACATGCCTACACACACACAATCACACACAGAAACTCTAGTGGTTTTCCAGTGGAGTAGAAATATCATTATACAGTTAACTGTACATTACAAATGGGCTGCCAACTGTCTCTGGAGTACCACATGACCACCGTGGGCTCCTGCCATTGGCTGGCCGTCAGAACGGCATGAGTATCAGGTTAGCGATTGATTGGGTGACGTGTGGTGGAACAGATGGAACAGAGAGGAAGTGTATTCCCAGGAAACCACACCAAACTAGTGGGTTTTTCCACAGGCAGGTGAGATGGACACACACACACACACACACACACACACACACACATACACACACACACACACACACACACACACATACACACACACACACACACACACACACACACACACACACACACACACACACACACACACACACACACTCTAACAAGACAATTCCTGAACCTACACCTCTCTCTCCCTCTCTGACTGGCTCGGGCTCTTCCTGGCTCTCTCCCCAGCCCTCACAGGCTATTTGGTTCTGCATAGATCTTCATTATGTTTAATTACCTTCTCGGGTTTCGCTGGAATGAATCCACATGTGAGTGAGCTGGGGGGGCGTTCTTTTCCTTTCCCGATTCTCAAACCATTTTTTATCTGCCAAAGAGGTACAATAAATCAATTAAAGACAAAAAGCAGAATTGACATACTTTCCATGGCAAGATTTATATTGGATCTAAGTTGAGAAATCAGACTGTAGGTCTGCGTTGCCCACACAGGATTCATGTTGATACTGGCTGACCATAGAAAACAGAACACGGCTGGTAATGTTGAAAACAGTGTTTCAGTGGACAAAAAAAAAAAAAGTCAGAAGAAACAAACTCTCACAGAAAAGCAAAAATCCCAACCCATGTAGCTATACAGTATCCAACAAAAGCTATTGCCTATATTCAATCATTAGGCAAATGTACCTCGGAGACCTATTATTGTTTATCAGTTTAACTTGACACCTGACTAGAGCCCAACCAATACATTGGCTTCTCTCTTTCAAGAACCACTTGGTTAGGGTTAGTAGAAGATCATCTTCTGGCTTAAAATCTGTGGTTTGGTGCGCACGAACATGACTGGAGCTGCCCTGACTTCTCGTCAAGAATATCTTCTTCTTCTTTTTTTTTACCACAAAGAAAGGCTGGAAAATTCCCCCGAAGGTCGCCTTGAGAAATATCCAGTGGTTTCAAGCTTACAAATGTTGAAGCACAGTCTCACACTGTAATCCTATGACATGTACAAATGTGAACATATCAATGGTTTGTAGAAATGTTAGCTGCCAACCTTTTCTGCTGGCAAAATGGCTAAAAGAAAATCTCTTTACACATGTCCGTACATTTAACTAATTACAACCTGCCAGTTAGCAAAACATAAAACTGCATACATTTGAAGACTTTAGGATTACTACAAATTGCAGCACATCAGCGTTGTGTATTTTTTCTAAGCTTCGTCTCATCCGTCCTGACAATAAGCTACAACTGCTGCTCCATTGGATCATGAGTGCGTCCCATCTACATGCAGGCTGGTAACATGGCCCCCAACTGGTCAACCGCAGTGGAAATGCCCAGAGAAGAGATTCAGCTTCCTGATATGAATGACTGCAAGTAATGTGAAGTTGTTTGCCGTTGCCTACTGAGAAGATGAAGTGTTTTGGGTTTTTTTCTCAAAGTTATGACTTGACTAACAATGAAGTTTTGGTATATAGTAAATCACAATACAATATTCACCCTGTGTAGAAATGTATCATATTCTAGGACACGCCTGTTTGGGAAACACGGTGGGAGGCAGGAGGATTGCTCAAGAAGATGGCAGGCTAGTGATTTTATTTACCAAGAGCAATCTGAGCCGGGCGTCTGAAAATAGTCTCATCTCATTCCTCCTCCTGAACTACATAGTATACATTTCAATATTTACTTTAAAAGACTGAAAAAGAAAATCCATCTGCATAGCTCCCCTCTCTGGGTTCATTCAACAACACAATTTTTTTCCTTGGAGGGAAAATAAATTGTTCAATATTTCTCCACCATTACACGGGAACCAAAGGGGGGAATAATAAACAAAAGCAACTGGAAATAGCCTCAGGGGCAAACAGCTAAACAAAAGTCTGTGTAGAATATTCTCTTTGCTGTAGTTTTCAGAGTGGTAGGAGGGTTGCTCACGCACTCTCTGTAAATAGTAACTGAATTGTACCTTTTGAACAGCCTGTCACCAGGACAGCACCATGTACAAGTGTAATATAGTATTTTCTTCATGCAAGTCAATTTTCATAACCCTACCATTTTGTTTCCTTTAAAAGGAGCAATTTGTAAGATAGTCGATCATTGGGCATCTCTCGGAGAGCTGGGAATGAGACTCGACAATCAACTGTCTTACAAGTTATACCTTTAAAAAGGGACAGTCCTCTCTAAAATCAAAAACACATAATTTTCCTCTTACCTGCTGTGCCTTTTATCCGTCGAGATCATTTCAGTGAAAGTTGCAGACTTTCGGACATATCTGCTGCAGAGGCATCTGTCTTTCTCCAATATAAAAAAAAAACTCAACAACAACGTCTCTTTCCAGAAATCATGATGCGGTTACTTAAGTAAACCTGCAATGTGAAGATGTTTTGGATTATGGAGTAGACTGGTCAACAGACAGACAGGGTCATCCCACTCATGTGTCCGCTAACTGGTATCATGCTGAAATTGTTGAATGGGAACATGAAGTCAGCTCATATTGATTGAAGGCACCTGAATTGAACTGAATCAAAACCGATCGTGGCAGACTTTGTGATGTCTGCAAACATCAATCATTGTCCAAATAATTACTGTAATAGATGGTGTTGTGACAAAACTGGTAATATACAACAATAGGCTGACATCTCTATGGCCGATACCTCCAAAAATCTGCAATTCACACCAAAATAGAATAGATGAATAGGAGCACTACAGGTTAGTAATAATGTTCTGTGTTGTATTTAATTTTGTTTCACCTGAATTTCCCTTTTTTCTAGCAATTAAAAATGAACAATACCCCTTGATTTTTTGCGTGCTGAGAAGGACGTTTACCTGGAAACCCTACTGTACCACCAACAAGAACATGATCATTCACCACCCACCAACCTACAAAGCCTGCCAGTAATGTTAAATGGGGCGCCACCACATCCACCTCTCCTCACGGCGGTGGTAACCTCTTGGTGGTCCATTCAGTCTGCAAACAGCTGTTTCCAACTATTAATTTGTTCAGGAAGCAATCAAAGTCATGATGCAATGATCTGAATTTAAGAGAAAACCTTCAGACCTTTTGCATCAGAATGTTAAATTATGGTACATTGTGAAATAGCCAGTTCTAATGGTTAATATACTACCATATACGCATGCTGGATGATTGGTACTGTTCTTTTGGTTCAGGCTGAGCCTACTTTATGCCTGTATGTTGAATCAAAGGCATTTAGTGTCACGAGAGCCCACATTTTAACTGCTGAAGCACATCTGTGAAAAATGTGCTCCCTCTGCACCACTATCTTCGAGTGTGCTGCCCACTGTGCTGAATTCTGCTTTGCTACAGAGACCTGTGGGGGTTTACAAAATGTGCTATGAAATCTAGCTGCTGCTGTGGGCACAGCAAATATCTCTCCCCAGATAACAATATGTATCTGCACTGTTGGTGCACTTACAGCCTCAGAGCGCTTCGTCTCGTGCTACAACATGGAGGGGATGAATTTGCAGGTGACAACCTGTAAATTAGATGAAAACGGCTCATTTCATGGAACCTGGGCAAGTAAAACCAGAGAAAAAAAAAATCAATGATAGGTTTGGAAAATAATCATACAAGAAAATCTGTCCCATTGTTACTCGAGGCTGCAGCAGTTTGACTCAAACCCCCTTCCAAAGACATACAATTATTAGTTTAAAAAGGATGATTTTTGTAAGATTACCTGAAGCTTTTGCAAACAGCAAGGTGATGGTGCTGCATCTGAGACAAAGCAGGGTTTCAGGCATCTTTTGAGGAACACCAGTGACTCCTTGCGTCTGGTAGCATCTTGTGCAGGAAGAGTAAACGAACATTATGGTCTTAATCACCAATGGGTTGATTAGGCTTACATGTCACAAGATTAAAGGGACAGTTCACCCTAATATCAAACGTATGTATTTTTCCTCCTACCTGTCGTGCTATTTATCAAGCTAGGTTGTTTTAGTGTGACTTGCCGAGTTTTGAAGATATCGGCTGTAGTGATGTCCCGCTCTCAGTATAATGGAACTAAATGGTACTCTTCTTTGGTGCTTCACCGCCAAAAAAAATACATTTAAAAATCTAAACAGCAATGTGTGTTTCCAGAAATTAAGACTTCATTACTCAAGAAAGTCCACAGACCTCTTTGTTAGCGTTTTTGTGAATTAACTGTTTTTTTTGTACTGAACTACAACAGCCAACCGTATCCTCACGTCAAGGATGCGTGCATAAACTCATGAGCGAAAGACTAGCTAAAAAAGCTAACTATGCTAGCTACAGTTACAAACTTCCACACACACATACACAAGTCTCTCATCAGTACAGTGTTTGCAGCTTGGCACTTTTGTGAATGAAAACACGTTTTTTACTGTTAAACTAGTACAATTTTGACAAAAATAAATGCTCACACCTTCTATTATAATCTACGTTGTTTGCTACACAATTGATTTCCGAATCTTGTTCTTATTGTGGTTAGATCAGATGGGGAAGTATATTGAGAGGACCACCTTTTGAAAGATAAGTTGCAGTTGGTTTTCTACGAACATTAAACCATCGACTTTACAAACATTAAAATAAAGAGATTAGTGAAGGTGTTAAAATGTCCTCATTATACCATTAATTATTCTTCACTCTTCCTAAAGTGTTGAGTTCTTCTTACAGGTGCATTTAAAGTAAAGCTACAGGGAATTCGCAAAATCACCTTCACTGGGTTTATAATCTGCACTCCCTAAAAGGTGCACCACACCCTTAAGATTTTAACTGCAGTTTAAATCCAATGTTCAGGAAGCACTACTTTAGTAGCCTAAATCCATGTGTAATCTGTGTCAAGGAAATTGCTCCCATGTGTGTTAATGCTACCGACAGAACTATTAGGCCTCAGTATTAATGGCTTGCTGAAACACGCAGCTAAACAAACAACAGCTAGCTTACCCCGTCTTTGCCCTGAGGATCTGCACAGGCTGGAGATGTTACTCTGCCCCTTATACAGTAGCAGCTGTGCTAACAGGCACAGCTTGACTAGTCTGAAATGCCAATGGTTGTGACGTTACAGGGACAGCATTATCATCAAAATACCAGAGCAGAGTTGTCTTTTTTTCACAGATTAAAAAAAATAATAATTGAGCATTGCCTAGATGTGAGTAAATTCCCACGATGACTTTGTAATGTCTCCAGTTTTCTGGGGAAAGAAGTCAATCATCTAATCAGTGATATCTTTTTCACTGGTGGAGTAAGCTTACAAGATCTTGAAGAGCATCTTGACGCATTATGACCAATGTGTACTGAATATTTATTCAAATTCATCTATCTACTAAAAGTACTGCTAAGGTGGAAATTTAAAAAATGTCTCAAATACACAAATAAAATCAAGAAAATTCAGAGACTTGGTTTTAGGAATGAATATTTGAATTACTGTAATTTAAAACTACAACCTTAAAAAAAAGCTTGTTTACAGGTCTTGGGGGGGTACTACTACATATATGAAAGAAAGTATTATGATGTCACTCAGTGGCTAAGTTGCATTGTGGGAAATATAGGCACCGGGTTTGAAAACAAGTGTATTGGTCTAGCACTGTGTTCCCATACCACCATTGTTGAATAGTTTATAAACAACTAATCATAATTAATTCAACAAGATCAGAGATATCGTCTGTTTTATTTCATCCATTCTTCTTCATTTTCAAAACTCTGTGCCTCCATTACCCACAATGCACTTTAGCCACTGAGTGACATCACTAAAGGCAATTCATCATATTACGTTCAGCTTCCTCTGGAACCAAACTACTATTTTCGCATGTGCAGTAGCACTCCCCAAGGCCTGTAAACACACTGTAATGTGTAAAATTGATGGAGCTACCCTTTAAGTAGATAAAATGAAGGCTAAGTGACTAACCAGAACTTGACTCATTTGCAGCTTTTTCATTTCTACAAATCCTTAAATAAAGTTTCAGATGATCGATCTATACAAGAGACCAACTGTTGAGTTTGATTTCATTTTCAAAGTGAGCTGTCCACCATCCAGAGGAGCTAATGAGACATCAGCGTTTAAGGTTTCCACCCATTTTGATTGATATAAAGTTTAATACATTTGAACATTTTCTGGGGAGTATGCTCTGCCACCAGCTGTCGAGTTATGTAATTAGAGATGTTAAGTTTGTTTTGAGAAAACTTCCCAAACGCCTCGGAGGAGACTACAATTAATGTGGCGTACAATATCTCATTATTCAGGGGGCCAGATCATCAGTTATACTCATGGCCTCTTGGCTGTCCATATTGAAAATACAACAGTGAGCTACAGTACATGGCTGTAATTAATATAATCTTTTTTTTTTTCCAACCAGACCCATAAAAAAAGGAGGGAAAAACTCCTAATCCAAAGGAAACATACAAAAACAGAAGAAGTTTTCTGAAATATTCCATAACTGTTTCTAAATGTAAGTGAATTCCCCCTAAGCTCCCACTTCCTTCCTCCCTCTGACACAATGTTTCTATGGTCTCAGACTGGTTTCCCTGTGGGATGAACATGAGATATGTCGACGAGATATGCTCACACACTCTCTGTGTATGTGTGTCGGTGTGGAGGACGGAGGGGGTATGCCAGCACACTCTGTCTGTATGTGTTTGTGTGGTATGCTCTGACACTATACGTCTGTGTGTGAGAGAGATCTCACCAGTGTTCTCTGCTGGATGTGTATAAAGGCTTTGCCTATAGTAAATCCCCAGAGGTGGCAGCCTAACCCAAACACTCAGCTGTCAATCACTGTAAGCCCCCAACCACGGTCACGACCCGGGAACAGGAAGAGGCCTTGTTGTCCCTGGACGGATCTAACTGTGCTACTCTGGAGGGAGTCATGTATATAGAGATGTATCTGTGTGTTTAACTTACTATTCAGTGTAGTGTATGTTTGTGTGTAGCGGGAGTTCAGCACAAGTGGTGGACTTTTCTTCACTCAACAAAGGAATATTAGCTTAAAGTGATGCATGGCTGAATTGCTGTGAATGTTAAAGGAGATATATGTTTTTTCAGTTTTTACCTTTTCTTCAGTGTGTTAAAGGTTCTTGTTAAAAAGCCTATATAAACCAACAGGAACTCCTCTTTCTCACAGGAGACACTATTGTTGAAGTGCCTGAAAACACCTCATAGTAGCCCTGACTAGGTGACATCACACTACACATGTCAAACATTTGCATGATTTAGGCCTAGAAGCTTGTTCGGCACACAGAAATTAATTAACAATAATCTGTTGTTGTTGGCAGTGCTGGCTCAGGTGAGTGTGAGCTGACCAATCAGAGAAGACTGGGTGTTTCGGAGGGGGAGGGGCCTTAATGAGACAGGAGCTAAAACAAAGCGTCTCAGACAGAGGGGGACTGGACTGCATCCCTTATATTAAAAGGCATACTATGCTGGTTTTGACACAAGTCTAGAGGTACGATGGTAGAGAAAGATAGTTCATTGTTGTGTCTCATTGCTTGGCTGTCAAATAACGATGCCTCGGGGGAGCCACCAGCCCAATGCGTCAGTATTTGATGAGTTGGGAAAGAGACACAACAATACATTTTCTCTAGAAACGCAGATGCCCAGAAAGACAGCAAAAGTAATGAGAAAATAAGAAAATACAGGCACAGGGCTTTTCATATAGACACTGCTACACACATCTAGTAGGTTAAGTGATACGTGATGATAGAGAGGGATTATTTTTGTCCTTATGTTAAATGGCAATCTACACAAGCTAATTTTGACCTATGTTTTCCTTTGGACATGGTCTTCATACATCTTGAAGCTCTAGCTCTAATTTAAAACAAGTATAACCAAAATCAGGGTTGCATCAGTGTGGAAAATCACTGATGCTGGCTGATACCACTGACTGTCCCTCTCTCTCCCTCTTCACCGTGTTGACACAGGAATACCTGCCACCTTGAAAGCTACACTAATCTTATTTTCTCATCCTGCTGCAGTCTCACTTTCTCTCCTGATTTATCTAATCTCTTTCCCTTTCCTGTGTCTGTCCACGGCATGTAAAAAGCTCTATAGGTACATGGTTAATAAAAATATTATTTCCAATATGATGGCTGCTGAACACCTGGCACCTATGAAAATATTGACCCAGGCAGAAATCACTGCAGAGCTCACTTTTCTCTTGACGTTACCCCATCCTCGGCTTCCCTTTTCCCTGCTTTTCCACTCCACATCCAAGAAGACTTAATACTGATTAAAACAAACACGCAGTCTTAAGGCATTACCCACTTTGGGGAGATAAGTGGCAAAGCTGCTGGAGACTGGGAATTGTTAAGTGACGTAGTTGGAGTTTAACAAATGGTGAGCAAAGAGGGAAACAAATGTCTGCCCAACGAAATGACCTGGAGGAAAGAAAGGCAAGAGGGAGAAAAAATACATGTATCTACTAATGCACTACTAATCAGATGCTAGCTCATTCACTGCCATTTATCTTCCCCTCCGAGTTTATTTGCTCTGTTGGTGAGGTGAATGCAAATCACCTTTGCTCAAGAATAGATGAATTGCCATAATGTGTGAGAGCTTTTGCTGTGGGATATGTGATGGCTTTCATATATTTTTATCAGCTTTGCAAAGTTAAAAGGCTTTATTTCATTACACAGTCCCATACTTTGCCTGCAAAAAGACTAATGCAATCAGAAATAAAGACAAATTTCCTTTTCTGTGTCAGTGTTTGTGTGTCGGTGGCTCTAACTGAGTGTCGGCCTTTTTGAGCGTCTGGTGTGTGATGAAGTATGTGAAAGGTTGACGGAGAGAGTGTGAGAAAAGGAACAGAGAGACAAAAACACATGTACTGTGTGTGTTTGTCTCCGAGCCAGTGAATGAAATATACAGCCTGAAGTGTGTGTGTGAGTGAGTGTGTGTGTGTCCTGGCACGTGTGAGGTGGTGTGTGGGCGTCGAGAGGGAAAGCTCATAAAACCCATGATCACACTGATGAGGTCACGGGGAGTGAAACCGGAGAAAGCCTTTCATTTCCTGTTCCATTCCATCCCTCTCTCGCTCTCCTACCTCCATTCATCCATCCCTCCTCTCCTTACTCCTGTTTTTCACCGGTGATGCCAAGAAGTCCGTCTCACCCTCTGCCTATCTGGACTTTTTCACCTGACACTGGAAAAGTTTTTGTTTTCAAATTCTTGGTTTTCACAATAAAATGCCTCCCTCTCCGCTCCTTTGTACCACTCATGTATGTAGTGTTAGAGCATGTGTTATAACGGGATGGCACTTCTGAAATGCTTACTCTTGTGCTGTCTCTCTTTAAAGGTACGGTGTGAAGAATTTAGTCAGCTATGTGTCTGCAGATAGCAACCAACTGAATACTCCTCGTCTGTGAGAAGCACATGCACAAGGGCAAACGCCTTCTTGGGCACCACTTGGACGAACAACACTCAGAACTGCATTACATCTGGAAATTTTCTTTAAGCATTTTAACCAAAAATGACAATTTTTTTTTCAGCAATTCCGCCACATGCAAAACTTGGAAGTGGAATTAAAGTATATAAAAGAAGAAACAATCAGGCGATATAAATCTATTTTTAGGGTGATCTGCACTGCGAAACACTGGAAATATGTTACATATACAGACACGATTTTCTTAACTGTTTAAGTCTATAGTTACTGTTCTGCACAGCCGTGATTCATGGGAGCTACAGGGACAAAAGTTTGCTAAACAGTTGGTTTCAGTGAAAGTGAGATGCCAATTTGAGTCCATCGCCAGTTGTTGTGAATCAACATGTGAGCACAATCTTCTGTCATGTTGTCAGTCTAAATGTGTGTAGACCGCAGAGAACAGCTTTTTCTCACAAAACTTCCATCTGTAGCCGAAGGGAGGCCGTATTGATGTCAGTGGTCACACTGCTAACCTGGAGTTATTTTCTGCTGGAAGGGGAGAAACCTGCACTAACCATTGCAATCACACTGTGGCAATCATGGAACAACACAATGGGAGGAAGAAGAGAGAGCGCTCACAGCAACAGGCGTCTGAGAAATAAAGACTGTAGCCAGAGGTGTAATACTCCTCTGCTCTACTTTAAGACCGCAGGTACTCCAATCAGGTTTGATCAATGTGAAATGTGTTATGGGTTATACTCATGATTCAAGATATCTCATGATCTGGCAGATCATTTGTGTGGCAATAGGGTCTAAAATTAGTTTGTTGTTGTAGAAGCATCTGTTATAGAACAGCAATTAAATAAAGCTTGAATAATTTGGCATTATATTTGCTTTGCACAAACTCATAAAACACTTTTTAACATAAAACTGCCAAATCTCAGTATAGTGTTTGCCTGTTCACCTAGTTATGTTGCTGTTTGTAAAAAGGCACTGTTGCCATCAGGGGTTGTTTGCAGTGCTTTAGACTTCTGATCATGTTCTCTTTTTATGGACAGGTGGTCTGAGAAACCGGAGATCAACCGAGAAAGCTATTCTCTACTCAATGCTCGCTTAGCTGGATGCATTTACTAGCTGTGAGAACCATTCTCTCTGCTACTGTGTGGAAAAAGTTACGATGATTTTGTGTCCGCCTGTGTCTCCACACCTGGATCCTGAACGAAAGATGATGAAACAGAGCTCGGTATGACCACTTGGGCCGTTTTTCTTTGTTAACTTTTAATACCCTGGTACTTATGAAACAACAAATAGCTAAAATGTCGAATGAGTGAGAGTCATTTAATTGCTTAGCATCAATTTTCTTCACATTTCACCGAAACCTCCAGGCACACCTGAGCTCACTCCACCACACAACAGCTGTGAACCAGTGCAGCAGAGGATAACCGAGAACTACACAACTACTCCCGCAGCCGCTCTTTCTCCTATCACAGGCTCATTACCGGTCAGTGTTTGACAAAAACTCCAAGGGGTGGCGGTATAGCTGGCTGCAAGATTGCCTGTCCCATCAGTGTGCTCACGTTTAGTGGCGGGGGAAAAAATTTAAGGTGGAAAAAACAGGAATGATGCTGAGGGAAGCTGTGTCCTGTATATGTGTTCCCCAAGACAAAAACACTAGAAACATTAAAACAAGAGACTGTGCTGAGCTCTGGTGTGAGATCAAAACAAACAAAAGACAACACAAACGGACAAACAACAACGGAGTTTACGTCAAATAAAATGAGGCTCATTGATCAGAAAATGGAATTCCTTCTGGAAAAATGAGCAAAACAAAAGATATTGAAATACAGTATGCGTTTTCTCAGACCATCGCCAAGCAAACTGCCACTTCTGATTAATTCTGATCGAACATCTCTGTGTTTGTGTGTCTCGAACATATTCTATTTGTCCCCCCAAGGAGAGATGGTGAAGCAGCAGCACTAACAGTGATTAGGTATTCTGCACTCAGTATAAGGTTTAGCACAGGGGACCTCCGGCTCTCTCAGAACCATATTTTATGATGCTTTTTTTTATTTATTCCAGTTTCATAAAACAAACAAATTAGATAATGTGGATGGGGAGTCTGGGATTAATTTTGCAGCAGCTGATTAGTGTGTGTTTGTGTGTGCCTGTGTGTGTGTGTGTGTGTGTGCATCCTGGGATAATTGTGTCTGGGACCATGCCTAAAAAGCCTTCAGGCTTTACTGCAGTCTGGGAGATAGATGTGTTCCCTCCTCCTCCTCCTCCTCTTATCCCCGTCTCCACCCTCCACCCCCCCTCCAGCCCACTCATTTTGCCTTTTCACATTTTCCTGTTGTCTGGAAGAAAAACTTGCTTTTTAACTTGGTCTTTTTTTCCTCTTTCCATCACTTAACACATCCTCTTCTCCAATTCTCCCACCTTCCTTTTCTCCATGCTTCATACCAACCTCCCTCTTTCCCATTCTTATCCACGGCCTCATCTACAATGTGAATCAGCTCACGGCACCGAGAGCGCAGAGTGCTGAATTCTTCGTTTGAGAAAAATGTACATCAAGAGCACAAAGTATACAGGAAATATTTTTAATGTCAAAACTCCATCTGAAGATGAGGCCAATGTATTTAGATGCCGAAATGTGTCCACACAAACACAGTAAACAAAGTTTGCCTGAAAACAAAGATATGAAGATGTTTAACGACAGACTGTTTGCTTGTACAAACAGAGCAATACAAAACAAAACGGAGCACAGAGTTGAAAGTATACAGGTATACTAATTCAATCTTATTATATTCATAGAAAAACAAAAGCAGCTCATGTCTGAAGCTACCTGCAGCTCTGCTGAAGTGCAAATGATGGGTCCCATTTCAAAAGGCCGTCTTCTGAGACTCTGCTAATGATCAGTAAACAGTAGTGTAAGTGCAGATAGCTAGCCAGCAGGTTGACAAACAAAAAGGGAAATTTTTCACCGTCCATCAACTTCATTAAAAATGAAAGGCCCTCTCTAAAACAGTGTTTGGTTTGTCTGTTGTGGGACTACTGTAGCAACACATCTGAACATGATGGGCCCCGTGGAAGAGGACCTCATTCTAACATGACAAATACACAACAATTCGAATTTTCTAGTTATAACACATGAATGAAATCACAATTAGGAATTTTATATTCCATTTCTTGCCCAAATTTCACTGAATCCCAGACATTGCACCTTCAACATAACTGTAAGGAATCTTGGTTTGATTCAGTTTCATTGCACTTGAAACAGCTGAGTTCTACTTCAATTATCTATTTATTTCAATTAAAATTCCTAAAATGGCACTTAGAGTAACAGATTGCCTGTTAAAATGCCTCATTCAGCTCTTCTTATAAGAACCATATCAGTTCTCACTGTAACCTAATCATGAAGTAATGTGCATCTCGGTAGCTTTCTGTGTAATTTCCCCTTATAAATCTAATCCAATCATAGTAGATTAAATATGGGAATTAAAAGTCTCTATTGTAGGACCCTGATCAAGTCCAGGCCAATCCGTCCCCTCTGAGCATCCACATTCAGGACCCGGACCTCCACCCGTTCCCCTGGTCCCAGAGCCAGGCTGCGGCGGCGCTGGCTGACGGGCAGTTTGTCCAGAGTTATGTTGCTCTTGTGGATGAGGCCCGCACGGCCAACACCGATATCTACAAAAGCTCCAAACAGAGCTGTGTTGTCCACCCGTCCTGTCAGCACCGCACCCACCCGCAGGTCACTCATCGACACAATGCCCCGTTTAAAGTCCGCCTGCCCGAAATCTGAGGAAAAAGAAAGGAGAGTATCAAAAAGATGAATTGGCTAGAGGGATGTGAGGGAGAAAGATCTATGGCAAAATCAGGTGCGGATGGCAGCTTGTGCAGATGTTTTAGAGACGGGAAGGGAAAGGGGATGCAGGAAAGCAAGGGGGCAGGGCAGATATGACCAAACATATTCGATTTCGAGCAGCAACCCAATACTTGTGTCTGCATACTTCCACATTGCTCAGCATCCTATTCAACCCCTCTTTCCACTTGGCCTGTTCATGACTGATCTTTTTCCTTTCTCTAGCATAACACAAACAAGGAAGGCGCGTGCCCCAGGAAATAGTCCGGTCCAATTATCCTCCCCGCAGCACTGATTTCATGCGGTAGCCCCGGCCCATCTGTTTACTCAGCTGAGCACTGGCTAGGAGGCCAAGCGTAGTGTGCTGCAACCGAATAGGGCCAACCTGAGGATGAACCTTGGAGCTGCGTTCAATAATTTTAAAGAAGAGCTAGCCAGCACTAACTGAATATCCAGGATTGATTTTTTTTCTTCTCCACATGAAACTGTACGAAAAAAGGAGAGCCTGGTAATAAGGCACGGAAATCATTTTGTATTCAACTGACCACAAATCAGACATAAAAACTGTAAAAATACTTTTCCAACATGACACTATACATTGTTTTAGCCATAAGATATTGTTATATCGTGTCATAAGTGTAGTCTTTTCCTGGTTTTAAAGGTTGCATTACAGTAATGTGATGTGATTTTCTGAACAAACCAGCATGTTCGACTTATTCTAATACTTGTTTTCACCCACTTCAAAATCTCATTAGCATAGTTTAGAATGTTGTTGCAAAATAGACACTAAGGTATTTGGTCAAAAACAGGTAATCATTAAACATAGTCTATATCTATTCATGCTAAATCATCTTAAGGTCCCTGATTTTTCATGTTATAGGCCTTTTAAAGAATATGGATGAGAAGAAGAAATGAAAAAGGGAGACAGATATGGCATAAATTCTTTTTGAGGACACACATTTGAGTTACAGCAGGACTGCCAAAAATCCAAAACTTTGTGACCATGTATGATTTTATGGGTGTTTATGTGTGACTGAACTCGAGAGCATGAGACTAAGGAGAAAAACAGAGGTCTTTGTGTGTTTGTGTGTAGAAATATTCTGTCCAACAACAGAGTCTGCTGGACCCATCACACCCTGTCAGAAACATAGTGCTTGTGTTGTTGGGCTACAGGGAGGAAGCCACAGCACTGTCAGATCGTATCAAGTTACGCTGCCAAGACATGCCTATTATAATAAAGGCACAAGAAGAGTCGGTGTGTGTTTTAACTAGCGAAGCAGTCAAAGAACTGGACAAATACAAGTTCAACTCTCTATCAGTCAGTAGGGACCTATAAAAGACATTATGAAGGAAAGATGAGAGACTACGAGAAGTTACTGCGACTGCTAGGTTGCAGATGCGTGCTGTCTGTGAAATTTCAAACGATTGAAAACACTGATAGTTTTGTGCTCAGTGAAAAAAATTCCGCACAAGAATAAATAAGTAGTAATAACAGATGTATGACCTGGGGCAAATACTGAGAAAACAAGAGTCAAAATGTGGTTTTGTTCAATTTGAAATCCTGTAGAGTGAAAGGATGGGTCTGTAAGGAACACATAAGCATGTAAACAATGTTTAATTCTGTGAGTGACAGGATTCTTACTTTGTCGTATGTCAAACCCAGGGGGCTGCGTGAGGCCGTCTATGATGAGTTTGAGGGTCTCTGGTGTGGTGTCCACTGTCCTGGCCAGTTCCTCGACACTGCTGCTCCTAACCTTGCTCTCCACACATTGTTGCAAGCCTGCACTCCCGATCTGGTCTGCACTCCCATCCACAATGGACAGAAATCTGGACAGAAGCAAAATTTGTAAAGACAGATTTAAAATATAGTGCAGAAGGTTAGAGTTAAACCGTTAAAACTAAGAAATGCAAAGGTGGGCAATTGGCCATCATGGGCATCAGTAGAACCGAAAGGTGTATATAGAGTATATCATTCTTATTTATTCATTTATTTTCTTATTATTTAATCCCACTTTCCTCTACTCTTGACTCTGTAGCTGATCTAGCAACGGTATTTCCCCAGTGTTGGATCAACAAAGTTTGCCTTCACACAGGTTTATGAAGTGGCTGCAAGAGAAAAAATGGTCGTAGGAAAAAGTCTCACATCCATCACTGACTGAAGGACAGGCCTTGGTTTATGGAGATGGGGTAGGAATCGACTCAGAGAAAAAGGAAAGAGGAAAGGATAAAAGGAGGGGTGGAAAGTTCTGACAGTCTTGGAGGAATGTTCAGCAAAAAGAGAAATACAAGTTGAGAGAAGCAAAGGAGTAGGAAGAAGAGAGGGAAAAGCTAGGCTAATGCAGGTAAAGTGAGAGGTAGCTGGGGGGAAGGAAGGGAGGGCAGCGGAGGTGTGGGAGCAATTACAGGCAGAGTCCTGGGCAGCCGAGGCGGAGCGTTCTGTCCTAAAAGCACACACAAGTACAAATACGAACATTTATTTCACCCCCTGTTAAATCAGGTGAATCCACAGTGGGCAGTAAACGCCCTGACACCTGGTCTCATGAAACTGCCTCCAGTTTGCTAAGGTTGGACTGTTTGTCCATCCGTCAACAGCCTGGAAAAAAATCCCCTTGTATCACTTTATTCTATCCAACCTCCAAAATGTCTAGACAGCCGGTCAGGTCGCACCATTTAAAACTCACTGAGATTTTAATCCAAACTAATTAGCGAGTCTACATTCTAAACAGACTTAGTAACAGACTGGCATGGGACCCGGAGTGGCAAATAGGAGTTATGGAAAAATGAGTGACGTGTGAGTATTGTGCGCACTGTATATATTATTTACAGTCGGCACTTTCCACAGCTGGTGATGGATGTGAATGCATTTGCCTCTACGCATGTGTTCATGTGTGGACCAGCTGGGTAGCGTCCATGATGGATGTCGCTCACTTGTAGCCTGACGCCAAACAGACTCCGCAGCTGTCCCCCACCGCCGTGATGGACAGAACAGGTGGACACACACATACAAGCACATACACACACAAAGTTGATTCATACACAATGTTGTTCAGAAATGCTCGTTTGGCAGTAGCAGGGACAGTGCGGATGTAATGCGACACGGCTTGTGTACAAACTATGTACGAAACAGCTGTGAGTGGAGGGGCCCCCACCAGCAAAGTCACCGTCTAGCGTCCGAACGAGAGGAGACAAGCGGAATCAATCCCTCAACACCAGCGAGCCAGATCAGTGCAAAATAGATGCCAAACATGTGCCAGAAATGGCTTCGAGGTGAGGAAACAGCGCCTGTGGACCGAAATGGATGTTGGTCTAACACCATGAGCCTCCCTAGGTATCTTAACTTTCAAACCATATATCTCTTTACAGGAAAAGTAATACCTGTGTATTGGTGGCCCAGTGGTTTGAATCCAGTCTGGGACCTCTGATCATCCCTCTTCCTCTTTCTTACAATATTTAGTGTCTGTCTCTACTGTGTCAGAGTTTGCAAAAATGCCAAAAAAGAATCTAAAACTATCTTGAGGCAAAAATGTTGTGTGTTTATCTTCAACACTCACTGGAGTACAAAATACACAACAGCTGAACATAATTATCCCTACTAGAGTATGACAAGCAAAAGTACATCATAAGTCTTATTTTTCATTTTTAAAATTGCCAACAGATTGCTAACACATCTTACAGGAAAATCAGAAACGGTTGTTTATGCCAATAAGACTTGCAGTGCCACTGGGGCTTCAATCAACCCCAAATACTGCAGCGTTTCTGTTCATATATGCTGAGGCAGAACTGCAGACTTTTCTCATGGATAGAAAAATAAACAAAGCTCCAGCACTCACAGAGAACAATTCTTCTGATTTAACGTGTTTCAGCTCAAAGCCATCATCATATTGAGTTGAAACAGGTTTATTTTTGGTTCACAAATAATCAGAATACTTGTTTAATTTTGATTCTTGCCACTACCGTGCAAGATATATTGTTTCGTTTGGTGAAAAGTGCGAGCTGCTATTTTTTCCGTTGACTTTTCTCAGTGGATGCTCACTGATAGTACAACTCAAACCATTAAAACATCAAACATAAAAACTTAGAGACATCATTTGTAACATTTCTGCATAAAATGTCTAAAAAAGTATTTCTTTGAGTTGTACTTAAATTAACCCAAATGTTTCCAACAATGTTTAAACTCAGAGAAATCTATAATCTAACCCAGGGTGATGGTGTGTTTCATTTGGTTGCCTCATCTGTGAACATTTCTGGTTGAGGCATGTCAGATAGATTTTTATCAAAAAAGGTGGTGGTTAAACAATGAAGACAACAACAAATGTGATCTCAAACTACTTCATGATCAGATTAAACTTCATCTTTTGTTTTCATTTTTTAAATCGAGATTCCTCTTGCAGCAGAATTAACATACTGTGACTTTGAGAGCACACAGGTCACAGAGGGTGCACATGATCCATTTCCACACTGAATTCAGGAGCATCCCTTTGACCTATGAGTGACATGAGAAATGCTCAAGATGGAATGATAGAGGAAGAGGAGGTGAGGAGAGTGAAAACAGCGTTGAATTAGGAGCAGCCTGCATTCTGGCTCTGGCTCTCGATCTTACAGTGGTTTTGGTGGGTGGTGATTTCTACTTTCAGGTGTGTGTGTGTGTGTGTGTGTGTGTGTGTGTGTGTGTGTGTGTGTGTGTGTGTGTGTGTGTGTGTGTGTGTGTGTTACCCATCTCATTTTTCCAAGGGTGTATGTTAGTACTTAAGGGGTACCAGGAGTCCAGAGGCCTCCACCAGTGCTGGGCTCATACTTATATAATTACTACCAACATTGTGTGTGTGTGTGTGTGTGTGTGTGTGTGTGTGTGTGTGTGTGTGTGTGTGTGTGTGTGTGTGTGTGTGTGTGTGTGTACTGTGTGTGTGTGTGTACTGTGTGTGTGTGTTTGTGAGAAAGTAGGGTTGGGTGGGCTAGGATATAGATTTTATCCAGGCCCACAGCAAGAACCCACTCTGTCTTGTGTTATAGAAATATTGGGCCCCGACTGTTGCATATCAGAGAAATATTCGTCATGAAGCGGACCCCCTCTGTCCAATATCTGAGCGATGGCATATATTTCATGAGAATGGAACCGAACTACCTAACACATAACAATGAGCTTCATTAAATAATTGGAATAGAGTAGATACACTACAGACAAATATCAGCATCTTTAACAAGATTTTTTTTGCATTTAAGCAAAGACATGTCACTACTGCTGAAAAAAGATGGACAAATCGAGTCTGTATAGTTGTGTTCTTGTGCATGCGTGTGTGCGTGCGTGCGTGTGTGCGTGCATGCGTGCGTGTGTGTGTTGTATTATGGTTACAAAAAGAGGGTGATGTGTGGGCTGTTAGCAGTAATGGAGGATACAGTTTCACTAATGTGATGAACATGATATTCCTTACACACCATAAAGACACACATACACACAACCACACACAAAGAGCATTCCTCCACAATCCTCCCTCCATACCTCCCATCTTCATTGGTTGTAGGTGGGGTTGTGAGACGAGCAGTGAGACGTCACGGTGATGCCCCAACATTTAATGCTGTACACAGCCTGATATTTTCCATTTAAGGGGTACATGAAATGTGTCCCAGTATATTAGAATTTCGAAATGAGATCCACTTTGATCATGTGAAGATGTCTCATGAAGAATCCTGTTGGTATGGCACAAAGTAAGTCATGCATTGTTAAGTGTCATTTCTTATTTTAAAATCAAATTCTTTGAATGACCACAAACTTACAAACAAGTACAAGATTAACCAGATGAAGTGAAGTCGAAGATAACAACTGTAATGTGAGGAGACAGCCAAATCAGGTTCAACTGCATACTAACCAAGAAGGATCTTTGGTCTGTTTTTGGCAGAGGCGTGATGTACTCTCTGATCTTTAGTGCAGTGGAATAGGAATTATTTTCCACTGCATCAAAACTGCACCAGGCTGTCTAAACCCACTGAATGCAGGTGCTGACATGCATGACTTTTCCTGCGACCTCATGTGTGAGTGAACTTAACACCACCGTCCCATCATCTTTAACATTTAAAGAGGGATATGACATACTGCAAAACCACAAGACACGCTTTGGAAATGTTCTGAAAATGTCGGTCTCATATTCTGCAGGCGTTTGTGAAATAGAGGCCATCACAAAACATAGCGCAAGCAAGTGAGAAATTAATTCGAACTGTATTGAGCAATTGCCAGATACGGATTATAAAGTAGTCATAACAAAGGTTAGAACATTTGCCGACACAGGGTTAAGAATGCCGAACAGCAGGAAGAATGGAGAAGCAGAGTGTTATAAGTAGAGTGGGGGGAAACATGAGAAAGATTTAATGTTGTTGAGAAAAAAGGCAACAGGCATGAGAGAAATAAAGACTGGTGATTTTATCTTACATACTATAATTTACTTAGGATATCTAAAGCACAACTAAAGCAGTTATTAGTGTTTCTATTCTGACTCATCAGCACACAAAATTAAATATCACATGGCTATTCACATACACTGGGTATGAACATGTCGTTTCATCGTTTCACAGAAAGGAGATTGTATACTCATAAAAAACACTATGAACGAGACAGGAAAACATGACCACTCTTCACAGAATCTGTGTTGATAGTGTGTCAGCAAAACATTGTAACCACACTTTTTTTGTCTCTCTATTCATCATTGTATCATCAGTGTCTGTTTGTGTCTTTCAAGACATAACGTCAAACAATAGAAAATCCATTCCGTCAATGTTATCGTTTCAAAAAAATCTCTTGTTTCAGCCCGTCTAGATGAAAACACTGTAAACGGCGTTTCTGAATATATATTCACCTTGGAAGGAGTTTTCCAAAAGCTCAGTTTTCAGTAATCTGAAATGTTGTTTAGGTGTCCGATGGGCCAAAAGACATAGAAAAAGCTTTGTTTAAAGAGATACCTGTGTGTGCATGGACACTGGCTGACATTTACAATGAGAGTGTTTGAGCACCTCACTGAGTTGTAATAAGCACTGCTGAGAACGAAAGACAGAGAGTGAAAGTGAGATGGATAGATGGATGGATGGATGGATGGAGTGGTTATTTGTCTATTCAAACCTCTAAATTGTGACACTTCTTTGATGAACAACAGCACAATACAGTCTACGCTGAACACACAAACACATAACCCCAGGAATACACAAGGCCACTTCCGTGAAGTAGCAAAGACAAAAAACAGACTTTCATAAATGCCGACATCAATCTATCTTCACACATGTGCACATAGAGACACACCCACCCAAGCGTGCACACACACACACATGCACTGAGGCCATTAAAGGCACATCAACATGAAGGGAGTGATGCTTAGAGCCACTAGTGTCAGAACTTATGTAGACTAAACACAGCTGAGTGACTACAGCTGTAGGGGAGAGCGCCTCCCTTCACTCTTTCCCCGTTCTCTCTCTCTCACTCACACACAAATGGACAGGACATACAAGTCTGAAGTTCAATGTGCTTTTGATATCAGCATCAGCAGTGCTAACAATCATTTCACACACGAGGAAACACACACACACACACACACACACACACACACACACACACACACACACAAAGGCAACACCTCTCTTGTATCCCATGTCTGTGTAAATCAAATCAGAGCCCTCCACCGCAATAACCAGCCCCATATGAGACAGTGTCAAAATCAACTCCATCTTAGTCTGAACATGCTTTGGTCAGTGGGGTAGGCTGATGTACAAAAGTGTGTGTGTTTGTATATTTGTGTGTACTGTACCTTTGTGCCACATGGTAGGACTCCGGGTGTATACAGGTCTGGTCGAGGGGGTTGAATGAGGTCGGTATGTTGACACCAGTCTTTCCTTTGGCCTTCTTCGCTGCTGGTTTCTCTGGCAATGCTGGTCCTGGGTGAGGTGAGGATCTGGCACTGTTTTGACAAGAAACAAAAGGTATTTTTAAATATATGAAGAAGAATAAAGTGGCCAGTCAGTGTGTGTCTCAACAACCAGGCAAATTAAACCAAAATAACCTACCAGGCAGGATAGCACTGAATGTAAGTCAGGAAATGTGTTTTACTTCAATTTCTGTAAATTGACCCTTTAACAACAATTAAGTACGAAATCAACGTGAAACAGAATTTGTATGTTCTTGTCTATGTATCTGCACATACAGTTTGCACATGAGTGCGTACCTGGTTTGCGGGTTGATTCTGATGAAGCCAGCACACTGCTGGTAGGTCTTGGGCCCCATGCCTTTGACCAGTTTGAGTTGCTCCCTGTTGATGAAGGGACCATTCTGCTCTCTCCACTCCGCAATATTCTTCGCCCTGCCTGCATTCAGGCCTGCTACATGCCTGGGAGGTAAAACAAGAAATCAAAGGGGAAATGTCAAACAGCACATTGCCTATTTATTAAAATCACTTTGTGAGGTTTGTTGTGGTCTGTGTGTTTATTCTACGGTCTCTGTTAGAAAGTTTGAACAGTACTGTGAAAAATAAAACTCGGAGGAAACCACCGCTTAGACAACTAGGGCTACACAACTCTGTAGCCCTTGCTTTACATGCTGCCCACACCAGATTTTTATAATACACAAACAACATTGCAGATTGCAATGACCAACAGTCACAAGAGACACACATGAGCCAATATCTAGCGAGTGTATTTGTCCAGTCTTGGCAGAGCAAGGAAAAGAGGTGATTTGAAACTCAATTAGGGTCTGCCCTGTTAATGTCCACAATGACTCACTCACACTAAAACACACAGCAATGTCAACACTCAACATAATACCTCAGTCATCAACACGTCTCTGTGTGTTTAATGTGTGTATGTGTGTGTAACACAACTTCTGGTGGGAATGGAAAAAGCACACTTGTAGAGCAGACAGGTAAACAGATGACCTGATGCCTGCCCTGCAGCTAATGCCAGCTCATTTTGTACTGTTTGGATCCACTGCAAGTTTGTGTGATTCAAATTGTGCATTTTCTGTACTCCTGAATCATGTGTATGTACTGTACACAGTAAGTAAGCACATGTCTGTACAGAATGCTACCAAAAATGCTTTTGACTTTATGCATACAGATACATTTCTATGTGTGTGTTTGTGTGAGTGTCTACCTTGCCTAATCCCCTCTGTTGACTACAGTCGGCACAGCAAGCGAGGCCAGGGTGTGAAGCATTAGTTTCAACAGAAAGCTGGCAGTCAGTGTGTTTAAGTGTGTGTGTGTGTGTGTGTGTGTGTGTGTGTGTGTGTGTGTGTGCACATCTAGTTTGCGCCCATGCATGAGTGTGAATGAAGCCCTGCCATGTTGTGACTGCAAAGGGAAAGTATGTCAGAGGTCTAAGCCCTGTTTCATCTCTGTTCCACATTTTGTGTATGTGTATGTGTGTACGTGTGTGTGTGTGTGTGTGTGTGTGAGTGTGTGTGTTCGTGCGTGCGTGGGAGAGAGTGCTTGCGCACACACATGCACTTGCTTGTGTTTTTATGTGTCGTCTACCTCATCAGTGTCTCGGAGCAGATGTTGATGTCCACCCCTACGAAGCTCACACATTCTTGCACTACGCCGTCCAGTGCTGCCTTAAGAGCTCCGGCTGACACATCGTGCTAGAAAGACACATTTAGCAAACACACAATAAAAGAATTGTCAGACTGAAAACTGGATTAGCAAAGAAAATAACATTAATATACTGCTTTGGGCAGGACTTTTAGCCGTTTAGCACTTTTATAGTCATTTAAAGATGGAATATTCAGTTTTATTCAAAAGCTAATACCGCCGCCTTTGGCAGTCGCTATGCAGTGATTCTTTTGTCATATTTTCATCCAAAAACAATCCAAATGCCTTTTTATTGCAGACTTTTTAATGGACTTAACCTTATCATGATCCGTTTACATAATCCCAACGCTGTTTATTTATTCACTTTCATAATCCAGTTTTCCAATGTACTGATATTTTGTCCTGAGTAGGCACAATTTGCCCAGAGGGGATTATTAAAACATCACCCTTAAAAGAGATAAACAGCAGCAGGGTGTGTCAGCAAAGAATACTGGCAAACTGAGAAAGACGTTTGATTGACAGGTAAGCCGCAGAGAGAGAGAGAGAGAGAGAGAGAGAGAGAGAGAGAGAGAGAGAGAGAGAGAGAGAGAGAGAGAGAGAGAGAGATGAGAGAGAGAGAGAGAGAGAGAGAGAGAGAGAGAGAGAGAGAGAGAGAGAGAGAGAGAGTGTTTAGTTTGGCTCGTCAGCAATGTCTCCCTCTCACTAACACAGTGTTCTCGTTAGTGTAGCTCACTGTCGATAAAGATCCTCCAAATGAACTCTTCACACTTCTCAAACACCAGCCAATCAAGCATTAATCAGGACATATTTTCCAAAAGGACTGAAATCTCATTCCTAATAAGGAGCAGGGAGGACAGCCAATGATGCAAAGGTTAGGGAAAGGAAAGGAAAGGAAAGGAAAGGAAAGGAAAGGAAAGGAAAGGAAAGGAAAGCAAAGGAAAGGAAAGGAAAGGAAAGGAAAGCAAAGGAAAGGAAAGGAAAGCAAAGGAAGATTGTTGATAACAAACAGCAAAGTCAAAAATGTAATCAAAACAAAACCCCAAAATAACATTAAAGATTTTTTTTTTTTATTTGAGGTCAACCAGTCGTCCCCAGGCACACAGAAACTCTGGGCTGCAGGACAGGGCCAAAAAGCTGGACTGATGCCTCAGCAACTGCTTGAGGATTAGCCGACAGTCTAAACTAAACTACTGTTATGGTGTGTGTGTGTGTGTGTGTGTGTGTGTGTGTGTGTGTGTGTGTGTGTGTGTGTGTGTGTGTGTGTGTGTGTGTGTGTGTGTGTGTGTGTGTGTGTGCGCGATGAGTGCGAATGTGACTGAAGCTAGCATGAGTTGTTCTGTAACATGATCAAGCTCTGAACAAAAACTGGCTTGTAAACAGATGAAAACAATGCCAGCTAGCACATGCAGCCTTCTCTGTCAGCAGTGACAGGACAGCAGGACAGATGAGGACAGAGAGAGAGAGAGAGAAGAGTGAGTTATACAGAGGTCTTGTTTTGTTTTTTTTGAGAGACTGAAAGACACTTTGTATTCTTGAAAATCACTAACTCAGAGAAGAAGCCAAAGCCAAGAAGGAGAAAATACATTATTTGGGCTCTTAAATTTAGCATAATCCAAAACTATTCAAGAGTTTTTTATAATGATTTTTCAATTTTTCTTTTTTAGTAAGACGCCATTGCATCAACAGGGAGGACAAGTTATCCACTTGCAGTGTGGTTAAAGATTTCACTCAGGTATTCTTGCAAAGTGCCAAAACAAACAACCTACATATCAATTTAAAAGCTTTCAGAAACATATCATTTCATAATTATAGGATTATCACACAGAAATCATTGACATTCAAAAATATTTTCTTTATTGTCACTTTACTATGATGTGTTAAGAGGAAGGATGCTGTGTCATAATCTAATCTCTGAAGTAAAACATATCTAGATTTAGGCATTTTCTGTAAATGGTTAATTAATCTTTATGTTTTTACAATTACTTTCAATAACAGTGAAAGCCCTTGCACTAAAATAACACCAGCTATCAACAAGCTGCATTTGCAAGTTTAAAAGGATAAAAAAAATGTGCAATCAGATGACAAACAACATCAATAATATGACTCAAGAAACACTTCATAGCCTTGTTAAAGAAAAGCATTTTGCCCAATGACATTTAATTCATGTCAATTTATATTGACTTACATACTTACACATTTATTTCATGATATCATTTACATTGATGTAGTAAAGAATCAAAGCCCCCCCCCTACCTTTGGGCCAGTCACTTGGCATGTTCTCGCTAACAGGTGCTAACTTGCTAAATGTGGTAGCAAATTCTTGTTAGGCATGTGATTGACTGTCAAAACTGACATTATGAAATGCCCTAAACAGTTTAAACATTGTCTACAACAAGCTGGATAATAAACACTGTTTGATTGAGTAGAGCGGGGAAGACAGATTAAATAGCACTAGAGACAGCACAGCACCCCTGGTGACATCTCATGAGATCTACAGTCTGATTTTTGGTGTGAACACTGAGGCATTACAGCCAGAGGCATTTTGAAGTCAATAAAAATAACTTTGCGAACAATAAGACGTTCCCATAAAACCAGGACTGAGGGTTTTACGATTTCCGGGGTGAGTGGAAATAGAAGGAGGGAGACAGAGATAGTGCGGAAGAGAAAGAGGAAACCACCTGTCAAGTCACACCAGAGGATGTTTTCACACGAGAAAGTTGGAGGTGTTCATGTGTAAGTTTCAACCTGCAGTAAAACTCCAATGAATGTGTTCTCACATTCTTATTGAAACCTTATAGAGGTGGGAGCAGCACGAGAGGATCTGAGGCATTGTAACACAGAGGAGCACGTGCACCTCAGTGCACAACTACACTCACTTAGGGATGGGAAAAACTGAACTGAAACTGTAACTCATTATTAATAGCATTAATTTATTCCAGTTTTTAAAAAAAAAGATTTTATTCAAAATTATTACTATTTATAATATTAACGTGGACAACACATGAGTTTCAACAACTAAGAATTCTCCTCCTTGTGCTAAATCGTGTATTTACTGTTTTAGTTAACTGTTAGTCTGCATGAACAGTATAACAGTTTTATAAAGTTACAGGTTTTCTGCAAATTAGAAAGTATTTTCCACGAAATGTGCTCTACTGCATAAATAAAGTTTTGCTTGCTTTCTTTGCTAATGACTCTATAATGATTTGCTAAAAGACAAGTAAGTTCAGGATTTCTTTTTTTGGCATACTGTACCATCATTCATTTTCTGAAAACAAAACACACAGTAATGCATCTAACCAAATCACTACATGCTTTAAATATCATTTATTAGTTGTTGGGCAATAACTCTAGTTTCTTCCTTCATCATTTATCACATGAACATTGCAAACCTCAGCTATGTATCATAAAATCACATTGGCACGTTTAGTGTAAAAATCTGGCTTTTCATATTTCACAGTAAAATTTCCAATCTAGCCTCGGCCAACAACAATCAGTGGCCAAGGATAGATTTCAAAACCAGATGTGTAAAGTTATACTTATTGATTATGATATATAAATACAGTAGATGCCATTGGCTGGTCAGGTCAAAAACAGTACAATTGCCTTGTATTCCCCAACTGTACACTGTATAGAGGCCCTAAGCTCTGCGATATGGCTTGGAAATAATAACTATCTGGTCTATGAGATAAGATCAGTGATTTTATGAGTGGAAGAGGGTGACAAACAAGCAAGTTCTGCTCTGTTAAACATACATACACACAATCCAGTATGTGTGTGTCTGTCCTGACATCCAGAGGCCCTCATGATGCTCTACTCAGTTTACAGTGGCACCAACGGAGCATGTCGTCCTGTATCTTTCAATCTATCCCTCAATCCAGGTTCCCTTCTTTCTCCCTCTTTCACTTTCTTTGATCGTACATTGAGGTGAAGGATGAAAGAAATTAGAGAATCCTGAATTGTCAGCTTAGCTGTAATATGAAGTCCTTATGTTGAGCGTGTCTTTTCTCAGATGATGTTCATGATTTAGCCCGACTCCAACTTCTGTAATCTTCTCTTCTTCAATTGCAGCCGACTGCCTTTTCTATCTCTGTGGTTTACTTGCTTATTCTAAATTGCATCCTGAGTACCTAAACTAGGACTGCAAGATAGTGCAGGGGCACAGAGATAGATAGAGGAATTAGCATGTAATGTTTTCACAAGTAAAGTTCACAATGACACAATACCAGAAGACTTTAAAGATATATTCAGACAAACACTATTATCAAAAGTGTCCACAGTCCTTGTTAATTAATAAATCCTTACATAATTCCATCCACTCCACAGATACACTACCATCCATTTTTAAAACTGCTTCGACTCCAGAGTCTAAACAGCCTGAATCCTCAAACCTCAAAACCATCCAGAGCCAATGGACTGGATCCCTACGTGTGAAGGTCATGTTTTGATTGGCCGGGAAACCAGCTGAAGCCAGCCAACACGCAAGAACAAAGTGCTTCTGTCTGCACCTTGAGCACTTAAATGCTGCTGAGTTACCACATGTCAATCAGAGAGAGATAGAGAAAAGAGAGAGTGGTGAGAAGCACAGAAAACTAAAACAAGCTTCTTCGCGGGTTGTTTTACTGAGACACTGAAAAACATGAATGCCTCATTTCTCACTACAGATTTCCTTCATAACATTAACTATATTATATATGATCTAAATCCACGAATTATAGATATAGAGACGCAGAAAGCAGGAGCCACAGAAAATGAAAAGGGAGGCGAAGCCAGCGCTAAGAGTTGAGGTGTTGACTGACAATGACAGCAGAGGTCTTCACACTGACAGAATATTGAAATACCGTTTATGAATCATGCCATTAAGAGCTTGGCACGTGGAACCATGCTGGAGCCACAATGGCTGCATTTACCAACAGCCTGAGGGCAGTAGATGATGGTGGAATAACTGAAGGAAGTAGGATGATTACAAACTGCAGGATCAAATGGCATCAGAGGGCCTCTCTTCATTGCATTCAGCCTGGAATGTGAGAAACGTATCCTCCTGTAATGCAAATTAGGCTTATCTTCATATTTCCCTTATTTTCATGTGGGTGCACCAGTCAGGAGAGTCCTCACCCATGATTTAACAAGCAATAGGTTTGTGTCAGTTACTATTTGATCATACAGGCGCTATTCCAAGAATCACTGATTCTTTGAAAGCAGTTTTAAGGCACGTTGAATTTGAATATAGTAACTGTCAAGCATCGCACTTTTTTGTAAGAGCACTTAGTAACTCCTCCCAGTGACCTGAAAAAAATAATTTGCTAGTGGTACATTCAAGTTTCTTCTGTACCCAAGTTACCTTCTGTTTCATATCATATTTAATATCATCATATACGTTTATAATTGTTGTTGTTTATCCAATTTCTGTGCAATTATCAAATTTACAAGGCAATATTTTTATATTTTAAGTATAATGCCGCACACCATGACATATTTACAATTATGCGTGCAGGTACCTGTCCAATTATCCATCAAGGTCACAAGTTAAAGGTGTTTAAAGCATTTATAGCTTTATTCTAATTAATTTATATTTATTTTAATCACTCAAGCACTCATTTGTACTGTCCTTCAAGTTTCTTGAGCTGCTGTAAGCAGTGAATCTTTCCCAGCGTAGGATACAATAAAGCTTCTTAACTAATAGCTTGGCTTAACAAGAGGAAAGGTTTCAATGCTAGCTGGTCTCAGTTTTAGCTCCAGGGACCAAAAACTTATCCCCCTGTTAGCATGTTCAGGTGCACACACACATGCACACACGCAGCTATGAAGAAGAAACAATATTACAATATATAAGTACGAGTAACAAGTGAGGCTGCAGATGGGGGTTGTTCACAGGTTAATTTTGATAGAATAACCCCAAATGTAGCTCCTGCCAGACCATCATACAAGAGTTTACTGTTGTTTGGAAACTTCTAAAATCTTTATGAGTCTGAAAAGTAAAAAAAAAGAAGTCAGCAGCTGAAGTTGACTTTCTCTGAATGTGTTCTTTCTAGTGTATGTGCGTGACAATGCTGCTGCTGCACACCTTCTCCATCTACTAATCTATTGACAGTGTACAAACGAACGAGTTGTGTGAGGTTATCTGAGGGTCATGTACTCTGACTGACAGCTTCTATAAGGCCTTTGAGACTTTCCTCGGGAACATACTGTATACTATTCCTGGCATGTCAGCTTGGCTTGTACACTGCGTGTGTGATTGTTTGGCATGACATTGAGAAATACCCATTAGGCATTCATGAAAGGTGTTGGCGAAAACAAAACTTTCTCCTTGCTGTCATATCATTTTTACAACTAGTATTTCACAAGGCAGGTATTCACACAAGGCACACACACACACATATACACACATACAATATGAGGGACTGCAAAACATAGCATGAAAAAAATTAAAACAGAATTATGTTTCATGACAGTCACAGGAAGTCCAAATGATTTAGAACAAAATCAGTTTAGACTATTTAGGCTAAATGTATTACAAAGTATTATATTACATAGAAAATATAGATGCTAAGGCTACTTACAGTATGCATTTTTGTTGGCTCAGAAGGAAATAACTTTCCCAGTAGTGTACGCTCAGATCAGCTGATTTCAGCTTATCATTCACTATACTTCTTGGTTTTGTATTAGTTGTTTTAACCATCCAGGCTATAATCTAATTGATCCAGCCCAGACTGCAGGATAAAATGTTGGCAGTTAATATTTGTGTAAACCACAGATACATTCTAATTTTGTATGTATCAAAGGCAACTTTCCATATTGACATCACTACAAAACTACAAATTACTGACAACTGACAATTCATATCGGGAGGCAGAGGGGATGATGAGATTGCGGTTCGAGATGTTACAACATTTGCAAATGTGATACCAGTGGACATTTTTAGGAGACCTCAGGATGTGGTCAAAATCTGTGATTTTTTATTAGACACAAGATCTCCAGCCGTGTAGACCTTGGACCATCATCATCATGTGGTCAAGGACCAAAATAGGTATTTTAAGCCAAATTTATCCTCACCCTAACCAAGTGGTTTTAGTGGGGAAACATAACCAGAACATGAGCACAGTGGTGTTGCACAATAAAATTGAAAATCCAACCTACAGAAACGTAAAGTTGCAACATGTAGAAATGTAAAGTTTCACCATATGCCTGGTTTGCAGGCATATGTGTTGATTGGGTTTGATTGATGTTATAGTCCAGCTTTATTCTTTTTCCTGATGTCTGGGTGTTTTGCCCTTTAATCACTTACATAATTTCCTTCCAAAGCATGCGACAACTTTGGTGTTAGGCAGTACATATAAGTAAACCTTTTATTTTTATATGTACTGCCTAACACCAAAGTTGTCGCACGCTTTGGAAGGAAATTATGCTTTAATCACTTACATAATTTCCTTCCAAAGCATGCGACAACTTTGGTGTTAGGCAGTACATATAAAAATAAAAAGTTTACTTACTGACAAACTTTACCATCGAAATGCAAACATCCTCACTCAATGTAAACTGTACAGCACTAGAATATGTAGCCTGACATGACAACAGCCAGTAAATGTTTAATACATTGTTGAATAAGTAGAGAATTGGCAAGAGCCTGTTTAAATCCATTACACTGACAAAGATACATGCTTGAATCATCTCCTAACCTCACTCAACACATGCTGTGACAGACCTATGGGAAATAATTAAAATACTAGCAGATAATGTTTGTCAGCTTCTGCCACTCATCAAGTCTTAAAGAGTCTGTTTTGTTTTCCCACGCCACACAACTCAGAAGCAGGAACTATCAATCAATGTCAACCTTCCATTTCTCGCTCTCCTTCCTCCTCTCTGCTCTGTCTGCTCCTGCCTCCCCTGTAGGCACTACCATTCAAGAGAGAAAGATGTTGATGTTCAGGTGCGCGCGCGCACACACACACACACACACACACACACACACACACACACACACACACACACACACACGCACACACACACACGCACACACACACACACACACACACACACACACACACACATCACATTTGCAAGACTGTATGCACATACAGCTACAAAGGCACAGCGCTTGTGATTTGGAAAGTGACATCATTTGCACTAGCTGTAGGTGAAAACATTAAATTCAATGAACTGAATTTTAAAGCCTATCCAAACACGCCTTCAGGTGCAGTTTTTTTATTGACCTTGCTGGCACTAAGGAAACTCACCATGGATGGGAAAGCACACGACTTACCTCTTGATATACTCAAGTTTCCTAGGGAGGTCACACAAGAGTTTACCAGGGGAATGGTTATGGGCGGTACTTGATGGAACTAGTGTAAGTACCAAAGTAACATAATAAATGACACCCCGCCGGCACTCTCAAATGCCTATTCTGGCTAAGTGTCAGGATGCGCTGGAAGTGCACCCATAATTTCCACAAGGCATCATAGGGGCTAGGAGTGAGAAGAAATAGATCATCCATGGCTCTAAGCCATGGCGGTTGCAGGCTCCTTGCTCAGCCTCAGCCCTATCCAGACTCATTCTTCACCACAACTGGTTCGAACAGCCAACACTGTGACTACAAACAGCAAATCCAGACTTCAGATTCTAAAAGTCCATTCGGCTACACCTGATGTATGTTCTACTGTGCTACTTTCAGTACCCACAATACATATTCTACCACCAATTGTACTAAAGAAGAAAGTAAAGCAGAGGACTGGGAGTCACTGGGATAAAGGAGAAAAATTCTGGCAAAGTGATGGAGTGAGAAAAAGAGAAAGAGGTGAGGGGAAGAGTGACAGTTTCTTTAATATCCGGCTTGTGGGCAATGTTTTCTTACACAGCAGTGTGTTTCTGTGTGTGTATTTTCCAGTAGCAGTTAGTTTCACAGCTCTGGGAATTACCCAGCTGTCAATGGACCACGGCTACATAAAGAGCCGATTGACAGATGAAGGTGCTATCCAAAGGACACGCCCACTAAGTGTCTAATTATTGATGACACAAGACTCCTGAAATGTTTGTGCATGTAAGTGTCTCAAATCTATAAGAGTATCAGTAGCCTGCTAAATGTACTGTACTGCACTGTAGGCAACCACTAATATATATAAAAATATCTAATATCCATTCAAACAGACGTAGATCTGGCAAACTCAGTATCCAGAAAAACTGTCAGCCAGTGTTGCTGTAGTGAAAACAGTGTTCCCACACCAATAGTTACGTCCAATCTGATTTTAATGGGCCTCACTTTTTTAGCCCTCAGCTCATTTCCTCCTTTCTCTCGGAGCTGTCACTCACTGAGTCAGCAGAGGGAGAGAGAAAGAGAGAGCATGCTGTGCCAGCTGTCTAGAGTTACATCTGCCCTTATGCTATTTGGGTCTAATGGCAATAAACTTTTAGAAAGCTCAAAACGCCATGAATCACACAAAAGAACTCGCTGGAAAACACACACATGCCTGAGTGCACTTTTCTCAGACCCATTCACCCAGATACAAATTCACACAAATGTATACACACACACGCAAGCGCATAGACGCACTTAACCTTTAAGACTATGAAAAGGGAAAGGGTGTATGTGTGTGCGTTTGCGTGAGCTGACAGGCAGGTCAAAGTGATGTCCCATCTCGTATCTGTCAGCACCCGGAGTTTATTTACCCGGTTATATTATCATTTGTTGACCTAGTCACATGATCTGAGAGCGGGAGGTGCAGAACCCCAGGCACCCCAGAGAGCCCAGTCAGGACGTGATGAGAGACACGGGCCTGTGACCTAACACACTCAGTGAGCCACATATATGAGCACAAGCACTTGCACAATATGACCTCTTCCTCTCTCTCTCTCTCTCTCTCTCTCTCAAACCTCTGTTTTTCTCCTTAGCCTCAAAGATCTGTCATTCCTTTTCCTTTGACTCTTGTCACCCTCTGCTGTCCTTTTTTTTAACCCTCGTCTATCTCTTCTTCTCAAATTGTGCTTGTTAACAATGAAATTGATGCTTTGTCAGCCAACTCCAACAACTGACAATACTTTGTCGCTCGCTGAGTGTCAGCTGCTGAATAAAAAACCTTTTGACATTAAGAAGAGTCTAAATACACCTCAACAAGGGTATCTCTTGGCTACAGTATACACACTCTACATAGCTGGCTATGTGTACAGAGGCGTCCTGCCAGTAATCCTGATTTATGGTTTACCCTCAATTCGAAAAAAACTGCTGATTCACTAGACCTCAAGTTATTAGTCAAATTTTGTGGTTGATCAATCTGATGTTGATTCACTATTAGTTACTCCTTATCAACAAAAGCCAAATATCCAGATTCCAACAAATCTCAATCTGATAATAAGAAGTTTTTCTCTGCTTTAGATTATTGTGGATTGGAAAGTGGTGAACTGTCATCCTCAATCCTTTTAGTTCTGTTCACATTTCCATCCTCTCGTTCCCCTTTTTCCTCCCACAGCCTACCATATATGGAGAACAATACTGCAATAATTTCAGTTGTGAATAGTAGACACTCTGACTTAAAGCTCATCTTTCCTTTCTTACACCATGATACACATACTCACAATGAACAAAAATCAACATTGAGCTAACTGTTGTTTCATCTGCACACACACGAACGCATATGGACGTGGAGAAGCTAGCACACGAGAAGAAACAAATGTCAAAACATACGTCATGCCTGATCTCTGTTAATTGAGTTAGCTGTCACCCTGAGCATCATCTGTTGACACAGGCCTCAGCCAAGTTTATCTTCTTCTCTGCTCGCCTCTCTTCTCTCAACCTGTTTGAGTTTTTACCATTGTCTTGTCACGTCTTCAATCCCTCACTTACAGTCCCTCTATGCCTCAGGAACCTACTTTGGCTTTACTCGACTGCAAGAAAGAATAGGCCCAATTGTTTAACATTTAGTTTCACTTTCTGTCCAAAAATATAATGGTTTTGCTGTGTCTAAATGGCTTTTATGTTCTCCTCAGTCTTATTCCCTCTGTGAATGTCAGTTGTGTGTTGGTTCAGATGACATAATTATGCTGCCATGTTGGTGAAGACTCTCTTAAATAGGCTACACTGCTAACATGAATTAGACAATTAAGGGAAACATTTTAAAAATACACACGCTCAGCTGTGCACCAGGTGACTGCAGCAGGCAGTGCTGTAACAATGTGCGCAGGCACAGTTATTTGGTAAAGTGCTTTTATACATCCTGAAACACACACACACACACACACACACACACACACACACACACACACACACACACACACACCTAGTCAGCTCTTTGCTTAATTATAACTCACAGCAGATGTTCCACTGCCCAGGGACAAGAAGCTCTCACCCACAAGGAGCATCCCAACAGAACAAAACTGAAAACACACTTACCTGGTATGTTCCAATGCCGATGTGTTTGGGGTCAATCTTCACAAGCTCTGCCAGTGGATCTTGGACACGTCTTCCAATGGACACTGTCAGCACACGCACACGCGCACACGCACACACACACACACACACACACACACACACACACAAAGGAAACAAACATTGGATTCTGTCTCAAGAGATTCTGTGTCTTTCTATCTGAATCACAGTTATTGAATATGCAAATCCATATTATTTATAATTACTGAATATGCAAATTGACTGCATATTACAGTGCTGGCCTGAGGGCAGGCCAAACCTAATTGTCATTCCTCCACCCCCAGTAATAATAATTAAAGCTGGCTTTCAAATGGTGTCTTTGCACCTGTCATTTAGCTTCCTGATAGATGTTGGAGCCATGAACCTTTGAAACCACAAATTTTGGCAGACCTGTGCACACTGGCACACAAAGTCAAACGTAGCACACAAATTAACACACACAGCTCGTATTGACCAAAGTAGTGGTGCTTTTAACGATGGAGTCTGTAAGGCTTCAGCCTGCTGCTGTGCATGAAGCCAAATGTCTTTTCCATGAATATGCTGGCAGGCCCCAGTGACAAGGAGAAAAATTACAAACAACCTGACTTACATACACACCATAATACATGACATCATCCCCCAACACACTCTCAGGCTCACAGAGAGGGAGTGAATAGCACAGCCAAATAACTGTTCACATTCATGTCCCTGTAAAAGACAAAGGACGTGGCAGCTCTGGTTGTTAAGTTGTTACCTTACATTGTTATGTTTTTGTTATTCTGGTTATCAGGGTTATCCCTTCCAATACAAACCCAAGCTGCTTTAGCTGCCATCTAAACAAGATAAATGTATAATCAATGCTGAGAGCATTAGGGGGTAACTAAATGACTTTTCCCAGATCTAATGCTGCTAGTTAGTGTGCAGTGGACTTCTTTAGCAAGTTTTATCATAAGGTTTTGTGGGGGTTTTTTTGGTTTTTTTTTAAATCTGCTCTGGGTTTTTGAACAAGGATATAATAATCAAGGATGAGAATAACAGGGTGCCTCACAATACGATACAACTCAGGAAACGATGCCCAAAGTAAAAATAGTATCACGATACAGCAATTCTGCGATAAATGATACAATGCAAGACAATAAAAAAATCACGTTATCTGTCAAGCTGAAGAATACAAAAGAAGAAAGTGCAGGAATTATGTATTAATTGATTACATAGCACTGTCAGTTCTTACAGAATTTGACACCGACTGAGACAAAAGGTGCATAGCCTTAGGTTAGTGTTTCTTTATTATACGCGCTGATGGCAACTTGTTCATGTTTTCACATGTGCAATCATTCCAATGTGCCGCATGTTTTAATAAAACATCTCGATATTTGGCGCCATGTATTGGCAACTGTACCCCAAGAGGAAGTATCACAACCTTATGCCATTTCAACATATACTTTTTTTAAATCAAAAAATGCTAAATTTTCAAGGGAAGGTACCACCCTTCAGTTATCTAGTGTACTTGATGGTTTGAGTTCCACAAAGGCAGTGAGACTGAACTCAACAATATCAGTTTTAGTCTTATAAAACACTGCATGATGACACAGGACACAGTTTATCGGCCTCCTTATCCTTCCTGTGTTGGTGCTTGCCATTGTTTCTTATGTTTTTCTTATGTGTTCAGTGTACATTTGATGTGTCAGACTTAGATCTCTGAGGCAGAACGAACAGACAAAGAGAAAGAGAAGGATGAGATGTAATAGAGGGAGTATGTCTGGAATCAATGGCTTTCCTCTCCTCTCTCTCCTCTGGCTGTGGTGGGAAGCTGCTGCCTGAGATAATATTTAGACAGGGATGGAGTTTCAACCCTGGCCTTGCACAGTGCACCAACAAAACTCCCCAAAACCCTTTCAATCTAGTCGGCCTCTAACTCTTTCGCGTTCTCTCTCTGAGGGGAGACGATTTGTAAACTGTATCCATCATAACTCTCCAGCTCTTATTGAAATTTTATGAGTTAAATTCAGGACCTAAAAAATGGGAAGGAATGGAGAAAGCAACAAGAGAGGAAGAACTCAGACACACGTCACTCAGGAGAAGTGGAAGAATGTGAGACAGAGCATCCTGGTAGGATAGGAGGACAGCTGTGATGAAGTTCCACTGATTTTGTTGCACAACACGAGGACGAATAGTTCAACTTTTGACGAGATGAAGCATGGATTCCCTATCAAACCACAACATGGCAATCAATAAGCGACAATAAGGGAAAACTGGTCTGTTATCATGATTTATTTTTCTTTGTGGTCACTCATGACCAATCTTTCATGTCTCCGTCTTGGAATGGAATGAAGAGGAGAAAAGAGTGCAGGAATAAATTGAACACAAAAACAGTCATCCTGGAAAATGGTTAAAATACTTCCTAACACCACTGGGTGTCCCTAGACTTCAATAGAAGAGATGGATGGAACCTGCCTATAACTCACTCTTCCCTACATACTATGTTACATGGCAACTCAAATAGACGGAGGCAGAAACACACAAAGGTAAAACAGAAAGGCACAAACACTCTGTGGCCGCATCCAATTCTGTAATCACAGTGTCCAGTCTCAGCACCCCCTCTTTTTATACCCAAAGTCAAACGCTGTGGATTTCTTATGGCTTTCATTAGGGGTATAAATATGGCTCTCCGTGGCTCTCTGTGCTGCTGACCACAGGAAACTAGTGAGGAATAATCCAGCCTCACTTGATTCATGGCTTTTATAGAGGAAGTCTGCTGGAAACATTTGTTCTCCAAAACTCGAGTGTGATTCTCTTTTATTCCACTGTGTTTTCAATGATGTAGTATGTGGAGTGAGAGCAGGAGAGAGAGAGGAGAACCTAATAGCAATGCCAGAAATTCACTGACAGTGTGACAACAGTGTATGTTGCTGGTAAGAGGGTGGAAATAAAATTAAAAGATTGTGATGTCTAAAAAAACTAGGTAGTTTGCAACTCTTATGCATTGTCCCTGCTAGTATAATCATCTGTGTTACAAGCATACAATAGTATAGCAGTATAACATTGGTCCATATTATCTAGACCATCTTCTCTTTAAACTCTTTCTGTCTGTTTCCCTTAATGCATGAAATATGAAGTAAAGGAACATCGCTAAAACTGAGAAAAAACATCTTGGTGTGCCTATTGCAGAAGAACAGAAACTCAAAATTAGAGCTGAACATGTGAAAAGTACAATATAAATGTTAAAATGATCTAAGGCCTAAGGGATCAGACGATATAATAAAACAGGTTTTTGATTGCTGGTCATACAAATCATTTTGAACAGGTCATGTCGTGGAGAGCATTTTTGCTATTTTCTGTCAGTTATTTACATGGCCGCGGGAAGTGGGGGTGCTGGGGGTGCTGCAGCACCCCCTAGTGGCAAGAGGGAGATTTTTAAAAAATATATTAAAAATATTTTGCACAATTTATAAATTCCTTTTGAATATTTTGGGAAATGATTTTGACACACGTAGGCTATTACATGTATTTTGGATTTTAATTTAATCATTTTTAGGCCTAATCAAAACAGGTTCACGGAAGTTAAGTTGTCAACGTCAGGCAGACTAGTGGTCGGCCGCCGAGTAAAGAGGTTTCCCACTCGCTCCATGCAGCATACATCCATGGCTGCAGCAGACTAGTAAATTTACATAGTCTACTGACAGAAACGAGGAGAAAACAAGGCACAGAAGCGCATTTAGGATGTTGTTGGAAAAACCACCACCAGTGAAGAAGAACACTAGTACCGCGACCACGACAACGGAGAGCAGCCGGAGTGAGGAGACTGTCCGCCCACCTCAGCCTGCAGGTGCACCGGCAGGCCCAGCCCCAGCACCCGCAACCCAACCTAGCGTGATTGGACATAAGTTGACACAGACCGCCTTGAACTCCAGCTCTAAATACTTGGGCTAAGCATCGCCAAGCAGCTTGCCGATGTCACAAAAGACAGAGGGTCTAAGTGTGTCACAGTCCAAGATGTAGCATCATGTTGGACAAAGTTCCACCCACAAACAAGAGCCGTGTTTTCAGAGACAGAAAAACTGATCGAGTTATGTCTGTGCCTATCCATGTCCGTGGTCTCATCCGAGCGCACCTTCTCCGCCTTGTGTCTTTTGAAGACATGGGTACGCAGCACCACGACCCAGAAAAGACTCACACACCTTTCGCTGATGCATGCGAACACAGACATACATTCTGAACTCCCTGGAAATTCGTCCCCTCATGAGAGACTTTATCTCCACAATCCCAGAGCGCACCTCGACATTTTGACACCTGTAACCAGGGCACCCTGTCTGCAGCTCAAAGTAAGAGCCTGGTGCCGCCGCGCACCTTCATATATTCATGCAGTTTAACGTCACACTAGAGTATTTTGCAAGGTGGTGGGGATGGAGATGGAGAGTGTTGTTTTGATCGTGTGTTCTGTGCGTAATGGATGCGGAGAATTGTTAAATAACGTTTAAATAGTCGGATATTATTTCCTTGTGGTGTGCGTAAAAAGGTTGGAGATGGAGACGGAAAGTGTTATTTTGCGCGTGCGATCTTTGCGTATTGGATTTGGAGAGCGATTCAATAACTGCTTAAATAGTCAGAGATTATTTCCTTGTGGTGTGCGTAAAAGGATTTGGAGCTGATAGAATCGCGCCGTGACATAAACGTAGATGGTGCAGTGACCCAGGTTCATGCCAGCTGACCAAATCTATTGCATTGTTATAGCGTTATTGTGAAGTTTAACTAATAGCACATATTCATTTGAGAACTGATGATGTCTCTGTGTTACAGGCTCTGGCTGTGTGCACTGAAGTGTATGTGACAATAAAGTAGTGAATCTTAATCTATTTATTTATTTATTTTTAAAATGTATTTTAAATAGGCCTATAGGCTCATTGTTTTTTGTCCCAAAAAAAAAAAAAAATTCACAGCACCCCCTGTTCAAAATCACTTCCAGCGGCCCTGGTTATTTAAAAAAGCCCCATACACAGTGTCTTTCACATCACAAGTCACTTTCATGGTCAAGAATAATTATAATGGCTAATGTACCTGCACTCCTAAGGTTTGGATCCAAGTCTGGCATCTCTTTGACTGCCTCAGGACTCACACTGTAGATGGATGCTCCTGCCTCACTGGTTATACTGGGGAAGGAAAGGGAAGGGTTGAAAAATTAAAGAATAACAGAGAGAGCAAAAGAGTAAGGTGTCAAGAGAACTTTACATGGAACATGGGATAAAAGGGCACGTTGGCCAGTGGAGGAGAAGGAGAAAGAAAATGGTGTAAGCAGAGGAAGGAGAAACAGAGCAGCCATCACTGCTTCAAAGACATAATGGTGAGGCTATTAAGGAAAATCACCACTGCATTGCACCTTGAATAATGCAGTTGACAGCTTGTCAAACTGGTCCCTCTTTTGACTCTGTAATAAAAGCTTGATCATCTTAACGGACATTAGGTCCTAAATAGCATCACCACCTGCCTTAACATTAAGAGCACAATTACAATCTTTCAAATGCTTTTCGAATCCTTGTTCAGCTGACAGCAGGTGAAAAGAGCCACATAAATCCTGATTACATATCTGAGTCAGCGGCTGAACACTACACATATTCAGAATAGGCCATTTTGTATAGCAGATAACTGATTGAGATCATTTTGCCCTCTTAAAGTATGACACAGACTTTGGGTAAGTACAGTTTTACAACCACCTGACCACCTTTTCACATTGAAACAACTGACACTTTAATGACAGACACTATGACTGTTTGAGTGTTTGACAGAGCTCAGGACAAGGAGTAAGCAGACTCCTGCAGTGCACTCACAGTTTATGTGACACTATTGCCATCTAGAGGCCATTGGGTTGCACTGCTGTTTGTCAGTATCTACAGAACTTTACTGTCATGGATGAGATTGAGGATTGCTTAATCCATTTTTTGACTCCCAATTTCTGACAGTCCGTTGTTCCGGAATTTGCGGCCAACATCTAAAGCCAATCAGTAATAAGAACATTGTGTTTCCAACTTTAAATTTCAACTAAAATAGTGACTCTGCAAGGATAAGCGGTTACAGACACCGTTTGACCTTTTTTTCTTTTTGTTGTTTGCATCAGTGTATTTCTTTCTCCCTTCCTCTCGTTACTTTCTTAAAATGTTTGAATGTTTTCCATTTCTGTAGATGCATTAGTATGCACCCCATAACCTAATGTATCAGAAAGTAAAACATTTAAAAATTTAAAAAAACATAAAAAAGGCTTAACTAGAATGACTCTCAGTAGAGTGCTACCTCCGCCAAGGCCAAACAGTCTCCTTTGAGTCAATCGAGCTTTTTTTGCAATTTTCTTGTTTACATATTATGTTAAAAACAATATTTCAATTGACACTAATATTTCCCACTAATATTCCAGTTGAAAAAAAAAAACCCTAACCCAGGTTCAAATTAATTTATAGAAGTTGACTTCTGTAAAAATGAAAGTGCAAATAATTATCATATGTCAAGGACTTGTTGAACCTGCACAATTGAGTGGAAGTTGAAATGCCAATTTCTGTGTTGTTGATATTTTTTAACATGAAGATCTTGAAAATGAACAGATTCTATGTGGCAAAAAATGATACCATTTCCCATGTTAATGTATTCAGTCTAAAGTAGGCCGCTTATCATCCTTCACCACACAGACGGGATGCTGGTACAACAAAGCCACTGATACCCGTGTTAATGCTTATGACATACAACTGAAGCTGTCATGTTGTTTAGGTCTTCTGCTCTCTCGGGTGGATGGAGTGAGATAGAGGGAGGATTGATGGAAGAAGGGGGGGGTGGTTCCTCAGGGCTGACCGATATGAGGAGGGGGTCAGCACCTCCCCGATGTCCACAATTCAGGCCTTCTGTTGTACACAAACATAGCGGCACTATCCCAGAGGCCTGGAAATTGCCACAACAACCTTGCCAATTACAAGTATCTCGTTAATGAGGAGTGGCAGAGGCCTTCTGATGAGAATCACATTTAAATGAACTTCTCTTCCCTCCCTCTTTTTCCCTCTCTTTCCCATCGTCTCTATTCATCTCTTCCTCCGCCTCACTGTTCTTTTTGTCAGCTCCCCGTCCTTCATGCTGACAGCTGACATATCGCCGTGGTAACACTACTTAACGAGCAGTGGCACATGACCTTCAAGGAGGTCAAAGGAGAGCTGGTCATTAAGCTGAGACACAAAGACGCACATAATCATTTTTATTAAGATAATGTGAAATAATTCAAAAACATGAACTAACCTCATGCAGCTCTCGCTCATCAAGCTGACTTTGAAGCCAAGACTGTTTAAATAATGATAGAAAACACAGAAGGAACACCTCTAACCTCCCTTGACAATGGAGGTCAAGTAAAAGAGTGGCAACGCCTAATTTTGTCTTTTGTTTGAAAACGAGAGACAGAACGACAAAAAGAGAAAAAAGTAGAGATGAGGTAGACAAAAGTAAAGAGTGAAAAGGTGAAAAGATATCATTAAGAACATGCAGAAAAATAGAACACAAGTGGACATAGAGAGAAAAGAAAGGGAGGCCACCAGCCCCTATCATGTCTAACTTAATTAAGGCTGCCGCTGGGGCAGCTGGGTAACAGCACTGTCATGGATACAGCTCTGAGCCCTCATCGACATAGCGTCCATGGCTGTCGCCATTGTGAGGGCATCATCCTGGCAGCCAGCAGAAGGTTGTCTGCTCTCTGGCCTAAGTGGGTGGATGGTCGGAGCATGGACACACACACACACACACACACTTTGAGACACAAAGTCAATGGTCGCCTCTTGGTGTAAAGCGATGACTTGACGGCCCTGTAGGGTTATCACTTATTCGCACTGTCAATTGTATACGCACACACACATATAAACAGAGGCCTGCCTTTAGCCCTACCCCATCCTTGGGCAAAGTCAAAAACTGGCTCCCCTACCGGTTGTCTTTGAGACACACCCTTGGGCTGACACACATGACTGGCCTCCTGCTGCCCCTCAAGAAACCTAACATTGGGAGAGATGGATACACACTTTGATACCTCATTACAGCCTTCTGGCTCACACAGCCCTAATCTAAATTAAAAACAGCTCATCAGATCAGTCAGCAAAGAAGAGGGGCAATAATATCACCAACTCATTTGATACACAGGACAGAAATTTTGGGGGGGGGGGGCCTTAAATTGCTTCGAGGCATAATGTAAAGATGTGGGAATACGTATCCTGTTGAGATTGAGGGTACAAAACTTGTCACATGGATCTGAAGAATTTCCATCAAATTGACTTTGTAGATATTAAAAAATCCATAGTCCATAGGACATAGTTAAATTAACTGTTAAAAGCAGAATATATGGGTCGGGTCAATTTCCTTTTTTTTACTGGTCTGGTCTACAAGTTTTAACCAGTCCTCCCCTCCAGAATAGCTTCAAAACTGAACTATCATAGTGTGAAATAAAGTTTTACTGCTAGTGTTACTTTTAAAAGTAATAATTCCCTAAATCTAAATGCAAAGCTATCAGATTTTTTTTTTTTTCAGCCCAGAACTAGCAGATGATTCTTTTCCTTTCAATCATGCATCCCAAATGCAGCTCCAGGTGAATTTGCATAACCAGATACAGACATTTAGAAGAAATGGGACACAGTTGCAATTCTTTGTTTTTCACAACATGGCTAACACTAATGATGTATTGAGTGGGATTCTTCAAAAAAGTACAACAAAACTAGAATGAGATCTGTAAAATTCAGTGCAAAGTAATGAGTGGGGTTAACTGAGTAATTAAACTAGGCAAAAATGTTATCTATAAATAGCCTGCCGCAACATGTGAACACTGAAGGGATCATTGGGAAAGTAGCCAATTAAAGTACAATATTCATGAAGGATTTCGAATCAGACACACTGAGGATTGCATCCAGACACAAGTAGTGCTACACTATAATGGCTCAATCTGTCACTTTCTTTGTCCACAACTCAGTTTGTGTTCAGGATACTTGGATTGGCCTCATTTTACTGACTTAGAAGGAGCTATGATGTCATATATTACCAGACCAAAGTATATTCATACAAAACACACACACACACACACACACACACACACATTCACAAAACACAAAGACACACATAAGTTTCTCTGTCCCGGCTGCTCAAACAGCTTGGGTCCATTGTTCAGTCAGCTGCAAAGCTTGACCTCAGGGAGACAAATTGAGAGAAGCACCATCTCTCACACACAAACACACACACACACACACGCACACACACACGTCGGGTCTGAAGACGATGACATTTTTCACAGAGAAAAGCGTCCAAATGGCAGGTGTCAGGGGCCGTCAGTCTCTAGTGAGGCGCTAGAAGGCAGGCAGGCACACGCACACACACATAAACTCCAACTGCCAGTGTGAGGCACGTCTGAAAAGAGCAAAGCCTCACAGACACTCATGTCAATCTGGTAGAAAGAAAGGCCTGCACTCGTGTCACACGCAAACGCATACGCACTAGCATGCACAAACACACACACCCAAAATCACAAGTACACACATGGCATGTCACAGAGACTCATCACACATGTTTGTCACACGCAGGGACCATCGCAGGGAACACTGGCACCCTAGGGGAGGATGGCATGGAGGACGGTTTGGTGGATGGAAGGGAAGAAGAAGGGACAGAGGCTGACCACCAGTCAGGTGGTGGGAGGAGAAAGGGGACTGTGGGTGATACGGATGAGGCTGGCAGATATTCTTTGTCCACCACCTGCAAACGCCAAAGGTCCTCAGCTCAACATCACTTCTCAACACACATAAGCACAGAGACACCTTTTTCAGAAAAACATTTCTTATCTGTGGTACCATCTGCCATCTTAGCCTTATAATGTTAGTCAAAACCTAGGAAAATAATTGGCAGATTAACTGATAACGAAATAATCCTTAGTTGGAGCCCGACTACACATATAGTAAAGACCCTTTTTTTTAATGTCTGATTTGTGAAATTAGGCTAGGGCTGGGCAGTATCCAATTTTTGAGACCGTTAAACCTTCCCCAAATTTTTCCGACAAATAGCCTACATAATTACCATCAGCTGATTACAAATCACATTAGAGGGCTTTGAGGGAGCTGCCAATCACTTCTTTGCCGTTTTTGCAAGTTGGCTGCGATGCTTCTGTGTAATTGAACTGTAATTTTCAATGCATATCTATAAGCTATGGGGCAACTTCCTTGTATTCCCATGCACATGTGTGCTGGTGTGTCTATGCTGCTAGCAGCTGTGAGCAGATTGCCAGCTGTACTTTCCCGCAATAAACACACTGACCCCTTCAGCTCACAGCAGTGTCTCTGGGCTATGCAGAGTGGACAAGCAGAGTGTCAGCAGGGAGGGCCATCCCCCATACACACAGAGCTAGAACAACTCGGTTTCGGCAAGCCGGCATTTGCTAACTGGCTGATCATGGATGGGCAGCCTGCGTTTCGGACATCGAGCATGTCTGCTTTCTCTAGCCCAAAGACACTGCAGCAGCGAAAAGTGGCTCCAGAGAAGAAGTATAACCCAAGAAGAGCAGCATCTGGCCAATCAAGAGGGACTGTAACAGCCAGAGAAAGTGGTTTGTTTACTGGGGAAACAACCGGCCACAGTTCCTGGTATTAGCATCACCGCTAAGTGCGGGATGACAAGCCACACAATTCTTCCCCCGCTAAGGCAAGGCTGTCAAGTGACGCATGAGAATGTGGGCTTCTAAAAAGTATTTTTTGTCATTTTACAATATACATTATTAATCATCATCACATTTATTGCTTGCAACTGCCACACACTCAAAAAAGGCAAAAGGCATTTACTATATACATACAACAGGGAAAGAACAAAAAGAAAGCACAAATAAATAAAAAATAAACAATGCAGGGAAGTACAGACACCGACATGACAGCCATTTCCTGCCTTTTAGAGTGAGCATTTACCACTTAGGGGAAGGTAAAAGTGAGGAAGGAGATGCGTGTAATGCAGTTGGCAAATGAACAGATTTCACAGCTTCCCAGGAGGAAAAACTTAAGCATTAGTACATTACACTCTCCGCCTTCTCTACCTACTTCCCTCACCCATCATCAGTTTGCAAATTAGTCATCCTGTGGAACATTCAGTCCATAATCACAAAACAATCCCTGTTCCAGTACTCTCCTTCTTCACATCACACCTGTTTTTATTTTCAAATTCCAAAGTAATGTGTTTTCTCAGTGGTGGACACTAACGATTTGACTGAAGGAGGGCTCTGAGTGTTCCCTTTCTTCCCTTTCCAATTGTGTCCTTCCATCTAGCACTCACAATATATTGTTACTGTTACTGTTACTTCATACAGATGCCTTACATTTTGCAACTGAAAATTGGTTTAACAGAGCCTTAAGAAGAAGTGTATCCATTAACGCATGTCCAGTATTTTAGCAGCTTCTCTTTTACCAAGTCAACAACTGAATGAACATCTAAGTATGTTTTTATGGGTGTACTCTGAATTATGGAGGTCCTCAACAAATATCTTTGAAGCTGTACTTTAAGTAACATTTGGCATAAAAATGTTCTTTTTAAAAATGTTTATACATGCTACATATTTTTCGAAATTTTTCTTTTCCTCTACTCATGTTTTATGTCTATCAAATAACCTTTTGATGTACCCAAAGGTTAATTTTACTCTTCTGAAATGAAGATACACCGCCATTCCATGCCTCTAAATCCATCTGTCCCTCTGCTCCTCCTCCTATCCAACCTTCAAACCTTCGTTGAGGCCTGTGCGCCTGGATCTTACTCAGTCATCTCTGGTCCTGCCACTGTATGTTCATCACTCACTCAGCCTGGCCCTGGGAGCATGCCTGGACACAGGACATGACAGGGGATACACATACCCTCACCCATACACAGTCATAAATACAGTCTTCATCGTTGTCCTCCAGGTCCATCAGCTAGCCAGTAATAATGATCTCATCCCACCAGGAGTGAGCTGGAGGGCAAGACGGTCAAGGTCTTATTGTAGGAATGGCTGCGTGTCTGTGCAGGCATACACTATTTGTACGTTTCCTGCTGCAACTGCTTGTATTGCTCTCGGACAACTTTAAGTATGAACCACTCAAGGAGAGAACGATGACTACTAGAGAGAGAGATGGCTTTCCACTTTCGTGAGCTACACAGAACAACATCAGATAAAGGCACAGCAACATGCAGGAAACAAGTCTAAATAAACTGAGGCAGAAATCTTCATATAGCAAAAGTAGATGCGATGTGATGCAGCAAATTAATCAAGATTAATATGATGTCAGTACATTGTAATATGTCAGTTTGTTCATACAATTCAAACAGGGACTCTGACTTGGAAAGCCTCAAGGGTGTGTTTGTGTTTGTATGAGTAAGAGGTTCGGTCATCTCATAATGCCTTCTGGAATAGCAGAGCAAGTGGTCAAGGAATTGGATGTCAGTTTTTTTCTGCCTTTGGGTGTGATCCCTGTGTGTGTGCTTGTATGTGTCTGTGTCCGTGTGTATCATTACCATTGCCCAAAGATCTCCCTAACCTTACCCCACATATTCTTGCCCTCTGATATCATTAACATCAGCTTGTCGCAGCCAACAGAGCCTGTCAACTTGTCATTCTTTATGCACATAGCCCCAAACACGCATATTAAAATATTGTAATTATTATGGTTCATCAAAATGATGTATCATGTCATCACATTTCATCAGATGTTGTGCTATAAACAAATAAAATTATGTTGCATGATAGCATTCTACAGAAAGGTGACAAGTTCTAGGACAACACAAAAAGTTTAATGTTTCAAAATGTGTCACCTGTCTCTAAGTAGACTAGGCATCTTCCATAACCTGTCCAAGGCAATGCAAAACAAATCATTGTAAAGTGCAACTCCAATTCAATGCAGTTTCAAGCACTTTGTCAATAATCCAAGCACTTTTTAAATGCCAAAATTCAAGCATTTCTAACACCAGTATGAACCCTTTACATTCAAATACAAGACAAGACGGGCAGGTTTGCTTTGTAAAGTAGAGGAGTTGAAAGATGGTGTCAACAGTATACAGTATAGTTTGTACAACTTGGGATACATAAAGGATTAATGTGAAAACCCAACCCATGTAAGGAACGTTATCTGTGGGGTGATTTTAAAAGATGGCTATATAGAAACAGGAGCTGATGACAGCTTGATCTGGGAGTGCCGCTACAATTTATAAGATCTTCCCAATAGTACAGGAGTTACGTCTTGAGTGTTGATGGATTGAGACTCAAAGTGGCACGTGTGTGTGTGTGTGTGTGTTTGTGTGTGTATGTATGTGTGGCGTGTGCCTTCCCCACCAATCAGCTCCTCTCACAAAAATCCAGAAACACCAGCTGACGAGAGTGACACAGACCACTGCGCGTCACACTGCAAACCACACACACACGCACACTCCCACGCAGACATTTGTCTGGCCGGTGCTGAGCACTCTTATGAGTTTTGACAAAGCCTACATGCTCTACCGGTCAGTGCTAAAGCACAATGACAGACAAGGTCACGCTGCACTGGCCTATCAACACACACACACACACACACACACACACACACACACACACACACACACACACACACACACACACACACACACACACACACACACACACACACACACACACACACACACACACACACACACACACACACACACAGAGTAGTGGGCATGTGCAAGCCATGAGCAGGTGTTAATTATGCAGCCATAATTAGAACGCATAATGGACTTAATCACTTAACACCCATATTAACATCCATATACATCCAAGTTGTCAGCCACTTACATCTTAGAAAATGATTTACTTAGGTCAGAGCCAAGTTTGTTTTCCAAACTAATATGTGACACACTGACGTCCAGCAGGAGGTCTTTAAATTATTGGTACACAGCTGTATGACAAATAACCTAATGTGCATTCAGTGGGGGCCATCACAACCACAGACAAACCTTGTCAGCTAAATAATACCTCATGCTGTATAATGTCCTGCAGGATGCTGGTCATTCACAGAGGCATTGTTCAAGCTTAATCATGTACGGTTACTTTGTTGTAAATCTAATGAGGGATGAAGAGTCGAATCTGGTGATTTATTCCTCACTTAGCAAAGACAACAGCGGAGAGAGATAAAGGACTATTGCCTCTGATCCAGTAGAAATGCTGCCACACTTGTTATACTCAATTATCTATATCACACATATTATCTATATCACACATATTATCTATATCATACATATTATCTATCTATCTATCTATCTATCTATCTATCTATCTATCTATCTATCTATCTCTCTCTTATGTCATCATACTGTGCATGAATTCAACTACTTTTCGCCTGAAAATAGCAATGTAAAATTGTTTTTATTATCATTGACATTACTTTCTGTTAAGGTATGCTTGTTAGATTGAGATTAAAATTGCTTACTTTTTTGCTCTTCTAATTAGATTACTCTGGTATAAAATGTAATTTGAGAAGAATATTTATTTACAAAAGCCGATTCAATTAACTGGTCAGGAGAGAGTTCACTGAATATCTTCAGCATAATACAAAATCAACAAAATAAAATCTGAGGGAAAATACTGAGTAAACCTAATGAGCGAACCTGAGCCTTGGATGTAATTATCAATATATAAAAATCCACACCCTAGGCCATTTTCACAGTGGATCATTGAACCTTCTTAATTAAAAAGGCCTTGGATGTCCAAAATACTTCTGGTAACCTGCCCAAATATTAATGAGGTCATGAATTTATATTAAAGGAAACACTCTAAAGTTAGTTATCATTTTACACTGAGATAATAAAGTTAACTGAGAAGCATGCTGACCTCCAAGACATCCTTTTGCCGAAAAATTGTGATTAAATAAAGCTGGATTTTTAATTCTTTAACTATTTTATAAACCCCTTTACGATCTATATCAAAACTCTGGGATTTTAAGAAACACATTTGGTGAGGCACCCATTTAAATGAAAGCATACATTATGTAGATTATGTACACCACTACCAGGTCTGTAACAATTTATCAGACGTAGTGTAGGTGTTCACTACATACAAAACTCATCATCGTTACAATCTATGTCTTGAAAACTTGTACAATGTCATGTCATGGCTAACATGTTAAACGGCAAATTTTTGTATTTTTTCTGAAGCTTTCAACAGCATCTTTTGGTCTTTGTCGGCGGATGGAGCAGATGGCGACCATGAGATGCAGCTGAAAGCCTTGGCAAAAGCTTTTAAGTAGGCCTTGTTTAAGAATAATTTTGTCAGGGAAATGTTTACAATATATTTGACATCAGCTGTATATTAGCGCTGCTGAAAAATAAACCAATTAATCGATCAACAGACAAGTAATCACCGATGTTGATTATCAAATAATCGTTTTATTCCAAATATTGGCTCTTCCAAGCTTCAAAAAAAGTGAGACATTGGTAATTCTTATTTCACTATTTCAGATTAATTGCTAATAAAAAAAAAAACTGCCCATACCTCAGAACTAACAATGTCTCTGTTCTGTTACTGAATGAAAAACTAATTTAAGTAACTTGATCACTATCTGCAGCACATCTTGTGTTAATGCAGGCATGGACAGAGACTTGGATAAATGACCAAGCTGGAAACACTGACCAGCCTTTTATACACATTCACACTTATTCTTTCAACTAAATTCTCACAACTCAGACATACACACAAAGATACACAAATGTGTGCCCTTGTTCGGCTGGCTTTAGAAAAGGCCACACTCCTTACAAATGATGGAAGAGGTGACTCAGTGAGTAGGATGAGTCTACTCAAACAGGACTGAGGCACTTAAAACTGTGCACGCACGCTCACACACACACACGCCAGACATACAAAATACAAGTAAGGATATCCCGCAGGCTGCCATTTCTGGCTGTCATTCCAGCTGAGCACTGAGGCAGAAGGACAGAGGGAGAGAGAGAGACAGGCGTGTGGGGAAGAAAGGGTGGAGAAGGGGTGGGGGTGGTGACACAATGAAGGCTCAGAGGCAGACAGGAAGCAGATGGTGCAAATGAGGCTGAGGTCTTTAATGAACTACTGCACTGTCAGATAGAGGAGAGGAGAGGAGAGGAGAGGAGAGGAGAGGAGAGGAGAGGAGAGGAGAGGAGAGGAGAGGAGAGGAGAGGAGAGATATTATACCTCGGACAGACCTTCTGCCAACGATTAAAAATAAAACCTTTTAACACCAGCAATGTCAAATTGTAATGGCTGATCCCACGTAACAAGGTAATGATGTTAAAATGTCTGGTCAAATAACACAATGAAGACAAAATATACTCTCACTCCGTTTTTCACACTCACACATTTTTTCGGATATTTGCTTTAGAGCTAGAATACATTTTTCCACAGCTGCACAGCTGCTTTCAGTAGCTGAGGATGACAAAAAGAGCCGAAAACACAAGAGAGGCCAAAGAACACGGATTGGTAAGGTAGAAATGGAAAGAGTCTGTGACTTTTTAAATACATTAAGATAGACAGGACAGTTTGTCTGCGCAGTGGAAGGAGCCGTATGTGCTGGTGGTTTCCCAGCCTCCTACGCATTGGCTGCCGAAAACACTTTCTACACCTGTCGATCAAAAATTGTTTGAACCGGCTCGAGTATAAGGTCAGCAGATGTGCACAAAGTCACAAAGTATAGCAGAAACTGGGTCAATTAATTATGCTGGGGACATTCACAGCAAGTACTAAGACCCCTTGCTGTTCCTGATGCTACATAACTATTCTCCGTCATTGCCATCATACATGTTGCTGTGGTAATGAGGTTTCCCTAATGGCAGGTCAGGGTCAGTTGTGGGTCAGTCAGCAGGGGAGTGAGACCCTCATAGTCAGCAACAACTGTCGCTCGTGGAGGTCAGTCATCTTTCCCTGCCCTCTAATCATTCACCCAGACACTTTTAAGACACATGTTAACCCTAACCTCCAAGAAGAAAGAAAAAACAAGAATCTTTCTGCAATTGTTACTGTAAAAAAAAAAAAAATCTGCCAATAATATCGGCTTGGCGTTATATTGGTCAGGGTCTGGACAAAATCAGATTAGTTATATTTGTTTAGATTTTTTGCATTTTTGATGACTTGTAAAAACATCAAGGTATGTATCCCCCTGCATTATCACACAAAACCTCTTTATTGTTCAAATGAATATGACATTTATAGGCTTTGATTATACATAAAATGTGGATGAAATCAATGCCCTTAAGACTGGGAGTAGTTATTGAAAGAGCAGCATTTGGACTTTAAAAAACACATTTATTTGATCGAGCCTTTATGAAGGAAATATGTGAAAAGGAGAAATGATGGAAACAAAGACAGCGACGAGGACTGAGGTAGAGAACATAGAAGGAGGGGTGAAGATAGGAATAAAGATGAAGAAAGAGAGAGGAAAAGTGCAGTAAAAGCCGTCTATGTTCAATATACAGACACACACAAATTCTGCTTTAACATCTCTGTTTCTGAGCCTACATCAGCCACTGTCCACAGAAACCAAAGTGAGCCAAAGACCAGTCCAAGCCAGGGCGACATCATCTAGATAACAACAACCATATTTCTATGGTTAGTGTCAAAATAACATCTCTCTGCTCTTCCAAAGTTCATGCACTTGTGAAATCCTTTATTCCACAAACCATATTAAGGCAAAGACAGACCATTTACACATGTGTTACGTGCTGCAAAAATAAAGTTAATCATATCAGGTGATGTAGGACATTCAGCCAGCTCCACATCAAACACAAGTCCAACATTCTAACGTGTTGGGAGAAGCACGAATGCCATTAGCTCCAGTAGAACAATGAACAACAGAGACATTATGTCAAGATGTGAAACATTACGGCTCTGGAGGTGCTCAAAAGGAAAAGATGTCCGTCATGAAAATAATCAGGTGAAAGTTAACTTAATAAACTCCCCACTTTGACCAATTCTGTTCTTTCAAATCGAACTTTAAAGAAAAAATGTGGGCTATTATGCCAAAGGTATGACCTCTGAAGTGTGCGTGGGCGCATGGACTCAAAGATATTGAGAAATCTCTCATATGTACACATACAAATGTTCACACACAGCTCAGAATCATTCTAGGCTGTGGTCCCAACGCTAACCTCAAGTCAACAAACACACATGGAACTGAGCAGGGAGAGAAAGAGACGGGGAAAGGAGAGGCCATTGGTTATTATGCTTGGACCGAGATTCTGTACTGTTATATCTGAAGTGTGGACTGGGCCTGGTTACAGACACAACGTGGGCCGCGAAACGTCTCTTTAATTGGGCCGAAGTGAAACAAAGTCCAGATGGCTTTAATAGACAATATTCGCTTGAGGGACACATTCCAATTTGTCTTACTTTCCATCTGTGTCCGACTCTCTCGCTCCCACACATTTTTCTCCTGTCCTTTACTCTTTTACATCTCTAACCCCCTTCATTCATCCGCCCACAACTCCACACACTTTTCTTTCTCTAGTTCTATACAAGAGACCATAATGTCTTCTTTATCATCGTCATTTCTGACCTTATTGGCACCCCATTTCATAACAACTGTCTTTCCTGTTATTACATTTCTCTCTCTCACTCTTTTATTAAGACGACCTGAACCGTGGCATTCAATCAATACAATATTTCAGTGAACATTTATACTCAAAGGTTATTTAAAAGTCTGGAATTGTGCTTGAGGAGGTTTTCAACAGTAGAAAAAAGGTTTTACGGAAATAGACAAAATGTACTTTGAAATATTAATTAATATCAGAACCTGACTGACAAAATCATTAGGCCAATTATATCAGGCGATACTGGCCTATTGCAGATATATTGGTATTCAGTATCAGGGTATATGTTTTCTATAGAACATTTCCAGAGAAAGAGGATTGGGGTAATTTATAATTATCAATTTCCCAGTAAAGTTTACTGGACAACTAAGTTTAACATTACACTGTAAAATACCCTGCGTCCTTAACGTATCTTTGTCACATGTACATTTATGTATATTTGTGTGCTACTGATAACTGTATCAATATCAAAAGATAATACATAATGTGTGAATCACCTGGATCCAATAAATATCTATGCATCATAACTATGCAATGGATGTCAGCCCTCTAGACAATAGGTTTCATCCATCCATTTTCTGCACCCATTTATTTCTATTTAGGGTCAGGGGTAACTGGGGTCTGTTCTTGAGTGCACCTGATGAAAGACCTTACCAGTAGGACACGTCCAGGGGGTGAAAGTAGCGCCTTGAGATGAGGTCAGCGAAGAAGGACTCAGTCTCACGACATGCTGTCCCGTTACCAATGACGACCCTGGTACAGCTAGTAAGGACAGGAGGAAGAGGAATGACGATGAGGATCAAGAGAGCAACTATAAAAGGTCTAGAAATTTGGCTGCAATTCACTTTTCTTGATTGTAAAACAGTAAGACATCAGATAAATGATTTTTAGCGTAGATAAATGCACAATAACATCTAAATTTTCTGACTCAGTGACTATTTTGACACAAGCAGCAGTACCTGTATTTGATCATAAGGTGGCGCAGTTTGTCTGCTTCTCTTTGCTGGCCTGAATTGTGCAGGTACACAACATCAGTATGGATAATCTGACCTGTGTGCAGAGAGATGAGGACAAAGAGAGCAGAGAGATGATACAGAGATGGTGATAAAGTATAACAATGTCAAGAGGTCCAACAGACCATACTATATACCATCAGCTAATGTCTCTGTAGATTATTAGACACATATGCATTAGCATACATAGTCCACCCACCAGGGTCAAGCCAACTCACATTTAGTCTCTGGCATTCAAATGAAAATCATCTTGGCGGAAATAAAGATTTAGTGGTCAAATAATCCATGTACCATAAAGAAAAGACCTCTGACTCATTCTGTACTAGATCTGAATCATCGATAGCACTGTAAATAAAGCATGAGCGCAGGTTTGACATAAGATTAGGGAGAGAGAAAGATGGAGAAGAAAGAGAAGAAAATATAACCCATTAGCCATTAATTTTTGCCTTAGGGTGAGTGGATAATCCTTGAATATGTGACTACAATTACAGAAAAATACTGTTGGTGAAATACACAATTCCTGCTCTTAAAAAACTACTGATCTGCTGTTATGTTCATTTGATGTGTCAAAATAAAACCACAAATTAGATGTAAGACAACAACAGTTATTATGATGTGACATGTCAGGCAGATCTAAGTACGTATGCAAAAGTAGAGATTGAATTCACAGTCAGGTAACACATTTTAAATCTTTGAGTTCTACAGAGTCCTTTTATATGATTGCAGCATCACAGGATGAGACTGTGTTTGCTGTCAACCTGCATCATTCAACCTAAAGCTGCAGCCTCTCAGACATGGCTGCCTTCCTGAGATTACATGCACTTTGATGTCAAGAGCTTTCAAAACGGGAATAATAAAGAAGATGTGACCGTGCAAATGAGTATAGTATTATTACAGCTTCAAGTATTATGGATACAAAAGTAGGTGCTAAGTGATATATAAACGTGCCTATTAAAGGGAATACTGACTGCATACACATGTGTCCAGCGCAATTTGTGGTCACTTACTAGTGGGGGAGAGAACTGCCAGCTTACAGCCATGTCTAAAGCCGGGGTCCACCCCCATGATGACACAGCCCCTGATGGGAGACACCAACAGGCGCTGCCGAAGGTTTCGAACAAACATGGCGATCGACTCCTTCTCTGCTGCACTTGTCAGTTTATTCCTGAGATGGAATGCGAAAGAGAGACAGAGAGCGAGAAAGAAAGATAGACAAGGGAGTAGGAGAAGATATAAACAAAAAAATAAAGAGGAGGAGGTGAGGAGAAAGGAAAAGGAGTAGGAATGCAGTGTAAATTCATAATTAACAAAGCACATATACATTATACTGTACACACATTAACAGTTACACTTAAAATACCTGTAGCTCCTTGTGAGGAAAGGTAGAATAAGCCTCTTATAAGAGTCTTCTACTGCATTTTTGATGATTATGTTAAGCTCCTCTCTTGCAAATGTCTTTGGCCTCCACCTGTATTGAGAAAGTGGTTTAAAAAAGTTGTTTTTTTTCTACTGGTCATTTCCACTGAACAAGCATGAAAAACACAAAAATAAATGTATTATGACATATCCAGCTTGAGTGTCTGGTTGAACATTTGGTGTTAAATTAAAAGAACATTCCTTTTAAACAAATACAACAGCCTAATGATTAAATGTGAAGTGCACATTTATTTATTTAATCTTTTTATCTAAAAAATAAAAAACATTTATTTTGAATTCCACTTTAACTATGCTATTTTTTTTATTCTAATCTCTAATTGGGGGTTTCAGGGGATGCAGCACTGCAATATATTGTGACCTTGAAAATGTTTTTTTAATCAAAGCTTCTTTAAACTGTACTTTTATTTTCTGCTAAACTCTCAAAGTAAAGTCTTCTCTAAAGAAATCTTGACAATGAATGCATTGTATAAATGTGAGAAGCCTTAATGTTTGTCTTGTAAGCAATTTACCGTTAATTATTTCTGCACCAATCACGATCCAACTCATTGTAAATCCATTCATACTAAAAATGTGTTTGAGCGTAATTGTGTTGTGCATAATTGTGTTTCTGACCTGTTGTTTATGCACCACCTGGTGAAGTCATTCTTCACCCTGTCAGGGATGTTCACCTTCACCGTCAAAATCTTCAGACTCTCCCCTCGGTTAATAGCCAGCGTCTGTGCACATACATATGCATGAATGAACACACAACACAAAACACATGTGCACAGACAAACACGTTCCCTATTTGATGCAAAAGAATTGATTGTACTGTAACAGTGCCCAAAAACATGCACCAAAAAAGCATAAACATTTTGAAAAGCAGCAGTACAAATATGCACAGCAGATTAAGAACACTTTAAATGAACCATCATTAATAAATGATACATTTGCAGTTTATGAAAATTTAATTAATACTTATTTCACTGTTGACAAACAATGAAATGATTTATACCATTTATTAAGCAATTATTAATTGTCATGTTGCAACCAATGTTTATAAAAACTTTGTAAATGGCTAATAAATACTGTGCGGTTCATCTATAAACATTATTTAGATGGCCATTAAAAGTTGCAACTGATGTTTATAGCCCTTTCAAATGCTGATTGATAAAGCATTTAATTGTTAACAGTGAAATGACTCAACTAAAGTTTAACTGACTATAAATTAACTACTAATAAATTAAGGTTATCATGAAGTATTACCAGTGACTGTATAGCTATGTTTACATTTGTAGTGTGATAAGTTTGCTTATGCAATTGTATAACAAAGAGTGATTTGTATTTCCCTACAGCAAATTCTGTGGTTCTGTTGCCAAACTCTGTTAAATTTAAACCACAAAACTTATTTGCACAACTAGAAGCTACGGCACAATGATATGCCAAGACTCATATTGTGATCATTTTGACAGATGTTGTGATTGCAATTTGTTTCAAAACTTTAGAGAGAATTTGTAGGTCGGGACATCTCTGAAGCACCACAATGCTTCATTTATAATGGTACATTGTGACACACCATATTGAGATTTCGATAATATTTTAGTTAACTGTTCAGCCATACTGCCAGCATGAATATATAAATTTAAATACAAGTTTTCTGAATCTTTTGTTTCCATCTGCAAGCAACTTAGAACTATGGAAAACAGAGAGCAAAGTACTCTCGATTAAAAACTTAAATTTGTACACATAAGGCGTAGTTTTCTTTGGTCATCTTTGGACTTTTTGACGTAAGTCTTTAAAAAAACAAATGCACCCAAACCTCGACACGAAAGTAAAAAAAAACAACATCTTTTCACACTCCACACACATGCATGTAAAAGTGACAAGCATTGGAGAATATCCTCTGGCCAGGCCTGTTGTGTTGTGTGCTTGTCCCCCCTCAGAGGAACTGTTACATGCTGTTAAGCAAACAGTAGTAAGTGTCTGACCTTTTCAGTGGGGAACCTTTAGCCCGCTACAGAACAGGGCCAAGAAACAAGACGTCAATCTGGAAACCAAGCGGAAGAAGCGAGCTGACAAATGCCACCACTACGCCACCATCAGCGCTGAGACCGCAAGGCCTACCCCCCACCCACAGCCGCACACGTGGTGCCACAACCATTACCGTTCAGCAGCAGCACCCTCGGATGTGCTGCGCCCATACGCAACACATTCAAACAAAAATACAAATATAAAACACAGCTAATGGCATAGCAGAGGCAAGAATTAATGCGGCGAGCTTGCTTGGATTATGATTAAAAGTTAAATTTCTCTTCCGTGGGGTGTTTCTGCCCTGGGCAGCCGCATTGACTGTGATGAGATTTCTCAAACAATCTTCATCAAAGCAAGTTTACCATGCTGTCGAAGGAAGGAGGCGAAACACTTCTTTCTGAATTCTCGGAGCATCTGGGAAAGCCCATGAGCAGAGTACAACTAGTTGATAGAAAACTGTCTTTGAACTTTATCGTTTAATCTTTTTATCATTGTGTGTGATAAAGAATGTCAAACGGACATCTTTACATGTTTGTCAAGCATTTCAGGCTGATTCATTCACTTCCCACACCTAGCACACTGTCTGCTTTTAAAATGTGAAGATTAATCAGTAACAAGGTTTTAAAAAGTCAAGTAATCGTGAACTAAAATATGATATGATTGACAAATGAAAGTTAAGAGTTTTCAGAAAATCAAGAAAAACGCACTAGTTAAAAGATTACCTATTACTGGTGACAGTATCATAGGTAACCAATAGAAACCTCACATAAAAATGTGACGACCGACACAAAACTTAAGAATAATTATGCAGACTCTTTTTCCAAAGCATGTCCTTCTGTTGGTTGCCTGCATGACAAATATACACTTAAGATAAGCACTGCTGCAAATCTACTAACCCAAACTAAAGCTTCTTAGTATATTGAAATTCAACAGCAAAAAAACTCAATCTTCCCATATCCTGATTGCCAAAACCTAACCGTGATGAATGCAATCGTGTGCCACCAAATTGTAAAAACTTGGCTCGCTCCTTAGGTTATGCGATCTGTGTCCTTGTTTGCCTCGGTCGCTGGCCACTGTCCTCACTGATGATAAACAACCTAGTGTCTCCCTGTACATCTCTCAGTTTCTGCCTGAGTTGGGTCACTGGTGGGACACAGAGGGTGATCTGAAAGGAAGGGTGATGTGAGACATAGTGAGAAGCGTGTGTTTATGTGTTAGATGGGCCACGAGTGACATGTGCGCGAGTGCTGGCCAAACTCTGACGTGACCAGACAGAATGTCTTTCCTCGATGGCCCTTCATCCTCTCACCAGCCCCCAAGGTAGGGCAGTCAGCCAGCGACCGTCCTCTCTCTATCTGTCTCCATCTCTGTCTCACCCTTTCTTCAGAGGAATATTATCATCAACACATCCATCCATCCGACATATCAAGGATAAACAAACAGATGCACACACAATGACACACACATACACAGATTCACGGCACACTTTTTGACCTGGCTGACACACATGGGACAAACTGTACTGTAGGAGAAGAAACAACTGAACAAAGGTGTGAAAAGACCATCTTTGACTCCTTAAATAAAAGTTTCCACAGATATATGGAATGTAAACTACACTAACTGAATATCCTTCTTTAGCCAGTATGATTTCACATAAATATTGACTCTCTATCAGTCAAGGGAAGGGATCATAGTCGAGCATCATGCACTGATCTTTTACATAAATATACTGGCTGCTCAGGGAGGGTCCTGGACTCTTTCTGGCCCTTTTATACTTTCTCATTACGTCCAAAAACAAACATAACACAGCACGGGGTCTCACTGCGGCTCATGTAACAACAAACTTCAGATAAGTACAAAGGCGGAGAGGGAGGAAAAGCATTTCAATTAGCAGTTTAAACATTTAAATATGGCTTTTGTTTTATCATTTATTTAATAATGTCTTCTTAAAATGTTACATATTACACATAGAAGAAAAAAAGAAGACAAAATGGGATTAAACAGACGACGAAGCAATTATTAATAAGCATTGACACCCCACACACAAACACACTACTACAACTGTGTAACCACGTATATAAACTTGTTTTTTTTTTTTTTGACCTGTCCATCAAAAATAAGTGTTTAATTAATGAAACAGTTCCATTTACCAAAGCTCCTCTGCAGGCGAGCCCCAGACCTGAGCGCTAAACTACCGTTTGAACACAGCACAAATCACATTAAAAATAGCCCACTGCACAGTCAACAAATCCGCTGTGGCATACTGAAGAGCGTAACGTAATAGCTATAAGGTAAATGTGTACCCATTGATGAAGGCCTCAAATCAGATCTGACGGAATTAAATCTTTGCTGAGCATCTCCACTGGATATGTCAAATGGCTTTATGCTTCAAGACATACTGATTACCAGAGCTTACTAGTGCATTCATCAACTTTAAATATATCTATAAAACTGTTGTAATTTCATGAAGGCCTACATCAGTCAACTTAAAAAATGCTCTCCTAGGCGATTTATAAATCATTTAATCAGGATAGAATTTGCTTAATCCTTTCAGTTATTTTCCAAACAAAAAATCCCTGACAAAATTCTAACATTCTTAGCTTCCAACTTCTGAATTGTGAGAATTTGCAGCTTTTCTTTGAGCAATCTGATTATAAATATCTTTTGGGAGTGCTGCAATTATCAACAATTAGTATCAACTATTAAATTAATCACCAACTGCTTTGATAATTAATTCATCTGTCTGAGTAATGTTCCATGACAAAAATCTAAAAATAAACAGGATTTTTTTTGTTTAAATCTTTTAAAAATCTAAACATTTTTATTCTAAAATCAATATTCTGTCTTTTTTCTTAATCCTCTATGACAGTAATCTGAATATCTTTGGGTTGTGGAAAAAACAAGACATCATTTCGGGCTTTGGGAAAGACTGACTAATATTTTCACTATCTTCTGACATTTTATAGATCAATCAACAAATCGATAACTCAAAAATTTAACGGACAGATTAATCCACAGTGGAAATAATTATTTGTCATAGCCCTTACTTTTGGTTTCTGAGTGTTGGTTGGTCAATACACGCAATTTAATGACATCACTTACAGATTTTATAGACCAAAGAATTAATCAACTACTCAAGAAAATAATCAGCAAAAAGTGAAATTGAAAATTGATGTTAGTAGCAGCCCCATATTTCTTTGGAAGCAGACAATGAAGACTGGACATGCTTGTTTCATCTTTCTACTGTCTTACTACTTTCAATAAAATATTTGTCTTTTTATCTCTGTGTCTAACCAATTAAAACCTTTTTTTTCTATAACAAATATTAAGGATGTCATGTCTTTTCTACTTAATTTTGATTGCCACCACAGGGTGATATTTCCCATCTACAGCTGAACTTGTCTGCTCACTGGACCAACTCTAACATTTTCATATTGCTTCCTTCAAATATTGCCTAATCCTTTTCCTTTAGCAAACCACCAGTGCTGGGGCTTAATAAAACGTGCTAAAGCAAACGGGCAAGTGTGTGCTCACACACATGCCGCCTGTCAAAACACATTTCCCACCTGCTTCCCCTTCCAGACAACTTGACGGCTAGAAAAGGTTCATTTTAGCCGGAATCTGACAGCTAGCAGGGTCACAGCAGCCTGTGGATTAACACTCCATGACAAAGGCGAGTCATCGAATTAAAAGGCCTCTCATACACTGGAGAGGAGAGGGGAAAGGAGGAGGCAGGGAGTGGATTGGAGGGCTGAGGTTTAGTCCGAAAAAGTGGGAGGGAGGTCGATCAGAGTGGAGCAAGAGCGATAAGTGACGTACGCACCTCAACGTCGCTCATCTGTTCATTCTCTCTCTCCCTTTACCACCCCCACTCCCTCTCCCCATCCTTCCGCCCGCCCATAGGCCCAGAAGCAGTAACTGTCACTACAGGAGAGCGCCTGTCAATCAAAGCTTCCTAATCCAATGGCATGTCGGCAGGGGACATGTCACATATGTTAAGAGGGGAGAATGAGGGGACTTGCAGGGTGTGCTTGTGTGTGAGCAAGTGTGTGCGCAGGCATGTACGTGTATGTGATTGTATGACTGTAGGGCAAGAGCACGGTTGCCAGAGAGTGTGGTGTGGCAGAGAGGCAGCGGGTGATGGAAGCTGTGGTGACACATGAGGCCCGGGACCAACTCTGAGTAACCCACTAGTCACTAGAGGGACAGAGGGGGAGCAGAGGAGGCAGAGCAGGGCACAGGAGGGGTAAATACGGAGGCACAGACAAGGCTAACTGCGACTGACATGGCTAGCATTCAGAAGCGCCATGCATGAAGAAGACAGGAATGAGATAAACACAAATAGATGGTGTACACGTGTGTGTGTGTGTGTGTGTGTGTGTGTGTGTGTGTGTGTGTGTGTGTGTGTATGTGTGTGTGTGTGAGAGAGAGGCTGGTCAAACAAAACAGGTGTAAATGGCCTTTCGTATGGTAGTGCATTGTTGTTTTTCATGTTTATTCAATTCACAGGTTGATATGTATTTTCTTAAGACTGTGTTAGTTATATTATAAAGGCTCGTGCTTTATATTGAAGGAGTAATGTTTTGGAGACAGATATAAAGTGGATAGTAATATTTTTTTTATTAGTATCTCTTATGTCCAGCTTAAGAATTTTTCATGATCAATAAAGCTTTTGTGAACAATCAGTACAAGAATTTGATTGTCACTGTGCTGGGGAGTATAGTTCTGTAGAGTGAATGCAGTAATGAGAACAGTTTATTGATTTATATTCCGTTTTCTCCCATTTTCACTTGGCTGCTGTGCAACTAAAGTGAACCCTTCCAAACAAAATACATTCCTAAAGCATAGTAAATATGTGAGTGTGTATTATCTGTTGAAGTACTGGATGAAATTGCTTGTAATTGAATACAATGCCATGTAAAACATTTTCCTGCATATGCTGATGTCACTAAAAATAAAAAGGTGGTGCTGTTGGCATTGTATTTGCTCCAACTCACGGCAACAGCTTTAACAGCAGTATAATAGTTTTATATTATCATACAATAAGCATTGAAATTTTCATTTTGGAGTGAATATAGGTACCAATAGCCAAAGGATTGAGAGAAATATTTATGACAAGAACTCCCGTGCTAACCTTTAAGCACACATCATGAATAAAATGTCAACCTTCCCTGCAGGCCACAACTTCAAATTAAGTTTAGTGCTAAAAATCTAGGAAGGATAGAAGAAAAAAAAAGAAGGTCTGCCATGCTACCTGGTGGGGCTGGATGCGCTGGATGCTGCTGGTGAAGTCAAAGTAGAGGTGAAACTTGTCAATGTCTTTGTTTTTGTTTTGCTGTGCCCCTGGCTTTTTCTGGCCTTGGACAGACTTGTCCTGCTCTTTTTCCTTTAGTGCCGACTTAGACACAGAGGACTGGATAGTTACAGAGCTGTTCTCACACCTGACACAGCGATGGAAAAACAGAGAGAAATGAACAAGAGGAAGGCATTGTATTATTATCATTACTCTTACCACTGCGAAAATTTAAATCAAGATCACTAATTAGAACTGTGTGCATGTGGATATGTTCTTACAATGTTTTAACGTAGGTGAGTGTCTCAGGGTCTTTGGCGATCATATCAGCCAAGATATGCTCCACACCTGTTGCCACTTCTTCCACCGATGACAGACCTGACACAGAACAAACACAGACACAACAAAATTGTCTAACTCAATCACTGACCACTGGGTTAACTCAAGTAATATCCTACATAGTTCAGTATATTCATAATAAATAAATAGTCTCAGTAATTCCTCCAAATCCATTAATTAAAAGAAATATTCTCTTCATAAGTCTGACACAAGAAAATGCAAACAAGTCCAGGGACTTACTGTCCAACCATATGTTGTCAACTTTTCTTGCTATGTTTAATTTATTGTCTCCAAAACTCCTAATTTTGTGTATTATGTGTTTATGTCTTACCTTCAGTACCAGTTTTTACCCATGCCCTTAAATCCAAAGTGTGTGGTTTTTCCATCAGTGCAGAGGCGGCCTCCTCAAGGCCAAGTGCTTTGGCCCTGCGAGCCTTTGTCAGCTTACTGCCTTTCTTGTATGGAGAATACTACAGACAAAAGACAGACCCATCAGATCAAGACAATCGGTAAGGAGAGGTCCAAGTCATCTACATGAGAGAGATATTACTTTAGCATAAAATAGGATTCTGACCACATGATCCAGTTCATCAGCGGATCGGCAGTTCCTCAGGTCTTGTTCCAGCTCATCTGTCAAAACTCCGTCCTTCTTCAGGGTCTGAATCACAGACTTGGTCTTCTTAGCTAGAGAACTGAAGAAACACATGTATGTATACAAAAGCTAATAATACACAGTGAAAAATCAGATACTCAACTGATATTGTGTCAGGCCTCAAAGCTTGGCCACCAGCACCATCTTGTGGCCACTGTTAAACATGCTGTCTGGACAAAAGCCCAATTCTGCTCAGCTAATATAAGAAAACATTTCATGGCAGCAGTTATTAAACGCTGGACTGAAATGCATCTCTACATTTAATGAGTGCTGGTGAGATTGTGAGATGGTAATTTATTTTATCTGGTAAGATATTTTGGTTGCCTACCATAATTCCTCATAAATAAGCTGGACATCTCTGACAGCATCAGCATCCATGTGGTTAATCATGTCTTTGCGGTAGCGCACCATGAACGGCACAGTGTTCTCCTCACGAAGCAGCGTAATGATATTAACACACACCCATCGCTCCACGCATGTCAGGATAGACAGCACCTGAGGGGAAGGACATACAGGTATTCAAATAGTACATACAAATAATGTGAATGTGTCATATTTCATTCACATTACATGTTTATGACTTTCATATTTGGTGGCAGAGAGGATGGTGGCAGGGTTAGACCTTGATGAGAGGGCCACAACTTCAAGCCCTGTTTGTGTCAACCAAAACTGGTATTTTAAGCCAAAACATCAACGTTCCCTAACCCTAACCTGTTTTGTTTTTTTGACCATAAGCACAGTATTGTTGCGGCATAAGATTGAAAATCAAATCGACAGAAAAGCAGCGATGCAACATAAAAAAATGTTAAATTACATACGTTTTTCATTCATTCCAAAAATGTATTCGATTTAATTGCATTTTGGCATTGTGTGTCTGCTAGTCAGTGAAAGACAGGCAGTCACATGCTTCAATGGTTCTACCATCTGACAAAAATATATAGCTCTTTCACATACATTTATCACACCAACATGTCCTACAATACCTCTATCAAGTCCCAGTTCATGTCGAGTTCATTCCTCAAAGCTTGTGCTTGTGATGATGGTAAATCAGTTGGTTGTCCCAGGCAGGCACCACTGGTTTTCTGTTTCTTTTGACAGGGCTCGTCAAACCTGAAATCCTCCTCCTCCATTTCCTCTTTCTTTGCTTTAAGCCCAGTTAGTGCTGAACCCTCGCCTGCCCATCTGTCTGCCTGGCAGCCTTCTGACACAATAAATGACACCCTCTACAAGAATAAAATGAGAAAGAAAACAGAAAGAGATCACATTGAAATAATAATAATCAAAATAAAAAAGGATTAACAGACTGAAGTATTAGCGATTAGTGATGATATGTATACTTTGGTAATATCAGCCCTACACAAAAAAGAGCTCTGCTGTCTTTATAAAGTGTCACAAAAAAAACAACAACTCAGTGACTGCACTACAAGCAGCGATTGTGTTGTGCACACTTCAGCTACACAAACATATTCTCAGTTCAGTCATAACTAGCAGTAAATTATACAGTAAGTAATTTTACTGTGCATGTGTATGCAGATACACTCTTACCTCCTCCTTCATTCTGATACTTGGCCCACTCTCTTCAGCCGTCTCTACCTCTGGACAATCTGCTTGTTTTTCTCCTTTGTCCTCACCAGGCTTATCATCCTCATCTGATTTTTTCCTCTTTGTTCCAGCTAACCCACGTGCACCAGAACCCTTCTGGACTTTAGCGGCCTGTGTTTTCCTCTCTGCTGCGGGTTTGCGCGGCACCCTTGGCTTGGGCTCTTTAGGCACTTTCGGAGCTTTAGGTGGTTTGGGTTCTTTTGGCACCTTTGGTTTGGCAGTTCTCTTGGCAGGTGCTTTCTTCTCCCCTGCTGTTTGGTCTCTGCCAGTCTTGGTCAGGGCTTTTGGCTTAGGCTCTGGTGGCTTCCATTCCTCAATATCCTCATCACTACTGGCTGTGACAGAGAAGGACCTGATGGGAGAGGAGGATCAAAGTGGACCATCAGTAAATTCTAAAACAAGAATAGGATTTAACGTGTGCAGTCATGAACTAGAGATTCGTACTTGCATATACAAACTATGTGAGTATGCCAATGTTTGTCTCTTTATTAGCCCTGTAACACATCGATGATCTGTGAAACTGTCATCAAACACAAAAAGCTATGAAGACAGACCCAAACCTTCCCCCATGACTCTAAAAACCCATGTTCTGTTGTTGTGGATCGACAGTGCAGAACATGACTTACATTTCGGAGTCCATGTCATTGTAGTTTACAGCTTTGACAGTTGATGCTCGAGGTCTTCGCATCATCTGTTAGACAAAGTGTTTAGTCAGCTGGTGCCACATTAAAGCGTTTGCATGGAAATCACATCATTTAGCTAATATCGGCAATCATAACAATAATGCGAGCGTTAAAGGTTTGCAAGCAGCTTAACGTTATGCCTAGCTAATACTTTATTGCCTAGCAAATTACAGTCAAATAGAGTAAATAGAGTATTCTAGCAGCGCATTGAATTTACAGAAACAGGTAAGTACTTGCAAAGTTTGCTAGCTATCCAAACCAAGTATAGGTTAGCTGTTATTTCAAATTTGCCGCGTTGACGCTAACAAAGACAGCTGGCTGAATGACACGACAACCGGTCACAACAATTCATGCCGCTATTTCTCCGCATGTCATTAAGTCTAACTTTCTAGTCAGACTTTAATACCTTTGAATATACTTCAGTTGTTTGCGGGTATTCCGTTAGAAATCAGAGCCGGTGCAGCAGGAATGCTCACTTCCTGCAACAGTATGCGCTCAACCAATCACTTTCACTGCTGCTTCTTCTTCTGTGTTTTTTTTATGGTAGTTTACATCCTTTAAGTTGCTTCACAGCCGCCCTCCACTTTTTTCTGGTCTTTGTTGATGTATGTAAAAGAGAATTTAACACCTGTGATTTTAATATGTTTTTTAATTGAACATCTTGAATTCTTTATTTGTCTATTTATGTATATGTGTGCTATTTTTGATTTTACATTTTATTCATGTATTTCATTAAAGGTGCACTATGTAGTTTTGGGGAAGACAGATTTTTATGCTTAAACAAATCAAATGAAAAAACTCTTTGATTTCATGACTGAATAAACAAACAGACGTCAAAGGACAACACAATTTCATACTGTTTAACTACGTATTTGGTGGACCCTGCCACCTTTATAGCTTCAAACTGTGTTAAAGGTGATCTTATTTTCCATTCTTCATTTTTATTATTACCTCATTAATATTGTAATGTTGTCCCAGATTGAATTTCTTCTCCAAAACAACATAGGGCTCCTTTAATAACAGTGTTTCATCTTTTTATTTTACTAAAGATATCAATTCATTTATGTATTTTACTCACGTAGCGCTTCCTCAGTTCCTCAGTTCTAGTTATTGATTTTAAAAAAATGTTTGTCAGTGTCAATGCTTTTTGCTTGTATGAAAAGTGCTGTACAAATAAAGGCTGTCTGTTGATTGGTTGATAGTCTGGTTGTTTTCAAAATCCTAACTATCAATTTTCCACTTCCACTTGGCAGCTTGGCCCTGCTCATCCTGTCCTCTCCAGCCATGTACATGTAATTACAGAAAGTTAAGTTTAAGTCCATTAGTGATCAGAGAAACTAAAGCCAAAGTAAGAACTAAAATTGTAGTTCCTCTCTCTTCTTCACACTTCCTTAATGAAATCAGGTGCTCCATTGTCTCCTTTTCTTGACACTGTTTGCAATGACCAGTTGGACGTTTTCTATCGCAAAAACTGCTTAAGTTGCTGCTATCAATTCTTAATTAGTGTGAATGCTAATGAGCATTCACACTATTGTTCTTCTGGAATGTTTCTATTATTAGTGTGAATGCTAATGAGCATTCACGGCTCGCTTCGCATTCTGGGTCTAGCATTTTCACCTAAACTAGCTTTAATCTTAAGGCTGAAATTTCTAAACATTTGCATAAGATACTTTCTTTTATGTAAAATGAGGCTTTTATTTAAATGTATTTTCGATGTAGTTTTAGTACACCAAAACATCCATTTATCTTTGTTTGCCTATGTGGGGTGAGGTTCAGGTGGCAGTATCCTTAGCAGGGTTTTTAGACCTTCTTCTCAGCATCTCTCTCATTAACTCACTCTGAACGACATTAACTCATATTTTAACACTCTATTCATAGTGAAATCTGTTGATTTTATTTTCAAAACCTAACTTTTTCTTGTTTGGTTCAAAGTCATAACATTAGGAAAAAAGGTTGTGTGTGAATTAAAAGAAATAAACAGAAACAAGACAGTACCTTAAAGGTAGTGTGACAGGTCGACTGCAGGTTGCCTCTGTGTGTGGCCTTGAGGTGGGTCACTGTGACCCTCTCTGCAACCTGCAGAGGCTCAACAGCCGCCTCCCGCCAGAGGCACACCTCCACCCGGTCACTACCCTGTCAAAGATAGGGAAATACAATTTTTTCTTTCAAAAATAACACTTGAATACTACCTCTTCATTTTCATCCTCCCACTTTCTTTCCTGCTTTCTGTATCTCCCCTTCTATCTCTTCCTCTTCCTGTTCTGTATTCTTCCCCCTCTATTCCTCCTGTACCTCATCTTCTCTCATCCTTCTGCCCCTTCTCTTCTTCTTCTTCCTTTTTGGCAAGTCTTCCTCCTTTCTCCAATCCTCTTCCTCTATCTCATCTATCACCTCCTCATCCTCTTCTCCCCCTTGTGTCACCTTCCTTCTCCTTACTATATCTACCTTTCCATGAACCACTAATTATGTCTGAACTGAACTAGCATCAGTTCCTCTCAATTTGGTATTGGTTGGTATTAACGTCACACAGATTCTCCCTTTTGTTTGTTGGGTCGAAGTTACACACACACACACACACACACACACACACACACACACACAATTTGTTTTTCCTGTTCTCTTCTCATTTCTTCTCTTCTTTCTCCTACTTCTCTAGTTCTGTCTTCCTCTACCTTCCTTTTCCTCATCTTTTCCTCTGCCTCCCCTCTACTTTCTGATCTCCATGTCCTGCCTCTTTCTTTTCATCCTCCCTCTTTCATTCCAACTCTCTCTATTTCCCCTTCCCATCTGCCCCTTCCTCTTCTCCATCTCTACCTGTCCATGAACCATACTAATGGCTTTAAAGCTTACCTGCTGCATTTTCACCTTGCTCAAAGGGATGAAGTCACCACCAATGGTGATTTTTTTTACTGGTAATGCCTGAATGACAAGATGGATTATTTTAATTTCACATGTTTTATCGTGATATTCCAAACTCAAGTTTTTATCATTATGATAACACTTCTAATTGTAAACAGAAGTCTTGGTTTTATCAACTAACAGACAATCAACCTCTGAACACAGACACAAAGTTTATTAGTATCAAAAAACTCATGTGTTACAGGAGTAAATGGAAAGTGCCCGATACAGTACTATGGACCCTCGCTGTGACTTTACCATCTTAATACTAGAAGCCATGAAAAAAACTTGCCTCCACCACCTTGCCGTCAACACTCACAAAGCCCTGGGAGGTTAGGCACTCACAGAGTGGAGTTAGTGGTGATGTGGGGTAGAGTAAGGTCTCTGCCTGTTGGTATAGGTCCTCTGTCACAGTCATGTCCGTGGTGCGAAAGAACATTGTTTTTTCTGTGATGTGAATGTAGGATGGGTCACTGCCCCTGATTGTGTGGCCTATAATAATATAGGTGTTACCCTCTTTAATTTTATCACCAAATTTCTCAAAAATTGTTACCTTGGTACAGGTTTGTCCATCTGTAAACACGGCCATCTTGTTAAATTTTGTGATGGCCGGTTTGACAGTTGTCTGGGAAAAATCCCATAAAATCACTTTTGGGCAGTCAATTAGTTTAAGGACAAAAACTTTTAGATTTGGTGTTTTGAAATCTGGATTCATTGATTTAGTCCCCAGGAGGCTCCTGAGCGCCATTCTGAAATGACAAAAAACAAAAACACACACAGACACAAGTGGTTTTAAGTGTCAAAAGCCCACCTGAAAATGGAAGGCCTTATGGGTCTGTCTGTTAGGGGTGGTGAAAAAAATCGATAATCGATCAATCGCGATTATAATGTTGACGATTATGAATCGATTATTACATTTCCAAAGATCGATGTAAAAAATATATATATATATATTATTATTTTTATTTTTATTTTATTGTAATGCAAACTGGAGTTCTCCTCTTACTGGCTTCCACTACATGGTCCACAGTCTGGAGCCAAGATATGTTATTCCATTCCGGAGCTTTTTCACACTTAAATTGATTCCAAATCTTTACAAGGAGACAAAGCTTTCCATGCAGTCCCTCAACTCTGCTCACAGGGTAGCAATAACCTGCGATGCCTGGACATCCACAGCTACAGTCTCATATGTGACCGTTACAGCTCATTATGTCAGCAGTTAATGGAAGCGAATGTCCTTCGTACTTCAGAAGAGAGCTATGGATGAAAGCCACACAAGCACAAATATGTATGAGTTTCTCAAAGCAATGGCAGACGAGTGGGGAATAGAGAAACATGACCGGGTTCTCGTCACCGACAATGCTTCTAACATGAGTCCGGCTGCTGAGCTTGGCAACTTTCTTTTAACAGTGAAAGACTACATTTAAAACAAAGTAAAAAATAATAATTTAGATATTACAGTTACACCATACAATATTGAAGGTGCGGTGAGGTGTTACTCAAAAAGAAGTAAAATAATTCAGTAGGTGACTAATGTTAAATGGAAGATCAATAATCGTTAATAATTGAAAATCGAATCGATAATCGTTAATAATCGAAAATCGATTTGTAATCGAATTAAGACTTCAATGATCGGAATCGAATTGAATCGAGAAATTGGGCTGATTAACCACCCCTTCTGTCTGTCTGTCTGTCTGTCAGTCTGTCTGTCTGTCTATATATAGCTAGATAGCAAGCTTCCCTGCCAATTGATAATGGATTACTGAAGGTGTTTATGGGATTAAAAAAAAAACTACCTCTAGAGAACCTTTAAGGATCAATACCTATACATTTAACCTACTTTGTGACATTTCAGAGCGAGACATCTCATTGAATGATGTTTGTGTTATTGGTTACGAAAAGTGACTTAATATAAACATCTTTATCTGTAGGAAGTGTTTCCATATTGCTTTGAGACACTTGGAATAACAACTTCAACTTGTCAGTGGCAAAAACAAGCAATTTTAGCAGAAGTAACGTAGCAAGCTGTAGTGCCCCAAAGGACTACTGGTGATGTACTGGACTGATTCCTTGGGGTTTTGGTAAATATATTACACTCTAGAAAATTGTTAATACAGGGCCCAGACTTGCTAGATCCATCAAGGCTATTTAATTGTTCTATATGGGTTATTTGGACATTTTATTCACAGTAACTAAAAAGTACTTAGCAGTAAGTAATTTATTACTCTATGCTTACAGTACATTGTTATGTAACATATTACATTAAAATCAAGGTAACTAGTAATATGTAATATATTGCATTTCAAAAATAATGTTAATGTTGAAGACATTATGAGATGGTAAGATGTTTTTATTTTGAGGGGGTCTTTTGTATATCTGATAGTATATAGGCGTATCTGGATTGTGTGCAGTCAAAGAAATTGTCTACAAAAAGTCATTGTATTTACTTTAATGTCTTTATTTTGCAATAAAATTCACACAGGGTCAGAATTTGGTGTAACACCGGAACCAATGCTTTGTTCCCTGTTTGCACCCGGTTGTTTTACGACTTCCTGGTGTCTTCGTGCAGCATTGAGATCATCGTTAGACATCGCAGTTGCAGGGTCCATGTATCATCTGATCATTCATCATCATCAATTTTTCCATTTAATCTGGTAAACAAAAAATGAAAAAAACAGTCATTATTTCAAAATTGAATTTTGAGAACTGAATTTCAATTGTGAGAACTGAATGTGAAAACATATATAGAGTTGAAATAAAGGATATTCTCAATTTATATTCATCCATCAATCTATGCTATCACTAGACTTTTTGGGCTATTTTTATGGAGGTAGAACGTGTACACGTTCTACCTCCATAAAAATAGCCCAAAAAGTCTAGTGATAGCATAGATTGACCAAGTGTATATATACACGTTCTACCTCCATAAAAATAGCCCAAAACTTCTAGTGATAGCATAGATTGATGGGCTATAAACCCGAGCCAACATACAACCACCAACTGTTCAATTAACCACTCCCTTTTCAACAGGGGTGAAGGTATATGCAGTTAACAAGACATTCAATAAATGATAATCAGGGTCACTGGAAGATTTAATCTCCAGTCCACATCTAGACAGAATTATCCTCTCTTCTGTCTCATGATTAGCAGGCTGGGGTGTTTATGCCACAAAGTTTTTTATTTTATTTCAACAACATACCCACCTTCAAGTGAAGCACGAGCCTCCTCGCTTTGACTTTTTCTTTCTTTTGCTTGTTCCTGATTCATATTGCCGTTTGGAGGCCATCTCTCCACCTGCATCCAACTGCCTGACGTCACATCTGGCCGCTGATTGGTCAGATGCTGTGTGCTGTCAATTATTGCGGCAACGCGTGCAGTGTCAGATTACTCGTCTCTTTTTTTTCTCTCCTGCCTCGGGCTGACTTGGTGCTCTATTCACGCCTCACAGCAGCAATGCGCATCCTTGGCGCATTTGCAAAGAATGCAAAATGGGGCCCCCCATGGATCGTGGGGCCCTATGCACAGCGCGTGTTCTGCATGTAGGGAGGGGAAAATAAACACCAGTTTTCAATGTTTGGTGCATACAGAAAAGCAGAAAAGCGTTTTCCCGTTTTTCATTTGCCAGATAAAATGGAATAATTGAATGATCAGATGTTACATGGACCTTGCAGCCGAGCTCCCTACAAAATGGACTTTCGTCCGATAAAAGGACTTTCACAGGTAAGTTTTGCAAGATGCACTGTAAAGAAGTGTGATGCAATGGTGCGTTGCAGTTTTTATTTCCCCAAAATAAATTCAGTATTTGTATTTTGCAACAATTTTGTTGAGGCTATGTAATGCGAGTTGCGCAAATGTGAAGCTAGGTGTTAGCCGGGATAAAGAAAGCTAATTTAGTCGATAGTTTAATTGATTAACTGTTGTGATGGACTGTGCGTAAATTAAAAAAGAATTATGTGGTTTGCCCCGAAGTTGTGCTTAAAGTGTTTTTGTACATATTTTAATGGTTTCTGTTTGCGCCTCTTTTCAAGCGCCATAAAGACAAAACAGAGCGCTTCAGGCAATGTGAATAGAAAAGTCCATAAAGCCAGAGAGTGCGGTAATATGATATATATCCCGGCCCCACAACCCCGTGGCTGGGGTTAAAGGTCTTTGGTAATATTGCCATATACCTTTTTGGCTGTAACGTTACTTACCCATGTTACTTATGGTATAGCGTTGAAGGTCCTAATCCACAGGAATAATGTAACATAGAAGTTAATTGTGAAAGCCAACTGACAAAACCTTGTAGTTTAGCCTGCTAACATAGGCAGCGAACGACAACTCAGCCTGTGTTTAGCTAACCTCATATTATATGACTGCCATAAAGGTAACGGTAAATTTAGACCAACATTTTGTTGTCCCCTAGTTCACGTAAAGTAAATGTATATTATTGGCACAGTTTTGCTGAGAATGAATGTTGAATGTTGGCTGAAGTGGCTCAGTTCACCAAAGAAAGCCCAGTGTTCATAAATGAATGAATGGATCAAGCTAGCTATCCTTGTCTAAATTACTTACGGTCGACTGGAGTAATGAAATACGTCTGGGATTGAGGAAGACGACGGAAGACGAAGCAGGAATTGTAAGCAAAGACGTAGCAGACAAAACGGAACTATTTACACGAAAAAATTAGATATTTACAGGCATTTACTTGTTCTTTGGGTATATAATAACGAGAGCTGTTGGCAAATGTAATACGTCGTAGATCGGAGTGTGATAACGGTCCGCACGCGCTGGTAATTTAACCGCCGCAGCAATGCGCACGCGATGGACCGTTTGTGTGTGTGTGTGTGTGTGTGTGTGTGTGTGTGTGTGTGTGTGTGTGTGTGTGTGTGTGTGTGTGTGTGTGTGTGTGTGTGGTGTACATGTGGCTTACTCGGAGCAACGTTTGATTTGTAGGATACTTTCAATGACTAATATAGGTCAGGTGTATAATATTGTTCTTGTTTACTTAAAGTATTGTCAGTTTCAATGCTGTTCTCACTTATGTTTTTTTTTAGGGTCTTTGATTAGAGATGGAGTCCCCCATGATGTGATGAAGTCCGACATGTCCCAGAAGAACCTGGTTCGAGTAAAGCTCAGGGCTGACTGGATGATGATTAAGAGCTGCTTAAACAGAGATGGATGAAAAAGTGTGAGCAAGCCCCACCATGTAAATACTTAACTGTGTATTTTGGTACTTTTATGTCATTTAATATTTTTCGGCGTCCTTTCCTTACAATGTCCTTTTAATCCAGGCATGGAATATAGTCTCAATTACCTGTTCTCTTTAGGAAAATGCTAATATCAAGCAATATGTTCAGGGGCGCCGCCAGGGGGGGAAAGGTTAGGACGATTCCAAGGGCCCGGCACTGGCAGGGGGCCCTTTGAGACATGGGCAACCTATACAAGGGCCCAACTAGATTTTTTTTCATGGGGCCCAAAATCCCTGGCGGCGCCCCTGAATATTTTTATGTCTTTCAACAGAAGCCAAAACACGTCATCAACATGCAGAGATCCTCAGGGGCCGTGGAGGAGGAGGATGAGAACAGTGGTATCCTACACGTGCTCACGCAAGACAATGATGTCTTCCAGATCAGGAAAAAAAATCTCTGTGAGCCATTTCAAGAGAAACTCAAAATTGAAACGGTAAACATGCTTCTAGTTATATTCTTAGAGTTGCACATTTGAGGCACAGATACGGATCCAGTTTTGTAAATCCCTGAATAATATTGAGACTGTTCTAGCTCTATACACTGAAAGCACCTAAAAGTTCCTTTGTGTGTTCACATACTTCTCCAAATAAAGTACGTTTTGATTCTGTAAAGCATTTTCAAAGAACAAAAATAAAAAATAAATACAGAAACATTAATTAGTGTGAATGCTGCAAGCACAATGTTGCTATTGTCCTTCTACAAATTTTGAGCTTGATATTTCCCGGCTGATTCTGATTTAATACTTGACCATGCTGACAGTTACCACAGATGACTATATAATCTGGGTATCGCATTTTTACCTGCTCAAATGCTATAATTACCCAACCAATGACAACATCCAAATGTCTTAAATGGGGAAAACATGACTGCATCTTCTACCTCTATGTATGATATACAGCCCTGCTTGTTTACTGGAGTGTTTTTCAGTGGATTGGCTATAAAGATTACCCTCATTTTGGTTTAATAATTCAAGACTAAAGAATACACCAATAGTGATTCTGAAATAAGCATCCTCTGCACTACTCATGTCAGTCAGCTCTAATGTTTAATGTTCTGAAAATGAACTCATACAAGAGGACAGGGAAGCTTTGTTCGGCTACAGCGTCATTCAATCTGTTATGCATAACTAAAACTAAATCTTCGTATGTAACTCAATTCTGAGAAACTCACTGTACTAGTTCCGCTGTCTCACTACATCCCCCAGGGTCCCCACTCCTAGGGCTTTCACTTCCCTTAATCCGCCACTGCTTTGCAAATGTCATACATTTCCATTTTATCTCCAGTTGATTTCACTTTTTATGTTGTATGTATGTTTTTATGTATATTAAAGTCCAAGTCAAAACAAATAATACAAAAAACTGTCAGACTGTCTGAATGCCGGGGCCTGCTGTGGATTGTGGGACCTAAAAACTGGGCAAGAAAGTTTTCAAGAGACTGGAACTATCAATTAATCCTGTTGTAATCAAGAACACACACAAATTTCTAATTTAGTCAGTTTATTCAACCCAGAATGGTTGAAGGCTACTTTAAATGGGAAAAAAACAGAATAGGTGTATTGCTAATTCCCAAACTCCAACACAACTAGTATTGTAAGTATAATTATAAGTAATTATTTATGTATTATTTTTCTTATTGTGTGTTATTGTCTGTTAACAATTGGTTCATTAATTACTGATTTTAACCATAACCATATATATATATAAACTGATTATAAACCTTTCAACCAGCTTTTCAAGATATTGCTAAATATCTGTATACTCTGCCCCTGGTAACAGATGATGCATCATCACGAGGAGCCAATCAGAAATTCGAAAAAAAAAAAAGGGTTGTAAATGCTGGTTTTCCCCTCCTGTAACTTTCAGTTCCTCATCCCTCTCTCAGCCTTAAAGGTAAACATTTGTTTGAAGTCTGTCATTGATATTTGTGAAAGAGCTTTTGACCTGTCCTGATATAAGGTAAAAACTGTGTGTGTGTGTGTGTGTGTGTGTGTGTGTGTGTGTGTGTGTGTGGTTCCTATGAGTGTGTGTGTTTTGTGTCTACCATATTCTCTGTGTTTAACACTCAAGTGGATATCTATGTATGTGTGTGATTACAGGTTTGTTCTTGTGTGAAGATGTCGGACCCAGAGACCCAAACTCCTCTCATTGGAGGTCGGCCAGCCGTCAATGCACCAGCAGCAGAGGGGTAAGGACTGATTAATTTATTTATCATTATGGGGTCCTAACACTGTGAGCAAATAATTGGTCCCTCACAAAGTCAATGGTTCACTGTGAAGTGTGTTGGCTACTTTTAAAAATCCTCCCAAAAGTTAGAACAACAGCTCTGGTTTGTGTTTTTGTTTCCAGGTGAGCGTTTGTAAATCACAGAGCTTTTCTTGGGGTGTTTTAATGTACATGTTCTATCGTCCAATCAGCCATTTATTTCCATTCATAGCCATTAAAATCAGTCAGCAGATTCTTCAAACTTGGACGATATGTGTTATCCATCACACTGAACAAGTGGACAGATTTTTTTAGTCCGTTTGCACGATTTTTACATTGTAAAGAAATGGATGGAAATAAATGGCTGTGTGGAAAGAAAATATATGGAAAAGAAACGTATATGAATTTGAAAGTTCTCTACAGTTATGTTAAGTATACATGGAGTTAGCTGGGCAAACAAGGATTATTTTCATTGTCAATTATTAACCTGTCGATTATGTTCTCAATTAATCAATGTGTGATTTGGCCAATAAAATGTTATAACCTTATTTTTTTTAAATGTAAAATTACTTCCTCAAATGCTTCAAACCCAAAGACATCTATTTAACTATCATAGAGGTTAAAGAAACCAGGAAATGTCCTCAAAAAATCATTGATAGTGATCAATTATAAAAAAAAAGAAAAGCTGGTGAATAATTTAGTTATTGACAACGAATCTATTAATTGGTTAATAGGTGCACCCTCTACATGTTGTTGTAGATAAATACAAGAACAATTTGCACCAACAGTAGCGTAATCCTTCAGTTGAATGGTAAATCTAGTAAATGTATGGATTTTTTTTGGATTGTTTTTTGCTTGTATTTCATGTTTTTGTTTTGTATTCATTTGTAAATACCACGTCAGTGAGAAACATCTGTATTTATCTATTATCTGTATATATTAACATGTATTTAAGGAGCATAGCATCAATTTATGGCACAATGGACCAATCAGTAAGCTGAGATTTAAAAGCAGTATCAGAGAGAACATGTCATTGATTTGAATGGGAATTTCCCAACAAGGCCTTAGTGTGAGTAAAAAAAGAAAGAAAAAGGATAAACAGCAGATATGAAAACTTCCTGAACTTTCCCGGGATTGTCTGCTTGACAACAGCTGATTCCATCATCAGTGGTGACGAACTGAAACAGTGGAGTACATACCATGGCTGAGTTTCCTGTTTCAAAGAATTTCCTTAAATCTGAGCTTCTGTGAAATTCGTCATATTCTGCTTTCTCCTCTGTTCCCTCACCTTGCGATCTACATCCTCTCCCTGCCTCTCTTTAGGTTTAAGGATGTAGTCCCTATGGTCTCCTAGACGGTGACAAAAATCAATTATTAGTGTTTTTGTTTTTTCTTCCACCTTCTCTAAAATCTTACAATCACTTGTCAGGAAAGACACCAGAGGAGGTCGACCACATACAGAACCATGGCAGCTAAAATGTTTGAGGATTATGCAGAACAAGGACTTTTTCTTCATGTCTCCAAATTTAAACATGTCTCTCTCCCCTCCTTCTTTCTCCGCTTGCTTTTCAGTGGCAGTTCCAGCCGGGCCTATAAGATCGCAGGGATAACCCTGTTGGCCTGCGTCCTGATTGCGGGCCAGGTGATGACCGCCTACTTCCTCCTCAGCCAGAGGAGCGACATCCAGTCTCTGGAGGAGCAGAACAACAACATGAACGCTGAGCTGACAAAGGGCAGATCTGGTGAGGAGGCCAAATTTCAGTGCAGATGAAGGAACTTTTCCAAAGGTTGCATGTGCATCTGGAGGAAGGAAGAAAGAAAAACACTCACACACTGTCCACAAAAAGATAAAACAATCTCTGTCCATATATTTGTATCTTCTAAAAATGGACAGAATAGCAAAAGTTTAAGTGAAGCTGTGTTGCACTGCTTTTACAATCAACTACTGGTTATCTCTGTTGGGAATGTCTTTCCTCTGCGGCTCACACACTCTGTTACTGTGTCTGTGTGTAGTTGCTGTGCCTGTTCGGATGCACTTGCCCATGAACTCCCTGCCTGAGCTGATGGTTGACTCTGTGGATGAGGTGAAATAGGCTAACACTGGATTGTTGACGCTGATGCTAATTATGATATTTGAGTGTTCAAAAATCCCATAATTTGTTGTTGTTTTTTAGAGATGTATTTGTATTTATTGATGTTTTTTTCAATCCAGCCTTAATACTGTGACATCAGTGTTTTTGTTTGGTCAAATTGAAGCCGTGGTCTTCATGTTTTTCTCCGTTTCACTGATTGTTCTGCAGGAGGCCTCCACCGGAACCCCAGAAAAAACTGGTATGAAATTTGTCATCACAATCATACACTCCTTTTTCTCCCCTCGTGTTTTTCCTACAAATTATAGCAGTTGTATGTCACGTTGTTTAGTTTATTCTGGCACTAGCCTCTTGGAGTTTTCCTTTACAACAGATGTGATTTAAATACTCTCCTGTTCTCTCTCAGCCCCTTCGAAGATGACCGACTGCCAGCTGGAGGCAGCTGGTTTGAAGGCCATGCAGGTGCCAGGTTTCCGCCCCACCTGCGACAGGAGCGGCCTCTACCGGGCCCAGCAGTGCTTCGGGGTACACTGCTGGTGTGTGAACCCAGTCAACGGCGAGGCGATCCCAGGATCCCAGCAACAAGGAGGGGCCAAGTGCACTGTTGCCCTCCTCCCTGGTGAGTGAAGATAACTGGTCAGGAGGTCGGAATGAGAGGAGATTCTGGTCATGGAGGAAGTGGTTGTAATTATGTTTTTAGTTCATTCAAGTTCATGTGTAGTTTAATTATATTATTATATTATATTTCAGTCAGTATGAACTTATTCTTGTTGTTTTAATGTTCTCTCTACCAAGGACGTTCATTTCTCAGTCCTGCTTGTTTGTTTGTAGTTAGCAGGATAACCCTCAAAACTCAGAGGGTCAGAGAAATTTGCTGAGGCCATGATTAAAGGAAGAAGGTTGTTTTGTATTTCCAGCGTCCAGATCCTCAAATGTTGTAATCCTGATTTAAGCTACAGTATTGTTGAGCAGAGTTGAGTGACAAAGTTGTCTTTGTAGGCCGCATGACCAAAGTGCTGACTCTGCCTCAAGTGGAGGAGTGATACTGTGGTGAGTACACAATTAAGTGTTTGTCTGATTCAGAATGTACGTTGTCACATATAAATATCTGTGAGCAGCATTTTATTAAGTCTAATTAAAACATCCATTTTATTAAACTTTGAATAATGAAATATTTTTGGAAACTGATGTTGTAGATGTCTTTAAAGGGAAATAACATTCTGTTGCCTTTGATTAACTGTATTTTCATTGTTGTCGTCATCTTTTTCTGTTTTTTGGGTAACTGAAGCTCATGGACTCATCTCCAGAGACCATCAACGGCTCAAGGCAAAAAATATCATCTTCAACTTCTAATCACCATCTTAATTGAAGTACTTTATAAAATGATGGGGTTTCAGAAACTGCTGATTTATTACCAAATGTTAACCATTTCCCTGCTTGCTATCAGCCTATCAGTTTATCGCAGTTCAATTACATTTTTCTGTTTTTATTTTTAAAGCTAGTAAAAGTTTAATACTTTAAAACATTTTGTGAATCCTTTGATTGATTTAAAACAACATTTTGTTTCATGTCAAGTTTTCAAAAAAAAGGGAACAATTTTCTATGTTGGAAAGTTTAGAAAGAGCAGCAAATTTAAAAACAACAGCATGAACGTGGGCAGATGGTAATTATTAATATATTTAATATATGTTCAGTGAAGAGTAGAATTTTAGGCAAGTAAAACATCATCTATCTACTGCCCCATTGCATTTATTGAGAAAAACATATTCTGATTAACAGTGTGGCCCCTTGAATGCTTGACTAAAGAAAATACTGACACATTTGTGAACAGTCAGGAATCAAGAATTCTCCAATTATGACACAATTGTAAACTGTATTTTCATCTTTATTGGAACAACCCAAATAAACCTCTTAAAGACAGCTTTGGTGTTGTTGTTTTTACAATATCACACTGGAATTTCAAACTGTCCAGTTAAATATGTCTGCATTGATGTGCAAGGTTGAAAACTCATGACGACATAGACCATCAACTGACCCGTCATATTACTTGTTCCACAGCATATCAAGTCTTTATATAAGAGTATTTCTTAAAAAAAAAAGAGAGACAGAGAGAGAGAGAGAAAACATGCAAAAACATGTTGGACAGGAAATAAAGAAACTAAGAGCATGCAATACAAAGAAAAGAACACAATGATTGTCAATAGGCACAAGTTGTTTCTGTGTTCCAGTTACCAAACATACAACACATAAAGGTTTCAAATACACTTTCTGGTCAAAGTTAAAACCAAAACCACAAACAAAATAATCTCATTTTAAACTAAAAAGATATGTTTTTTCACCACAAACCTGCTACAGGCCTGGTCATGAAAACCATCTTAGTGCATTTACACTTCATTTTCTTTTTTTCAAGGGTTTATTTTCTAAAATCAGTGTAGTGTATCATTGTTTCCATGTCTAAAAAAAACTATACGTTTGGGAGATACTTATATTGTAAAGACCTTATTTCAGAAGCACCAACTTTTTTTGATCAGGGTCAAATGTGTGACAAAACACCATTCGCATGAAGCACTGTAGTGCTGCAGTGATGCCCACGCATATTGTTCTCCAGATGTAAGAAAAGACATGCTTGTTTACTGCAGTCTAACACAAATGTCATAGCAATATGAAAATGAAAACTGATGCTAAATAATAATTTGGATAGCTTTCAAAATATTCACTTTTTTATTTGTTTTACCATACACTGCGGCCCTTATTGCATGTCTGCTATAATATTAATAGGTTTTTCTCTGTGCATCAGGATTTCAGACTACTGTCCTGCAGCAATTGACAATTTTATAGTTAAAATCCCTCCTCTTTAAAGAGTAATGAAAAAAACACTCATCAAACATTATACACACATTGTCTTTTCTTTGACAGGTTTTGGATATTAGGGGGACAGAAAAACATTAAAACACTGGCTGTGAGACAAAATAACAGCATCCCCACCACAATTCATACAAGTGCAAAAGATTGACTAGTTTCCAGCATATGAAATAGGCAGCCAAATCCTATTAGTCAAGGCTATTGCACACATGGCATGAGATGATAATATCAAGTCCAGACCAGAGTAGGCACACTTAATATACATTTTACATTACATATTTTAACACATAGACACACCTGTTTTGGTAAAACTCCCAAGTGGACTTAAAACTAAATCTTTCAACTTTTTAGACTTTTTTTGGTTTACATTTTAATTTGATAGCGTACTAACCATAAATTACCCTTTCCTAATAGTGTGAGGTGGATTGAACAGTGAAATATTCCATACAATTACTTTCTATACTTTTGAGTGGAGTGTGTCATTTTGGAGTCATCTTTACAACTATAAAAATAACAGATCTCTGAAAAGTGCACCTGAATTATTTTTTAATAAAACCTCTACAGATATGAGGACTACCATTTAAAAAGAAATATGTTTTACAGAGAGAAAATTGACCTATAATCTCATGTGGGGTTGTTGTGCCTGTGAAGACACATTATACCACACCACACCACAGACTTTGCTCTGACACCTGCGAACAATGTGAAAACGAATGAGAACCATGACAGCTTTGACACTGAAGAGCACCATGTGATGTGAGGTGAGACAATGTTTACACCATCTATCACCCTCTCAGCAAGTAAGTGCAAATTAGCTAAGGCTGCTTGAATTGATTTCTGACCACTAGGGGGCAGAAGACCGCAAAAAACGTCTAAAAGTGACACTAATCAAGGGCAAAGCTTGTAAACCACCGACAGTGTGTATGTAGTTCCTCTTGGAGTAACTTAATACTTAGTATTCTGTCTGAGCAGTGGTGTGTATCTTTAAAGTGAACCCCCTTAAGAAGGACAGAGTGCAGCAAACACAGCTGGACTGCACATGTGGATATTGGCTGGTCTCATTAAGCGGATCAATAAATCTTCAGAAAGCCACAATGTGGTTTCAGGCAAAGTAGGGCTGAAGTCAGAAATCAATTATTACAGCTGTCATAATTCTATCAAAGGCTGCAATTTGTCTAAATTCCAATAATCAACCATATGGAAAGAAATATAGGGTTTCCTGTCTTTACATGCCTTTAATCTGATTTGAAATCCCGTCCACTTGCATGAAAAAATACGCTCAATTTATGAATGATATGAAACAAAAAGATTTTAAAAGAAATACCTTTTGACCTCCGTGAGTTGGCCGTCTACTTTTTCTAGATTTTTCACTTTTGAAATGCAGATATGTTCCCATATGTCGCTGCACTGGTACCCTCTTCTTGTAGATGTCTCTCTTAAGCCTCCCTCCTTTCCCGTCTTCGTACATTTCCTCTCTTCTCATTTCCCTCCTCCCCGCATGTTGCGTATGTAGTCTTTGACAGTGTTTTCAACATTAGGAACGGCATAATTTTGTGCTGCATAGATTCCTGTACATGTTCCTATGGCAACACCCACCAATGCTGGAGAGCGTAGCCTCGCCACAATGTACCCAGCCAGAAAACCCTTCAAGAAAGGAGAAGCCAGGACACTGCCTCCCTAGGGAGGAAAGGAGAGGTAAGATTAGATGGGGTTTTATATTTTCATCTGCTCAACAGCAGTTTGTATGTGGATGTGTGAGCCTTACTGCAGGAACCCCAGCCTGTATCTCATCCTCCATCCGCCTCTGGATGTCTTCCAGCTGGTCCCTCAGATCCACCAGGTCCTTGAGCTGGCCAAGAGGATTCTGTATATGCATGCATCCACACACACACACAAATAAATAACATGCAAGTGTTGCTGACCAGGGTTTTCTAACGCAGCGCACATCTAGACATGGTAAAACAATGTGGCATGAAACAGACAAAATTATAAAATACACAAGAAAACAGTGTATGCTAGTAGATCTTATAAGTTAGAACAAAGCAGACCAATTACTGAACACGTTATTTACATTAGCACACCACTTTAATGACTGTAGTAGTTAGATATAGGCGACTAACTCACCTACATCACCTAAAAAACACTGTTTTAGGTAGACAGATATTCAGGCTGACATTATGCCTCTGTGCATGTACAGTTTTTCCTTGAACAGATGTAGTTTTCTACAATTTGAGAAGGTCCAAATACAGGTCACATGGCTTTATTCCTTCTCTGCAAACTGGTTGTCTCAACATGAGATAAACAGACTTTTACTAAGGCTAGCTATTAGGGCAGCTAATTTAGCTTTAGCTTAGTAGTTTAACACCACTTCATTCTTTATTTTAACAGCTCGTTAAAGTTTGTCGTGTTAGCGGCTCTGTAAGTGTACATACAACACATCCAATAAAAACTATGTTGATTATATTCACATGAATGTTAATAGGTATAAAAGACAGGTTAACTAGCCAAAGACTTGACACTTAAAGCTAACTAAGCTAAGCTAACCACTGGTGACTGTTGAATGACGCTGTGAGCTAGGCGGGTTGTTATGTTAATAAACTAACTCCTGACATCTACAAAGTTAAGTTAGCGAAGAAAGTTGAGGACACCGACCTTGTCATCTGCCATTGTTTCACTTGTTTTAGTGTTATTGCCACCCATGGAGCTGGTATCTCTTACTTATTCTTCTTCTTGTTGTATTCCTTTTGCTTCTACTTCCGACTCTTCTTCTTCTTCTTCTTCTTCTTCTTCTTCTTTGCGTTTTAATGGTGGTTGGCTAATCAGGTTATAAGGGCGTTACCGCCACCTACTGGACTGGAGATGGAGCAGCAGACAGGCACAGGAATAGACACATTTCTAAGTGCCTCAAATTTGCATTAAAGTGCAGTGCTTAAACGTATAAATGTAAGAGGTCCTGAGTTCAAATCCTGGATGATCCCCCATTTTATTTCAACCCAGCCCAGAAGGTTGCAACAAAACGGGAGTTTTAACCTCTGCCCTCCCATAGTTTTTAGACTTCCTTCAGAATAAGCTCTTATAACTGTCATTAAGGCATAATAGACATGAGGAAGTGCTCATAAGACTATCTTACTCAAAGTACAAAATGTGTGTGATTTCAAGGTTATGATAACGTTATGGACGAGCTTTGACACATTTTCCCACCAACAAAAACTGAATTTCAAGTTCCAATAAAATAGCCAATAACGGAGGTAGAATGAGTTAAATTAGAAAGTCTGTTGCTGCGACACTGGTGGTTTTATCCGTACACCCCACATGTTTTGAAAGTGCCGGTTGTCCCCCCGTATTGCAAAATGTTTGAGATCAAGCACTTTATCCTCCCATATGCTGCCACAAAATATCAACCTCAACTTTTTTTTTTGAACATTAAATCTACAGTGTAAAGCTCCACGCCGACTGAGAGGACGCTGAGAGGAATCAGTGTAATTGACTTGGGCTTCCTCCGTACAGACTGTGCTGCTTTTCACTCACTGGTGCAACAGAAGAGAGCGCAGCTGACGAGATCCTGAAAGAAAGAAAAGGAAAAGACTGAGAAATAAATTTGAGTAAATAATTACAGAGACAGACGGAGAGAGTGTCAACGAGGCAGCCAGCTACTCATTAATCAGAGCTGTTAAAATTGCACTGTTTTGTAAGCGCCACCGCAACAAACTGTACAAGGATTAAAAGGAGGCGCATTTGCCACCAGAAATTTGATAACACGGTTCAAGTGATTACATGGACTGAGTTTCATTTAAAAAACTGTGGCCCTTGCAGGTTAAATTAACATTTTAATTTTCCAGGGCCGATTTGCTAGAATGAAATGTGAGCAGTTACCGTTTCTGCAAACCAAAGATAAGTGCCACACCAGGAGCAGCACCCAAATGCACGGCTCACAAACAGTTCAGGGTTTCTCAAAAATCTTTACAGACTGGGCTTGGTACACAGGTAGTTATTAAATGGAGACAAACAGAGACAGTACAAAAAAACACCAGAAGGCTATCTCGAATGCAAGGCTGGAACGCTTGCACGGGCAATAAGACAGAAGAGAAGGGTACACACAGACTATATAGACAAGGAGAGGGAGGATAATAAACACAGGTGGGTGACAAAATGACAATGACGCAGGAGGTTAACACTCAAGGAGACTTAAGACAGGATGAGACATGACAATAAGCTTCAAATGTGCCAGCTGTACTGACGCTTCCACAAAAGGTGTCATGTCATGCTCACATAACATGTATGAACTGACTTTTATGTCGAGGAGGTGGCGAGGATGGTGGTGGAGTTACATGCAAGATGGTGCATGTAACCAAGCAAAACATGATATTTGAAGCCACAATGTGATTCTCTCTGATCCCCGACCAAGGAGTTGTTGTGCGTTAACCCAACCAGATCATGAGCACATAGCTGTGACAAGAGAAACCTTTTAAACTGAACTTAAAAGAAAGGTACAGTAACATGAAGTTTGTATAACGAAACAAAGATTTGACCTGGTGGTTTTGCAGACACATACTTTGTGATATATTCTGGTGACTGGGTTGTAATTCTAAGCGCTTTGACGAGGGGTCAAGAGTGTGATTTTGCTGAGACACTGTGAAAGTGAGAACAAATGGCAGCGCTTAGAGTCACAGGGGGCAAGAAGGAGCCTGAGAAAGATGGAGGGTGGAAGTATTAGAGAGTCAGCCGAGAACAGTGGAGTGATCGCCATCTGACAGAGAGAGAAGGAGGAGAGAGACAGACAGATACCGCAGGAGGAAAACTGTCTGTAGCTGAAAGGTCTCTGGACTTCACACTCATTTTAAAGGATTAATCTTGTCACACCACAAATGAACTGGGTTTCTTCCGCTGCGTGGCCACTCTAGAGGCCCTGTACATTTTTAATCCTCACATTCAGCAGGACAGATAGTCCATTAACCTTTCTTCATTCAGGATTATCACAGGACCAACCTGATGTGGACTAAAGTATTTAACGGCCCGTTCAAGCTGGAATCAAACAGTCTTTTGCCTTCTTTTTGCAGGAGATGAAACGCAGCTCGCGGACTCTCCCCGACAGCTGCGGCATTTAAGAGCTGGACGGAGCGATGGAGGTAAGGTGTCTCTGATCTTCAAAGCTGTTGATGGTTTAGGGGCCTTATTGATTCTGGCCGAGGCATATTTGGCTGACTAATCTTTGGATGCCACTGTAAAGGAAAGGTCACTGGCGCTTATGGTGCAGTCATCACAGTGATGTGCCTCGGGGAGATGCGGATCCACACGCAGCACTAACAGCAGGGGCAGAGTTCCGAAGACGCATAACAATCTGTCATAGCTTAAAGCAAGCAGAGGAAATAGAAACAAAACTGTTTCAGTGAACAAGGAAACAATACAGCACTAAACCGACTAAAACACCATCTATAATTCATAAAGACCGGCTGAATCTTTCCTTCTATATAATGAAAGAGATTTATGTGAAACCTCTGAGCAGTACTTGCACGGGTTGTTTGTGCAGATACAGCTATCATGATTCAAAGCATGGGAAAAGAAAGCCCCGTGCACATCAGTTTCAGGACATAAGAGGCTGCTAATCTGTTCTGCAGCAGACTTGGAGGACCCATTCAACATTTATTTCACATGTGAATGCAGAGGGGACATCTCACTGTCTCCTAAGTATGATTTCCTTCATGGGCTGCAAATCAGTAAAAGCAGGTGTCACGGGGCATTCGGCTGAGAGAAATGAGGCAGGCGAGTGGCTCTGATAAGCATCCTTGAGTGCTGTGTGATAAAGTATGCTGCTCGTATTGGATGTCACAAGCTCGCAAGGCATGTGCAGGTTTGCATCACAGTTTACCAGAGGTGGCAAACATACACACATTTTTTACTCAAGTAGAAGTACTGATACTTGTGTAAAAAAAAAAAAAAGACTGGTGAATTCAGCTCGTTTATTCGAGTGAAGGTAAGAAAGCACAGGCTCTGAAATGTACTCAAAGCAAAAAAGTAAAAATGCTTCCCCTCTGAAGGACATTTCTACAGGCCATTTATGTGCAAAGCGACTTATTAATGTAATTCAAAGACTGTTAAACTTTAAGATAGGATCAGTAGGATTTGTCCAAGCTGTTCGGAAACACACGCCAGAGAGATAAGTCGATTGTTGAGTCTCCTTCTCAGGATGTCAAATCCTGAAAAAAGTTGGGTTGGTAAAGCGTCCTGAAAATGAGAAAATGCAGGCAGAGGGCTCCGCAGATACCACCGGCACGACTTCTCTCCCACTGTTTCCACATTGTTACGTCTTTTACTTAATTTCCTATTGCTCAGTCTGCCATGCATGGTCTGCACTGATGCACTATGACATTGTTAAACAATCTGTATTTCCCCTTAGATGCATTAAAGCTGAAGTAACATGCATGTGTTGAAAACAGAAGGACTAAAAAGTGCAGGTATTTGTGTTCAGATGTCAAGTAAAGGACACTGTAAAGCACACTTGTACTTTGTTACTTCCCACCTCTGCAGTTTATAAAAATAACTTTACTCAAATATTAAAAAAAACATCTAATCTGATGCACTAAAGCTCTTGTCCCTCTTGTGCTGAGCTGTAATCAGTGCATTCTGTGTGATAATACATAAACACAGGAACAGTCACTTTAACAGGCCTGACAGCTGTAAGCAGCTGTGTTTATCAGCCTCTCGAAGCTCACTTACTTCTCTGAGGAAAGGAGACACTCTGTAAGAAGCAACTCGTTCCCCCGGCTGGTATGAGATATTATTGATTGTTTTTATCACTCTGTGTGTAAACAGATTGCCCCCAGTTGCCCCTCGCGTCAGACCTGACTTATGGTTTCATATCCTTCTGGCTGCTCGAGGAGATTTCTCTGCACTCCGCTCTGATGAGTCAGTCTGCCCTGCGCCGTGTTCGGCGTCGCAGCATGTTGTTATAGACAAGATGATCACTGCGCACGCTTTGTCAGTTTCTGTGCTGCATTGTTCAACAGCCAGTCGAACCTTGACTTCTGGAGATATTCAGCTCAGAGGTCACAACGCTGTGATGAAAGCTTTTCATTTAGAAGTCACAAAATGTGATGTTCCTTCTCCGCAGCTTAAAAACCTGAGAGCCTTGGTACGTGGCTCGGTGTTCTTTATGGGTTGAGTTTGGCCCGCGTTCAGACAAGTTCCCTCATTAACCTCAGCGTTCAGTATTCATCCCGCGTTCCCACTGATGGCTATGATACTGTACGCTCGGTGGGCAGGGAGAAATGTGATGGGCGTGCGACGGGGCTGAATCAGAGATCGTTTAAGCTTCCTCACGGGTTGGTGTGTGACTCAGCGTTGTTGAGACGGCGCCACCGGCAAGTGCATGTGCCACTTGAAAAAATTAGACGCAGCACTACGTTAATTAAAATATGGATTCTTTGTCCTCACTGAAGAGGCAAATAAGTGAAGCCGGGCAATGTTTACCAGCTACGTATGGCAGGAGAAATTGTGTTGGGTCCCCTCTTCGCCTCCTTCAGACAGTTTGTGCCCAGGACGAGATGATCCCCAAAGGCCCCTCCTGCAGATTTTTGTAGAGGTTACATATTATTTCAAGGCCCTTAATTTTAGCGCTGCTGTGTCAAACATAACTAGACTGTTTCTGTTTTCCTCAGAGTAGCAACTACCAACAACACAGAGCAAAACATGACTTTATTCATTACTTAGACTACATTTGTTGAAAGCATGGCAAATTATGCCATGTTGAATGATTTTTATCTTTTTCAGGACAAAGTGTGGATGAACTTTTCCCACCATGCCAGCAGATAGTAATAATGGTGCTGCTGACTGGTGGACTGTGTCGGACGGAGGCTGAACTCCACAGACGCCCCCTGAAAATTTGACAGCACCCTGAAAACTAACTACCTACATTACCATTACGTTTCTCCTCATTTAGTTCTCATTGTCATCGGAACACCAATTTATACTTTTCATATAATAGGCAGAGCGTATTTGAGTTTGAGGTATTCTGTTGCTGACTAAAAGCATTTCACCAGAGTCGGTGCATGTGCAATTAAAATGGATTGTTTCCATTTCAAAGAGTAAGGGTGCACTGGCTTTTTTCCACTAATGATTTCACCGTTTCCGTGTGTGTGTGTGTGCGTCTGCAGCATGTACGGGTAGGCCTAGATGCCAGTTATAAGCCAATTAACGTTTTTTAAGCTCTGTTGCCTCGCTGGCAAGCCTTGGTGAGGGAGGAGAGGTACTGCAGCTCCACTGCACCACTCTGCTCTGATGTGCCACGGTGTGTGTATGTGTGTGTGTGTGTGTGAGGTCTGTCTGTGCATGTGTGTCGTGCATATGTGTAACCAGGGATGGCGCCCTGCCGACAGGGTCACGGGGAGCGAGCAACAGGGCTGAGAGAGAGGAGAGAGAGTTGGTGGCGAGACGGAGAGAACAGGACTGTACATGTTGGCAACACAGAGGGAGGAGATGAGCGCTGTGCAGGGAGGAAGAAGAGTTTGGGAGAGATATAGGTGTGGGTGTGTCCGTTTGCTCCGCCGGGTTCACTGGTGGCTGTTTTACTTTGAGGTATTTCCTTCATCTGTGACGCTGCAGCTCTCCCTGCTCTCTCCTTCTACCTCTTTCTCTCCCCCCCTCCCTTCTCCTCTCTCCTCTCCTCTTCCTCAAGCATACGCTCCCACAACCGGGGGAAGCCTGAATCGGTGGAAGTCCTCATCAGAGTCGTCTGGTCTGCTCAGAGCCGAGTCTAACAGGTCTGTGCGTGGCTAAAAAAAAAAAAGTCCAGCTCAGCTCAGCAAATATCAAAGAAATCATCATGAGGAAGTGAAGCCCGGCTTGTCTGGAGGCACGTTGGGAGAGGATTTCCTCCTGCCTGTGGATGTTTGCCAGCAGTGGTGAAGACTCCTGCTCCTGCTTAATGAAGACAGGGGTAGGAAGGCAATGAGAGCTTTCTGGTGATGCATTTGAGGAATGTAATGCTTGAAAGTCAGGTCTTGTGTGTTCAAGGAAAAAGGGAAGGCGAGGCTGATGCTGAAAGTTGTGTTTTTGCATACTGAGTGTTCGTTCAGCATGTGCAAAGGAAATAAAAGGTGCCGCCAAGCTGTGTTTGCACGATGAGTCCCAAAATGGAAGAGTTCGACGGGAGATCAACAAGTTAACTGATATTTTCACCAAGACTGAGAGACCACTGTACCCACCACCCGCTCATCCCTCTCACCTATATGGAGCTACGAGGGATGCGCATGCCAATGGGCGGCCAGGACTTGAGGGGTCAAGGGTTAGGGCTCGGCATCCCATCCGCCGGGGCGCCAGTCAGTTCCATAATAACGGCGGTGCGGCAGCAGGACTACTCAGCCAGCGTGTGGCTTCGCAGGAGGGAAAAGCTGGAACATGTAAGTTCTGAACGCTGGAGCTTGTGTCTGAGAAACAGATGGAAGGAGGCTGAAACGCTGTGGGCAAAAAGCACAGAGCTTTCCAAATGTTGGGCCCTGAGTCATTCAGTTAATGTATTCAACAAATACTTCTCTGCGTAACAAAGTGCGAAATCCTTTACTTAAGAGGCAGTGATAACAGTATCAGGAAGTTGTTACTTTTTATATATATATATTTATTGAAATATTTTTCATGTGTGGCTTTGGGTTTTAAGCTAGTATGATGGTGCCAAACTGGTATTAGAAGAAAGAGGTCATCTAGATGCAAAAATGAAAGCCACATTATGGAGAAGTTGGCCCTTTGTGCGATTTGGCAGTCCTGACAGTTGTGTAACATGTAACATGTATGGATCCTACCCTCTCACTGAAGTTACATAGTGCAGAGAGAAGTGACAGGTCGGAGTGGCTGAGACAGAGACACCATTCACCTTATTACAGGACACTGTACCATAAACATGATGTGGAAGCTTTTATTTCACATAATGTTGCTTTGACTGTTTCAGGATATTAAAGTGTAAATTCTTTGATAAAAATGAAAAATAACTTGGTAAAATGTAGCTTGACTTTGGATGATTTGCACCAAATCGTGATCATATCTGAGAGGAAATGGGTTTTTCGGTGACTTCATTGTATGAATATTGGACCTAAGCCTGGACTGGTATTAGAGGAAATAAGTCGTCTCATGCTAGTGCTGGAAATGATGGTTTGATTTGGAGTAACTGCGAGACAAAATTAGATCTTTGGCATAAAATCTGGGGGCTTTGAACATTTTTCACACAGAGATGATAGTCCCAGTTGTCCGGAGAGCTGAAAGAGTTTGCGGATTAGATGGATTGCCCGGAGTGGTCAACATTTTCAGCCATTTTTCAAGCTAAACATGTAAAACACTAGATGGTTCAAGCATCTCCAATGAGAGGTATTGCTGCTTCTGTCTTTTTTTTACATCGTTGCCTATTGAAAATCTTTGGTTTTGCACTTGAAAATCTAAAATTGGGACTTGAAAACTGTAATTCTTCATTGCGTTCTGCCTTTTTTTCTTTTTTTTTGACAATTCCCCAACTGATTAAGATAACAATCATTAGTACACTAATCCGGAAGTTGGCATACCATGGAGTATATTTGTTGAGTCCCATTCAAACTGAATTGAGGAACTTCAGCAAGTGCAGGTTTCTAAATGTTGCATGCTGTCGGAGCTTTCCTGTGGCAGCGAGCTTTAAACTCTGCTCTTTAAACTGCCTTTACTTTTATGTCAGTGTGACATCCAGCAGTCACTTTAGTTTTCTATTTTAAAAAAAAGGAGTTATCAGGTCCTTTGGTGCCTCGTTGCTTGCAGGTAAACAATATAAGCATTCTACAGAGAGCTTCTCGGTGAAGAGATTTGGCGTCGGGGAAAACAAATGGAAAAGGTGTGTGTTGAATATTTGATGTTGGAGGGGGAAACAGTGCCACGTCCAGAGAGCTGCTTTCTAAGCCTGTCTGCATAACCAACCAGGATGATGAATCAGCCTGTCCCCTTCCTGCAGACTCACACACGCATATACAGACAGTGCACACATTCACATTAAACGCACAGACGCACACTTACTGTAAGTGTGTTTTTTCGCAGATACAAGACCACACACACGCAAAGACAGGCTATTTTTTCTCGAAAGTCGCTTAGAAGACACACTCACGCACACAGTCGATGCAATCTCTCGCCTGAAGGACAAACACAAGCCCTATAGTCGAGTTAACAACACTGAAATTCTTGATAAAAAATGTTCAAGTCTGTCTTGGTGCTGCTCTGGACTGATCTAACGCCCAGGATGTGTCGCCAACATCTGACTGATTTGATTTCTCCTCCCACCATCTAAGTAGGAGGAGAGGGACATCTCATACAGAGTGCTTCAAGGCACATGGAGTGTCAAAGAGGCGCAAATCGATTCACAAGTTCAGCATCAACTTGTCAAACTCTGAGTCAGTCCCGGGTCTCCGGAAATCCTGAAGTAAAACACCGCAAACAGATGAGCACATACTCCATCTCATTTAATTATTTCAGTCTAAACTAATTACCTATTCGAGCCACATTTTCACTTGAAATATAGATGCATATTTCCTTTTCAAGGATAACCAGGCAGGGCTGTTTGAATATGAAACACTTCTTGTTAATAGTTGCAGTCAGGAGTTATGGTGGATTACAAAACTGTAGGATTTAGACGTGCCAAGAGAGAAACACTTTCAAAATACATTTATGAGGACGCTCAGGTTGCCAAATCATGATCAGTGTGTCTGTGAGGCTTTGGGTGTAACTGCCAACAAACTAAAAGGTTCAAAGCCGCATCCATTTTAAAGTGATATTGTTCAGTGACAAAGTTAGTTGTCAGTACCTCTCCTATTAGTGGGTCAAGAAATGGTGAGAATCTGAATTATTTAGCCATCAATAAATAAAACATGGTGCTTGGATCACCTTAGAACAATTTAAGGAGTTGTTATAACAAACTATGACAGCCCATCCCATTCTAGGACGAGCCTCACTTGAGTGCCCTTTGCGGTGTGTGATTCTGTGACTGTCCCCATGCACAATAGAGAGAAAAACAAGGTAAAAACCCGACCGGTGACAAGCCCTGGAGAACGGCTACATCAAAATCTGACAATGCCAGACATGAATGACCAACATACCAGAATATGACTGTTGCTGGGCCACAATTTTTTTTACAACTATAGATACACAAGCGAGTGAAGGAAATGCTTCTGCCAAAAAAAAATATATTTACCACAAATTCTCTCTATCAGCGTTTTGCCCTTTTCGTCTTTGCTTTGCCACATTTTCAAAACACAAGAGTGATGCAGATGGATGACACAAGTCTCTGCCTGCCTCTGTGTCTTTATATATCGTAGTGCTATCAGACTTCCAACACACATGATGCCTGTGACTCAGTGTGACACGAGTGAACTTGTGAGATTGTCTTCTTGCCCAGCCTGCAGTCCCCTTTAAAGGGTCAGTGGAGGGGGCCTTGTGGTTCGGGGGGGGTGGTCATGCTGATGGAGTTATTATCTAGTAGCTATATCTGTGTGTTTTCTTTTTACTCGCCTCTCTTTCAGCTCATGTGCAGTATGGTTACTGAGGATGCTTTTGTAAATTATGTAAGAGCATCTAAATGGAATTAATACCTTCAGAAGTCTCTGGCAAGATGGCTGTATGTCAGCATTGTTTTACATGTTGTAGTCACTGGTGAGAGCTTATACCATTTCAGGCTTCTTTTGAGGCAATTACTGGATCCAAGGTGTGTTCACTGCTCACATAAGATGGAGTTAAAGCGAAGAAGACAGAAGCTTACAGCCACCCTGGGAGGCTGAGTCTGGATCAAAGACAGCGAGGTGTCCCAGATAACTTTTTAGGGTTGGCAGCTCAGTGTGGAGCTGTCCTTCCACACTGATTGCACTTTCAATTTCATGGTGGCTGTGCTGATGGATAGACCCAGGTCTCTCTGGTAACACTGGCCAAACTATATATTGGATACAAACTCGTCTAAGAGGCTTATCTAATCTCGTCTCACGCTGTTGGAGACTGAGGATCATGACAGTAAAGATGGTGGAGAAGAGAGTTAAGGACATTTGGAAGTTTTACTCTGCCCAAATGAAGCAATAAGGATCGATTAGTTGTTGTATGAAGTATTGATTATATGCTGTGACAAAGATCTACACACACTTCTTTATCCTCCAGTGACTCAGTTCAACAGCGAGGGGAAGTTTTACAGGGCATCACGATGATGATGCAAACGATGTAATTGCTATGTGTCTATTGAGGCTAAGTGAACAATAAAAGTTCAAAAGAATACATTTTTGAGACATAGATAAGACATAGTTTCTTAGATTTATTGGTATAACCGTGCAGATAGCTGTGTTCATAAAATCTCAAGCTAACAATAACCAGGAGAAATACTGACAAAGTAAGAACAGTGCCACAGCGGGCTAGTAAAAAGCCAAAGCCAGGAAAAAAGTTGGATAATTTAATAGAAAATGTAAATAATGCATAATAGCTTTCAGTTTCTTAAACCTGTAAAGCTTTGCAGGTGTTGATAAGTGAATGTTAACAGTGCCCCCAAGTACCAAGAGAACTAAAAGACCCGCTAAAGGTAATTATATTTACAGACGTATTTATTAAAAACACACTGATGAGCTTAAACTTAAACTCATGTACACATCTGTTCCCTAGACGATGGTTGAAGACGGCGGCATTAATGAGGCTCTGGTTCCCTCACGGAGTAACCACCTCTATCAGGAGGATTTGTAGGGATTAAATGTGGCGATAGGAAATCTTTTGTGGGAATTTCCTACAAGCTGAGCAAAGCTCTGCCGTTCATCCCCGTTATCTGATAAAGCACTTGGGGCTTTGTCTCCACTTTCACCGCAGCGCAGACCTGACATTTCAGTTAAAGACGAACATGTTGACAGACTCCTTTGATTGGTGTGTTTTATTTGACAGTTAGTCACCCTGAGCTCTGCAGCTTGAACTGTCTCTCAACACTTCAGCTCAGGCGTAAAGCAGCTCCCGCATTATGCTGTTAGACGGCTTTGATCTTTCAATGAGACGATCCAGTGCCATCGCTGGCTCTCGGACACAAAGAGGTGCATCACTGTCTCGCTTCCTCCTGTCGAGCCAGCGCGTTATCTGTCGCAGTGAAAATGCTTCTCTGGAGAGTGTGATTGGTTAATTACGTTTTCTTAATGGATCAATCACAGCGAGTTGTCTCAAACACAAAGTGAAAAAGGACACTCTTCAGTGCCTGCAGCGGCTGATTAAAATCAGGCAAGGTTCCACATGTTGGGAGTCTTTCCCTGCCCAATTTCTATTTACAAGGGTCCTTTTGCAGGAAGTGAGACAAAGAGAGAGATGCCTTTTTTTTCTGTGAGTGGAATATGGTGCTGGTGTGAATGCAGTTAGAAAATCTAGATGTTTATGCACCTTTGGCCAGAGGCTTGCTGTCGTCAATCACCCAGCATATTGCCATCATTGTGTTTAATACTAGGCACCAATTAAATTGATGCTTGGGGTGTTTGGCTCAAGTTGTCAAACAAGACAGCTTGGCTCACATTCAGCCTCGCTTCACTCACTTCGGCAGCAACTTAATGTTGTGCCCAGGCTTCTGCCTTTAATTAAAGCTTTCCTCGCTCCCTTCTGTTTGCTCCCCGAAAAAATGTGTGGTGCTGCAGCTGTTGAAGACACATCAACTTGATAATTCACTCACTGTCCATCTGCACAGACATATCAGCTGAGCCAAGTCGTCAAATTGATCACATGGATCCACCGATTACTGCTTTTCAGTCATCTCGTGGCTAATTGCCGTCCGCTGCGGAGACATAATCATCTTTGAATCACTGCGTATTGGACTCATGGTGTCTCCACTTGAGGCACAAATCCATTTGTAGTGAAGTTGGTGCCAAGCGACTTGTCAGAGACAAAACTCTCTATTTTAAGTTCAAGTTTCCTCAAGCAGCACAGACTTTTCTGCGCTTTCTACACCCGGGTGGAGATGTGCGACGACCACGACAGGTCCTCTGTGATGCTGATTCCCAGGAACATAAAACTGCTCACCCGCCCCCTCTCTGTTCCACTGATATAAAACAGGAGTGTGTCTATGCTTAATTTTTAACTTTGCATTCTGATGCAGGTGTTGCTGTTTTCACTGTGTGAAGACTGAGTGGAGGGCAGTGGATGTGTCATCCTGCGTAGATCTTGCTTGTTCTGAATGCGAACTGGTGAGAGTCCAGGCTGGCAGGGATGCTGTTTGTGATGTGCTGGGAGACTGGTTTCTCCAGCATAGTTTTAACACTGTATTGCAGTTGTACACAGCTACAAGGACATCTGTAAGTATTTGTTAATATACATTATGTGTACACAAAAGGGGTTATAGTATATACACTTATATCTGCTTCTGACGACATTATAGTGGGTACAAGTCATTTATTCAATGGAAACATGCTACTTAAAAGGGATGCCGTTCCGCTCTCCATCCCTGAGTAATAGAGAGTGCAGGGCCAGAGACTAAATATGTTAGTCAAGTCTGCCTGACTCATTGATTCTTGCCTGGGGTACATTTTTGCAAGTTAGAAATCTATGGCCATGACCATGTCTCTGAAATCCAAGCAACCGAACTGTGCTGTGTTTTGATAAGTCTCTGGCGCTGTCCTTGGTGCTGAAGTAGCAGACGGATTTTGTAATTGCACCTTGTTCCCTTAGTTGTTCATCTTAGGTCCAAAATTATCAAAACGTTTTACTATACAGTAAATACCTAATTCTATATTGTATTGAAGCTGAATACTTTATAGAGTGGCTGCGTCATCTTCATGATCAAACTCACAAACTGTTATTCATTCACATTATGTTCAATTGTGTTGATTTTTGAACGTTTTCGACTTAAAATGTTGCATATTGCACCTTTAATACACATTCATACTCACACTTAGACTCCATACACGAAGCTTTGTATAATGTTAAATCTCTTAAATAATTGAGAAAAGAAAAGCACATAGCAACTCATCCACTAGATCAGAAATAAAAGAGGGATGGAGAGCTCTCTACAAGCACATCAAGCTCTCTACACTCCAGTATGTTGTCTCACTTTGTGAAAAAAGAAGATACTATCTGAAGAAAAGGGTATTTGGGCAGTATGTTATTTTTTGTCTATTGTCGTCGTGGTGACACTAAAAATCATCTCCTCCCATCTGTTTATCAGAATTTGGATTAACAAGTTATTGTCCATTATGTTATCCAGAGGCCCCTGAGATCGGTGCACAGACAGCCATTCACAGTATGTTGCATGCAGTGATTGGCTCCCATTTAAACCTCAACAACAGCAGAGGGAGCTGTTGTGTAATGTTTTATTGTGTGCCTCTGTTCACATGTTGGACTGTCTGTGTGTAGGTGTGTGTTATACATCCATGCTGTCAGCTCCTCATATGTGAGCTTTTTAATCTCTCTCATCTCATTTACTTTAATTGCCCCCCCTCCCCTTTTTGTCTTTGATGTTTCTTTTATTATCATCTCAGACTCCAAACATGTTGCCTCTCTCTTCACACACACACACACACACACACACACACACACACACACACACACACACACACACACACACACACACACACTCAGCCACATGCTGAGACAGATTAATGGTTAGAAATCCACTGGAAGCCATAGCCATGCCTTTTCACGAGGTGAACTAATTGGGCAATTAGCCGAAACTCATTAGAGTCGGTCGACGTCTTCGTATAAGACAAGTTATTTTAGTTGAAGAAGTGTTGTGTGATTGTGATCGTGGGGGGGCTCACTGATTTGTGAAATCCATATGTCAGCAAAATGTCAGAGGGATTTAAACCTGGCGTAACATCTGTGTGATACAATCTCTGCGTACTCTGTAAAGGAGCTCCGGCTTGCAACACTGAACTCAGGGCTGAGGTTTAATAGCATTTGATAATAATAATTTAATATTCCCTTCAGCTTCTCATGTATTTAATTTCACAGGAGAACAATTCGCTGCGAAATTTTCTAATATTGGACACTTAGTACACTCCGCTGAGAAATGTTCAATAAAGCCGCTACAGAGTGTGCTATTAGATCACAATACCATTGTGCTGGGAGGGATCTTCTCGTGCTTTATTACTCGCCGTCTTTATTGCAAAGTCTCCGCTTTAAACATCTGAGCAGTGATGTGTATCCGGTTTCAGAGTGTTTGCTGACTGTGTGATGATCCATGAAAAGAGACTCGTTGGTTCTGAGCTGTCAGGTCAGAACGTCTGATGTGAGATTACTTCCTGCCAGCGGGGAGTCTAACGTATTCTCCACAATATATCTGATGCTTTTAGATGCAAACTAACAAATATTTTGGGTCGGAGCTCAGTGATGCTTTGACTGGTTTCCCTAATCAACCTGATTACCAGGCTACCATTCTGACTGCAGATGTAACCGGATGGACTCATCTTGATGAGGTACTGAGAAGTCATCCAAATCATACAAACATAAAAGGCTAAATCTAGGATCATTTGGTCTAGCAGACACCTCTGCTGCAGACTATGAGCCGTAGCCTCACATTATGGGAAATAGGCTTATTCAATTTCTTTATGAGAATGAGATGAGGATCAACACTGCTCCCATGTCTAAGCTGAGGCCAGGAGGCGATTAGCTTAGCTTAGCAATTGACTGGTGTATCTGATTTTGCCGTGTCGGTGTTGTTCAATCATAATGACTGCTTATATAACAGCTGTCAGGGTGCAATTTATCAGCTGATGTGGAGTCATCACAGAGTACAGGAAATGATTCTCCTCACTTTGATTTTACGATTGGCATTAACAATCTCCAACACAAACGACCAGCCCACATATTACATATATTAATGTGTGCTAAGTGTTCTGAGTTTAAGCCTCATCATCTTCGAAGGACATCTCAGTCTTACCATAGCAATCCAGTAGTTGTTGCTGCAGTCATGGCTTACTTTTAATGAATATATGTCCTCGGTCTCAAGAGGCAAGATAAAAGTATGTTCCCCTTTAAGACAAAGGGTCCTTGCAGCGTGACCCATAAAACACCATAACAACCACCTTCAGTGGAGTGAAAAGATTTCGATCTGCACCCGAGAGAGATGTCAAAGCTGACCTTGGAGCAGTCTTACATTTCTTGTTCTAACTCTTTGTAGTCTGCAAGGTTGTGATATAAAAACAGAAATATATGGCAGGGGGGAAATTATGTTATAATTCCAAACTTTATTTTGTTTTCACACAAGTTCAGCAAAGTAAAAACAGCTTTGATTTGGTTAGTTTTAGGTTAAAGCAGCTCTAACATTTGGTTGACGGTTTGGGGAAGTAATCAGAGAAATGTAAGCTAATGTCAACAATGCAATCGCAAATTTCAGCTGGATCTAAGTCATCAAGAAATATCAGCATGTACATTCCATCACTGAACAGCAAATTGTTGGGACTTTCTTACACTTAAACATGACAGAACATTTTGTGCTGTAACTATGAATGCAGTCTCGTCTTCCAAGTTCCAAGTGCTTGATATGTTTGTTTTAACAAATGCAGTATGTGTGAGAAAAAGGGAGCAAAAGACAGCGAGAAGTTTTGCGGCATCTGTCCCATCCCTCCAATTAGAGTCCGTTTCTTGTCCTCCCACCCCTGAGACCCCGCGCTAACGTGATTTTAAAACCACTGGTGCATTTCCTGTCAAATTACCATATGGTGCGGATAGATGTTCAGTTTGCACAAGGAGGGGAAAACACATCAAGCAGCCTGACGTTAGTTGGTGCAACTCTTTTCCAGGCTGCCACTTTCTGACAGTAAATCCCACAGGAGCTGTGTAACTGCTACACACGGAGACACACACACACACTGAATTTTTTGTTCATAATCATTTAGTAAAATCCGATGGACTTTAACATAATGCCATGAATACTAAATGAATCAATCACTCCCAGGAGTTTTCGGCTTTGTAATGTAGTGTTTTGTGGCATCTGTCGTTTTGCGAGACGCTGAAGTGAATATCATTTGTGCTACACATCTTAGTTTGAGATGTGGTCCGCTACATATAAACAAAGTAAAGCAGTATGAAATTGTGCACCTTTAAAGCTAAATTCACCCTGAAATGAACTCTATACCATGTGTCAAAAAGGTGCCCAGGGTGTGAAGGAGAATGGGTTGTGCAGGAGGACGCTGACTTGGTAGGAGGTTCACATCTTTAGTTATCAAGAAAAATCTAAAGATATGCATTTGGAGTCCAGCTGGTGGTTGACAGGTAAAAACAAAAAAAATCATCAGCATGCCGCCCGGCTTCTAACAGTGCTTGCTGACACCGACCAGAGGGAGGCAGCAGCTTGACCCTTAATGAAGCCCAGCGTCTGACAGCTCCTCACCTCCTGCCTGAGGGCACAGCAAAGGAATGCTGGAGCTGTTACCCGAGGACTCGCTGTGAAATAACCTGAGCTAGCCAGTTGTTTTACACAAACACACACACACACACCAAACTGCCAATATAAAACAGTACCAAGTGAAGACTCCACCGTTCTTTGTTGTCTTCAGTGCCATGTCAGCTAGAAAACTCACATTCCTGCAGTTATGATAATACGATCGCTTCTCCAGATGGATGTCAGCGATGAGTGCATCAGTGACGCCTGTGACGAACACAAACACCAGTTTTGTTTTGTTGTAGTGTGGAGAAACTGACATTTCCCACACTTGGAAACATCAGCATGTCAGAGTGAATGAAAGATTTATTTTCACACTGTGAATCTGTAAAATAGGCACTATGGCGAGAGCTTCCACTGCCTGTAGAAGTTTGTGTGACGATACTCTAAATCTTTATTTACAGTCAGTTCTTTGCAAATGTCACAACCTAGTGTTACCTTCCGGATTGAAGAAACTCATCTGATGAGGAGCACAATGATACACAGAGAGCGATATTTTCATTTTCATTCAGAGGCAGGTAGAAATGCTATTGAACGAATGACTCAGCCTCAGGAAAGTGATCGACTGATATTGATCAAACCAACTTTTATGGTTCTCTTAAAGGTTCTTAACGGGACATGTAGATGCACATTATACATTAATCAAGCGTGAGCGAGATGAATGTTTTAGGAGTCAAGGCCCGCTTATAAATCTACCTTTTGGCATTTCTGTGCTGATAAAAAGTCAAGATGATTAACATGGAGGTCGGATACACGTTTATTAATAGCCTAAACGAATGATTTCCATGACTATATTCCTGTCACCTTTTGTTGAAATAAACAAGAAGAATGTCCACGATACACACGACCAGTTCCGCTAATTGGCAAGTACAGCAATCTTAAACTTTAGCTGAAGGTCATCCTCGTCGTCTTGAGAGTGATTTGTGGAAGCTGGCCGGGTAAAGTGTATGTTACAGTAGCTTAATGGTGTTTGTTTATGGGCTTTTATTGCCAGCCAACGCAGTATAGTTGTACTAAGTGAAAGTAGTAAACCGCAGGTGGAAACACCATCAAAGACATTAAGACAAAGTATTTATAAGGGTTTTAAAGATGTAAACAACTAATATCCTCTGCTTAGTGCTGTGCTGCCCTCCTCTAAATATATCTGCTGCTGCTGCTGCCCACATTTACATTCAGAGTGTTGCCTACCAGCCTGATGAGTTATACCAGTCTGTTACTGTATTTCCATAGTACAATGAGACTGGATGAAATGGTGCTGATACTGAAGAAAGATAACTGACTGTTGGCAACCTGGGATGAGACTGTAATGATGTATGTTTACTCAAGTACGGGACTTACACTCAGTACAACTGTGAGGTACTTGTACTGACAATTGATGTTTGTTTTGTCCCCACATTTATTTGATAACCGGAGTTACTAGTTAGAACATTACTTTAAGGGTTCTTAAAGGGTAACTCCACCATTTTTGCATATTTCACACACAAGTGTGTTTGCAGTTCTTGGGGAAATGTGAAAAAAGTAGTAGGAATCCTTTTGTGGTTTCAGAGGGAGCTGCATATATTCTGATAAACTGCCTCCAGTGATGTCACTCAGTGGCTCAGTTGCATTGTGGGTCATGTAGGCACCAGGTTTTGGAAAAGAAGGATCATGTCTGTTGTATGAATGTGAATCATCTATTACCAGTGGACTTCTTTTACCCTCAATGCAATCTTCTCTTCTCTTCTAAGTGTAATAGCCCCCTCTGTTGGCCATCCTGTGCCATTACAAAGCTGCAGGGCAGGCTGACTTTAAAAGATTTAACATCCTTACCCCTGTATGTGAACAAGAGCTGCACTGCATTTCAATGCGCTGCCAATATTGCCTGTGCATACTAAAATGTGTGAGATTCACTTTACAATATCTGCTCTTGACATTACACTCAGATTCACTCTTGAGCATCTCATCCTGTGAGATGCAGCTTTCTGTCCGAGTGGCACCTACTGCATCACATGTGATCAGAGGAGAGTAAAACAAAATACTAAACAAGAATGTAGATGTAAGGTGAAAATGTACTCTATGTTAATGACAGTATGAATGTGCGTTTAATGTCCTTTTACTTGTGCACCAACAAGATATTTCCCTGTATATTGATTGTTTTTCTGATTAAATGTCTAAAACAAATTAATTTAACAAGAGCAGGAGCGGCTCACCATCATGCACTGCAGGGTGAGACGTCAGATGGCAGATCAAGACAGACGAATGGATGGACAGTAAGAAAGCTGGACCATGTATTTATTCTCCCCTCCCTCCTCACTTACTCTCTTTCTCCCTCTCTTTCTGTGTCTATATAGGAGAACAGGGAAATGTGAGCTTTCTATTAGAGATGGAGGGTGGGGGATAGAGGGAGGGAGGGAGGGAGGGAGGGAGGTGAGGGGGGGTTAGAAGGAGGTGGATGAACACGCGATAGGGTGGGAGAGAGAGGAGAGGAGGAAAGTGAGACGAGAGGAAAAGGGAGGACAGGAAACATAGAGAAGAGGGGGAGAGGAGAGGAGAGCCAGATGATACACCAAAAGTGTGTATAGATAGATAGATAGATAGATAGATAGATAGATAGATAGATAGATAGATAGATAGATAGATAGATAGATAGATAGATAGATAGATAGATAGATAGATAGATCATGTTAGGTGTGTCCTCTTTAGAGTTCTCATTCATATAACAGGCAGGAGGAGCGGCACTTTTCCTCTCCGACACACACTCATCCGACACACATACACGTGCATTTACAAACACCAACACACACATTCTTCGCTGCGGAACAGGACCGACTCCCCTCCTCTGTGACTACCAGAGAAAGAGGGGAAGCGACAGATTTTATAGATCACACACACACACAGAGACACACACACACACTCACACTCACACTCACTCACTCTTGGTGTTTCTGTCATCACACACACCCAGAAGAAAAAGCACATGTTTCAGGGTGGACTAAAGAGGGATGCATCATGAAGGTAAGCTGTGTTTACTATGGATTTTGTTTAGTTTTCTGTCATTCTGCCATCACTGTCTATCTATCAATCTATCTATCTATCTATCTATCTATCTATCTATCTATCTATCTATCTATCTATCTATCTATCTATCTATCTATCTATCTATCTATCTATCTATCTATCTATCTATCTATCCATCCATCCATCTATCTATCTATCTATCTATCTATCTATCTATCTATCTATCTATCTATCTATCTATCTATCTATCTATCTTGTCTTGAACTAAGAATAATGTGCTCTCGACCTGTGTGCTGTAAATGACAAACTGATACTGTTTCTCTCTCCAAGTGTCAGATGTTCTGACTGTTCTCTGGCTGCAAGTGCTTCACATCCAAGTGGCTTTTTAACTGCGAGTGTCTGTGTGTGTGTGTATGTGTGTGTGTGTGTGTGTGTGTGTGTGTGTGTGTGTGTGTGTGTGTGTGTGTGTGTGTGTGTGCGCGCAGAGAGGGAGTGTTGAATACTGTATACTACCTGAGCTGTAGGTGTTCTTGCATATTGTGGCGTGTCTCAAAGATTCAGAGTGAATCATTTACAGATTGTATGATGGGAAGTGGCTCAAAACTCATCTCCATGTTCCCCCGTATGTGAGTCCATGCATGCCCGAGAAATTCTGGAAGAAAGTGCTGATATTGACTGTTGCACAGCTGATAAACATGCCTGCAGGGAAATATCACACGCAACCAACCTTGTAGCAACAGCAGCAGCAGCATCACAGCTCCCTTAATACATGATGTGCCTATGTAGCGCATCTCTGATGCCAGGCAGAGCCTGCAGGACTTTGAGTGATAGATTTTCCTTTTGTTTAGTGGTTCATTTGTAAATGAGGAGATCAATATGTTTACCACATGCACAAACCGTGAATTATTTTCAGAAATCCACTATCTGTAGCTGCTTATCCTGCGGTTGGTCGCAGGGGGCTGGAACCGATTCCAGCTGACTTTGGGCGAGCGGCGGGGTACACCCAGGATATGTTGCCAGTTCATAACAGGGCTGGCATCTGGAGACAAACAACAAGGAATTTAGTGTAACCAATAAACCTAACCTGCATGTCTTTGGACTGTGGGAGGAAGCCAGAGAATTGGCAAATATAGTAAAATGTGATATCTAGGAGACAGGTTTGCGATATCGGGGTTGTGTGTTGGCTGATATACTGGAAATTATGCTAAGAATAAATAAAAATACAATGAAACAAGCTGCTGTGTGTAATAAGTACAAAATATCTGCCAATGGATTGAGTGAAAATTGAACTTTTCTTGTTGGTTTGTCTTTTTTGTGGTGCATTTAGAGATTTTTTGACTTGAAAATAGACAAATATATACTGTAAATTTTAAAAGTCAGGGGAACCGATTACCTCAGAAATACCAAGTGAAGTCAACAAGTAGTTTATTAGTCTACTTCACTTGGCAATTTTGAGGTGATTGGTTTCCTCGTCACTTTTTCAGATTGTACAGTGTACTTTTGAAGTAACATTTTTGAGAAATTGCAACACAGAAATGCAGAAATATCTTTGAGGTAATTCAGAAATAGTGTTAAATAATTTCAACCAGACTGAAACAAAAAAAAACATTTTTCAGACTGAAAATACAGACTTTGCAGATCCTTGTCATAAATGACTGATATCAGATGATATCCCAATTTATTTTATTTTATTTTATTTACCTAATATCAATATATCAAGCATATAAAAGTTGAAAAAAGTTATCTATGCTTGTTTTACAAGTCAGCATACCTTACAAATGAGTTTGTGTCACTTTGACTGATTGATATGTAGTAAAAGACATTCTTAAAAATGCAAAATATCCGTTGAACTGAACACAAGAGTTCTAAGTTCATAGCCAACTGTATTGTAACACAACTCAAATACCCAACCAGAGGAAGATCTCCCAGTTTCACCTCACTGTGAACTGATCAGCTGTTTTAGAATCAATCACTGATCGGTCAAACGGTCATGCAGATATTGGCTATTTTACAGCTATGAGATAATCTTGGCTGACTATAAATCAGCTCAAGACCTTTACTGTAAAGTTTCCTTTTGCCATCCCTTCTTCTCTTTTTCTGCCCTCCTCTATGATTCTTCCTCTTTGTCTCTGTCTCTCTCTGTCTCCTGTTCCCATCAGTCTTTCCCCCTGGATGCACAGAGCACCGCCTGACAAGTGAGCTACTCGGCCAAAACAGGCTGGCCAAGTCTGACCCACTACACTTAGACTGTCTGTCTGTGGGGAGGTGGGAGGTGGGAGGAGAAGCGGGGGGGAGGTATAGTGATGGAGATGGAGAGAGATCAGAAAAGACAGAGTTCAGAAGGAATGGGAGGAGTGGGATGGATGTAAGGAAAAGAAGGTTATAAAGAGAAAATGTGGTGTGGCAGAGAGCAAATAGTTCTTCTGCAGCATCAGTATGCTGGACACACACACTCCCATATCAGTGCACATGCAAACACACACACATACACACACACACACACTTCTGCAAACACACACTTCTGCAAACACACAAACAGACCCAAAAGCCATCAGAGCATGGTGCTAGGCGCCAGCAGACAGTAGAGGCCAAAACACCTGAAATGGTATCCATGGCAACCAGACTGCTGGCTACTGCATGTTAGTCAAAAGCAGTGGGACAGATTCAGAGTCAGAGCATCCGCTGTGCGTGATATTTCTCCAGTGACGGGTCATTCTGGCCACATTGAAGGTTAGAGTTTGGATCAGCTGAAGTTCAGAGTTAAAGCAGGCTGAATGTTGTATCTGTTCTATCTTGTAGACTGTTGTATCTTACTTCCTGCCTCTCTCTCTCTGACATTATCTGCTGCCATTCTCATGGACACACAACATGTAGCAGACTCTGCTAAAAAAAAAACTATTTTGAACTGTGCATCAAGAACAAGCGATTTGTTCCTGGTACAGATTGTTCCTGCATGCCTCTCTGTGGCCATTTAGGCACTTAACATTCAGCAACAACCCACAGTAATGCCAGTACAAAGCACAAATATTCCAGCTAAGTGCCTTTTTATTGAGCTGCAGATCCAGATTCAGATGCAAATAAATCTGCTTTAACTGAGCAATTTGTAAGATCCTCAAAACATGAACTGACTTTATCAACAGAGTGTGAGGTTGGTGATGTTATGTCAAAGGAGTCTATGCTGAGCGTAATACCACTTTGTACCAGCATGGGGCTACAGTCCGATAGCTCCTGTAGTTTCAGCTGGCAGATACTGTATATGACAACTGTTAGTGTTAAGAATTCACAAAATAAACTCAAAAATGTCTTACTTACTAAACAGATACAACAACACACCTTCTGATTTCAAGTTCATCAAACTTAATTGCCTTGTTCACTCATCATTAAACACACTTCATTCAAACTCGACATGAACGCAATAAAACCCAACAAAACCGTTGTGGTTTGTCTCGCCACAGTCACCTCTGGTTTGATCGAAATACATCCTCAATTCACAGAATGAGATCTGTAAATATTCCAGATACGCGCTGTTTTCACACGCTGCTGATGTCTCTCCCTTCCCTGTCTGCTGTGTCTTGTCATCTCTAAAGTCATAGTCTTGGTCAGAGCTGCTGTAAATCACCTCCATACTGTATCCCCTGTTGTCAAGCTGACCTCCAGCTTTCTTTGAGGCCGAGTTTAGTCCCATTTTGATATTCAGTGGTGTTAACTCTTACATTAGGCAACCAAATCCAGTTGAGCTAAGACTAAGTGCTCGGGGTGACTCCCCTTATGATCCAAGGTCCTGGTCTAGACAAACTTTAGGGCCTCTGTCTCCCCATCTACTTGAGCCATGAGCTGGCTACAGCCATGAATACTTTAGCAAATTTGAAGTTTTTGCAACAGCGTGTACACTCTGAGGGCTTCTTAGCACTGCTGTATTGCTGCCTGTTTCTTATGTATTAGGTTATATTGTCACTGCACTGAAGTGGCACATGTGGCACATACTTACCTCTTATGCCTGTGAATGTATGATTATAACAGTCTTTTCAAAATGCATTACACTGAAACAGCAAAATATTTTCAATCTGTCCCATTGACTTATAAGTCTTCCTGGTTTGGTCACTTAAGGTCAGCGCTCAGACACCTACCTGGATGCTGAGTATGTCAGAAACTTGGCTGGCTTTAAGGGTTGCTGCACAGTGGAAGACTGCTTCACATAACAAACACACTCTGCAGAAAGAAAAGAGAGAAAAGGCTGAAAAAATGCAAATGCACTGTGCTGTCATATGCCTTCAGAAAGGTGGTTAGTGCTGTCCAGGCTGTCACTCTGAGAACTGTTCTAAGTTTGATATTCTGTCAGTATGATGCAGAACAGCATGATTTAGTTTCTGCTGTAGCCAGATGCAAGTTATTGCCAAGTGTTGCAAAGGAAGAATATTAAATCCTTGGACTAAATTGAACTCTGATTGAGACTTGTACACGCATTGAAGTGAGTCTTTGGCTTTTCTTTTTTTTTTTGACATTCATTTTCTGCTTCTTTTTTAGGCTCTTTTACAATACAGGAGCTTACTTCAACCACTGCAAGCTCTCGAATAAAAGATACAGAAATCAAAATAGTCAAGCAAATTTTTGATATAGCTGATTTCTACCAAACCCTCGATCAATGTTTTTCATGACTGGCAACAGTTTTAATTTACAGACCTTTTTTCACAGCAACAAGTCATGAACAGGGCAGATGTTATATCGACAACGTCACAAAAACGACCACGTTGGTTGATGGTGAAAGCAGCTTAAACAGCCCTTATTTACGTTTCTTGTTAGATGGTGACCTCTACTGACTGTGGTAATTATGAAGGCAGTAAAGGAGGAACTCATTCGAAGTGGTATAAAGAGGGACACGTCTGTATAGAGGGGAGGTCAGTGGTGCACGGTTGGGTACAGGACTTTCACTCAGGAGACAGCTGTTTGTGTGCAGCGTAAAAGTGTGTAGTTTCTTTTCACTTACTCATGTGGTCAAATGTGTGAGCTGGTTTAAAATTTGCAAGAAATATCCGTTTTGATGTCATGTCACGCACGTCCATGTATTTTGTCGCAGAGACGTCTTTTGAAGTCAGCATGCTAATCTTTTTATACATCAAGAGGTGATTATCAGAGAGTAAACAACGACAATCCCCCAGTGATCTGAGCTCCAGGAAGAGTGAGCCAATATGTACAGGAGCTGCACAGTTTCCTGAGCTTATGACGGCTACAGTTAGCAGCAGTTAGTGTTTGGAGTTTACAGCATGACTTTGACAAGGTGTTTGAGATGGCCAATTCTTACCCACTGCACATTTTAGTTATGTCACATGCATAGCACAACCACAATGTTTTCCTAAATGTACCAAGTTGTTTGCAAGCTGGTCCTGCATGCCTGTTGTTAGTAAGCTGAGGAAGTGGCCCCTAATCATCTCATGATTACATTATCATTACTTATCTTTGTAATAATCACGTGGGGGAAGTTATTCAGGAAGACACTGTTAAATACTATTCGATCTTCCTCACTCATTTGTCAGTAAGTACACACATGTTTGGCGCTAAATGTTCCCATATTGCTTAACTAATGCATGACTCATGATGATTTAATGCATGAATTATGCAGGATGAAATCCTGTTGCTCACCATTAACAACTGATCAGGTCAGTATGAGTTTATGAGATTAGTCACAGGCATGCAAGTGTTTCGTGTTCGGCAAACTATTTGATTTTAGTTCTTTGAGAAGAGGCGCTGATCCGCTCTCAGAGAGGCTGAGCAGATACAGTCGATGGTGGTGAGTAACAGGAATTCATTATACACCCTGCATTAATTCATCATGAGTCATGCATTAGTTAAGCAGTACTTAAGTACATGATACATGCCCTTGTTTTAAGTCTTACCAAAGTGACAACCTGTGTGTGAGTGGTAGATTAATATATCTGTGTGGGTTTAAAACATAAATACCTGCTTTTTTGATACCACATGTCATGAGCCACCAGCCACCTTGAAATATTTCTGGAGCCAGCACACCTCACACACACACACACACACACACACACACACACACACACACACACACACACACACGCTCATACACTCATTTCCTGAAGCCACCGACTCTGCACTGTGGACGGACACATTATCCATCATCCAGCGCTAACAAGGGGTTTAACCGGGCAAAACAAACAACACCTCTCAGAACATTACAAGATCTTTGCGGAGAACACTGACTCTGATTTAACAAAGCATTAATTATGGATGGACCTTTTATTACATCAGATGCGTAGGAGAGGAGGAGATGGAGATTCTTCTTTGGTTCGTCCTCATCAGGGATTAATCACTATCCCCCGGAGCCTAATACATTCACATTTCACCTCCATACACATTTTATAAATTTGTGTATTGATATGCGTTAATGCTATAGTTTTGAGACAAGGATGAAGCAGATTCAGTTTCACTACAGTAATAATGCATCAGTGTAATCGTACACTTTTATAGCTTGTTGTCTGCGTTGACAGATGGCATTGTTGTGACCCAGTGCTGTACATTTTTCACAGCGGTAAACCATGCAGCTACCCAGAGTCTGTGATGTGCTTGTTTGTCCTTGGTTAGCATTCAGTGTTGTGCAGGCTCTTCAGTGGCATTCATGTCTGATAATTCGCTGCTTTGTGCAACAAAACTGTTGAGCGCTCATCTATTTCACGGCTGCGGCAGCTTCACTCTGCATCAATTCTCATTACTGTGCTGTCACTTTGCAATTAGCAGTGACATTCATTTTACTTGAATTAATAAGCAGGGGACACAACATGCAGGGAGATGATCAATTTGTCTTGACAATGTATTAATGCGAACAGTGGCTTTGCAGGAAGAAATGCCATCAAAAGTCTGTATTTTCGACTTTTTTCTCAGCAGAACGTGTCAAAGCAGGCACAGCACGATATGGCTCTTTTTCATTGAAGTGCCATACTGTTGACCTGTCATGCACAATATCACAACCTTGGTATTCTGCAGTATTGTATTGGATGAAGCCACTATATATAATAGGCATACAATTTTGCAGGTCTGTATTAAATCAATGGTCGGCTGCCTACAGTAGGGCTATATAAATGAAAAGTTTCTGGTGGCTGGGAAGATATTGCTTTGGTAAAAGCTAAAGTCCTCCAGATGAACAGTACTTGAGTCTTGAATTATCAGATCTGATGTTTTTTGATTATCAGATTCAGTGTCTTTTTTATTTGATTGTCTATAAAACAACATCATTTAAAAATGCATTACTTCAGCTACGATGCAGCAATCAGCAAAGTAAACAGCAACCAACGTTTTTTAATAAATCATTGCCTCCGAAGTTTAGTAGAGTGAAAATATTAAGTAGCAGAAAATGGAAATACTCAGTAAAGTACCTCAAAAAATATGTATTTGAGCACAGCACTGTATCCTCCAAGGCTACAGTTGTTTAATTATGAAAATCTTCTGTTTCCATTCCTCTACTCCTCCACAGAATGGAGACACTGTGGGGGAAAAAAAGGCCATTTTGATCTAAAAGACTGTACTTTTGAATCAAACCCAACTGATTTGTTTAAATCACACTGCTGGAGCCTTCAGACTAACAGACTTGAAAAAAACAGAACCTGTCCTATGATGCTAAATGTCTGCAGGGAAAAAGTCTACAGTTGGCCCATTTCACTTTATTTTTGTTCCTGATATTTTAAAAGCAAAGCAAGTTTATTTATATACTGTTGTATATTTGATGTGGCTGGAACACAAAGGCAACAAAGCGAAGTCACTTTGGACCAGTAACGACTAGTAAGCACGGTACTCATAAAATCACAGTCAGGATAACACATGTGCTATTTCATCATTACAGTACAAAACTAAGAAGCTGTGATCAAAGAAGTGTTAAAAAGACCCATTTTCATCCTTTAAGTGTAGTATTTTTTTTTTTTTAAACAAGCAGTCTTTTATCATTGTTTGATTTTCTAATATGCGTTTTACCACTGTAAATCATCTTCATCCTGGTGCAGGTAATTTCTGAAAAAAATGGAAATTTAAAAAAGTAGATGACCTTGTCTTTGTTTCCCAAGACGGAGCGATTTCACATCCCATTAAAACACAAACTCAAACTTTTTAATTGTCACTTCTGGGTACGGCTCAGCGGGACTGCAGATGAAGTGCAGGAGGTAAAGTTTTTGTGACAGTTTTATTATCCTTGTAGAAAAAGTCTGGACTCAGTGATTTTTAAAGTTATATATCCCTACTCTGGTGTTAACTCTGCAACCAAAATCTCTTGACGTGGCAGCTCATTACTGTGAGCTTCGACATCCCCGGAGTCTGCATGAGGGAAAGAAGGTACGGACAGCTGACACATTGTCACAGCCACACACACAATAAAATGTCTGTCGAGCAAAAACAACTGTATCAATGTCTAAAAGTACAGACTGTTCTAAAAGCCTGGATTGCAAAAAAGTTAGGCTGCTTTATAAAACACCAAACAGAATATGATAGTTGAAAACAATGTATTGAATGTTTTTACCTCATCAGCTTCATTGTTTTTGTAGTGATGCAAGAAACATTTTTCCAACAAGTTAGGGCTGGAGCAACAAGAGACTGGAAAAGTTGTGTAATGCTTCAGAAACACCTGTTCGAACATTACACAGTTCAACCGGCTCATTGGCTCAGTCGCACACCAGAACAGACGGGGTGAGGTTCAGCACTTGAAAGATAAACGCAGAATGTCAGACACATCTTTTGTTTAAAGTGAACTTTTGCAAAGTAGCGACTGCTTCACTGACACTCATCTTTGTGGAGGTGTGTGTGGATGGTCAGGGTTGGTATGCAGTGGACCAAACTGATGTGAGGCATAAGAAGGGAGTCTTATTCAGTCTTAGTCGAATTGTATTTTTGATGCATACTATAATATTTAAACTTGTATGTTGACAAAGACACGAGTTACTTAGGTGGTCCTGACGCCCTGTCCCTCCCAGGATGAAAAGTCTGGGTCAAGTTATAACAGTTCACCCTGAATGTGTGCAGCGGTTCATGGCAATCGGTCCAGTGTTTGATGAGGGTCAGGCTATTACCACTTAGCACTTGACTGAACAACTGATAGTCACTGCTATCCCCGGAGCCATACCTCAGCGTGGCTCAAAGATTTAACGAGGCATCATCATCAGAAAGACTTTACAGACTTCATATCAATCTACTGCCAGAAAATAAACAGTTGATGCATTTGAAAGTTATCAATCCTTTCACACACACACACACACACACACACACACACACACACACACACAAATAGAGGTGTGGCACAGACACAGACATCCAGACATATACTGTATGCCCCTCACTCCACGACCAACAAAAACACACTTTGTTACTATCAACTGAAACGTTGCCAAAGAACCTCTGCTGGGATTAATTACAGGAATTTATCACAATACTGTAATTACACGCACACAGACATACAATCTGCTGTACTTCACCAAGTTCTGCATTGTGCAAAGTTGTGGGGGGTCACAAGTCTCTGAGAAAAGGTCACGGTGAAGAGTTGTTGCTCAGCTTTATTTCAGCTGCACTGCAGATATTGTGCCGAAAGCCCCTTCTGGACGGCAGTTCATCTCTTTGTCCCCGAGGTGATAACTTTACTCAGCTATAAAAACTCAACACAGAGTTTGACGCAGGAATAAAAACAGAGTTATAAATTAAGCTCATGCATCGGATTTGTTGCTGGGTACACTTGTTTTTTGTGTTTATTTGTGGATGCACCTGTTCTGATAGACCTCATCCCTCATCAGCCTCTGTAATCTAAAATCCAAACAGGACACATTGCATCAATTCTGTTGTTGGCTGATATCCTGCGTATAAAGCTCTTGATGATGCCCCTCATTCGGCCATCAAAGGTCCCGCTGAATTAAACAAGAAGAGACAGGGAACTGAGCCCTTATTGTGAATCGATTCATAACAGTCTCCCTCTCTCTCTCTCCGTCTTCCTTTGTTCCCTGCCATCGTTGTAATTTAGCCGAGGCCTGTGGCTTGTCAAGGGATCAAGCCCAAGCAGCTCTACTGGCAGAGCTTTAATGAAACAGTTTTGGCTCACAGAGGATGTGTGCACTTGAGTGTGTATGTGTGTGAGAGTGCATGGGTTTTCAGTAAACCATCCTCTCTGTCTACACACACCAGCTGAGCCAGTGTAATTGAACATCCTGCTGATTTTGCCACAAACACATACAGAAGAGTGACACACACACACACACACACACACACACACACACACACACACACACACACACACACACACACAGCACATATGTGTGCAGGGAAGTGTAGATGGTAGTGACATGAAGATGGCAATTGGATACACTGGCTATTATGGATATGCAGAGGAGAGCGAAGTGGCAGGAAATGCCATCGGATGGTCGGAAGTGTGGAGAAAGATGCATGGGTGAGCAAAAGTGCCTACATTTTAGTAAGACGAGAACACAGTGATGGCTGGAGTACTGTCGTCAACAGAAAGCACATATCTCATGTATAGCTACACCAGCAGGAGCATATTGTAAGAGTGATATCACGATATATTATTGGTAGTTTGGAGTGTCAGCTCTACACAGAAGGTATAGATAATTACGAAGAGGAAGGTTGAAAAGAGGGCTCAGACAGTTGTGTGTGTTTGTGTGTGTGTTGGAGGTTGTTATTGTGGACAGATTGCTCTCCAAGGAAAAGAGAAAAAAATGAAAGCAAAGCACATCGATGAAAGTAGATTGAACAAAACAAAACAAAATGGCAAATGGAAAGATAAAACCAGATGAAACATATTTAATATTCACAAAGGCTGTCTTATTATGAAAGAAGTGTTGTGTGTGCGTGTGTGCGTGTGTGAGTGCATGCGTGCGTGTGTGCTTGTGTGTGACTGGAGCACATGGAGTGGGAACAGTTGACTCTGTAGAGAATCCATAGTAATAACTGTGCAATTAGCTGTAACCGTTTTAGATACAAAACAATGAAACCAATGGGAAACTGTAAACTTTGCGACTTTGACGGAGGTGGAGAGGAGATTTGGCCAAATACAAATGTATGAATTTAAATCCAGGCAGGACCGAATATTGTCTAAAGCATACCTGCTAGGTGTACAGACAAATAAAGGCAGGCAAAAGAAGGTAGCAAACTAGCAATCATTGTCAGCAAGTGTCAAGGTCACAGGCTGCATCAGTACGTAACAAACATCTGAGAGAACTGCACCTCTAGTAATTGATCAAATACACAAAGTAATTAATGAAACAACCTTGTATCTCAAGATCCATTGACTGAAAGATACTTGTCAAAGGATTTAAAAATGACATTTCAGTGTAAACTGACAATTAAGTTGTATCGTTTCGCATCGTATCGTAGCGTATTGTATCACATCGTATATGATCGATGTTGTGCTCAAAGCGTATTTTCACTTCCCTAAAATTACACAAGAAACTTATTATGAACATTTGTTCCGATGATTAGGTTGCATATTGAATTAATGTTGATTTCTTTCCAAATTTAGGTCAAACCTCTCTCAGTTCCTCACATTTTTAACTCACAGGAAAACAGATAAAACAGAGAGCAAGCTATTTGGATATGCTTGAACTCTGTTGTGACTCCAGCAGGTATTAAAGAAGCAAAGCCGATAAACTCCTGATACACATTTCCCTCGTTCTTATTGTCGACCAAGCAAAAAAAGGCAACAATCTCTTGAAGTCTTTTTCACTGTTCTCAGACCTGTCTGTGCTGTGCATACAGCTTAATACTTACAGTATCAGAGCTGACTGGGGCATTCTTTGGCTTAAACTATGCATGCAGTGCTGTTGTGTGTGTCTTATGCAACCAACTGGCCCCAGCTTAACGACTGGACCAAGAGAAAGGCTCGGACTGGGGCTGACCGAATGAAGCAACAGATTGGTGCGTTAACAGTGGGGTCAGATCTCATCATGGTCAGCAGGGCTCTCATGTCATTTTAATGGGACTGTAATTGACTTATTGATTTTGAAAGCCAGCTAAGATCAATGGCAGCCTTGCAGGGGTGGAATGCGGAGGAGGAGGGGGGGGTTGAGAGAAAGTACATTGAGTGCATCATAGTGGCTGGGATACTGTCAACCACTGGCTGCTGTCAAAGGGATAGCAATGATGCTTTATTAATCATTAAAGCACAGCAAAATATCTTGAGATTTACTGCGATCTCCATACTGTGTGCAAAAAAAAAAAAAGACTCAAGGTGCGTGTCAGGGTTTCTACTCCTGAAATAGCAGAGTCTTATGTGCTCCTCGATACAAATACCACTTGGTCCCTATTCACACAGACAGCTTCAAATCCTTGGAGCACAGAAGTCAGCTGTGGCTTAGTAAAAACGAACGTACAAGGGTGACGGCAGCAACAACCTTGGTCAGAGCGTACAACATTGTCATGACAAACTAAAGGTCACTCAGACTCAGTGGGTCTGTGCTGCAAAAAAAAAAAAAAATAGCGTAGCAGAAGGGTAAAGTGTCATATTTGGAGATTTAAAGGTCTGGTTCAGTCGTAAAGAAGAATATTTTCTCACTTTCACCCAGTGGTGTTGAATTGTGCAGATCGTTTATGCCTTTTATTTTGGACAAATTCTGAGATAGCCGTCTTTGAGTTCACTTGAGGTAAATTGATTTTTCTGTTGTAAAGCATATAAAAAAGAAAAAGAAACAACGCCTCAGATAGTCTAGACAAGTAGTTTTTAATGGAACGGCTTCCTACAGAAGAAATTGTTTTTAATACCATTGACAAAACCAAAGGTCTCTGATATGGGTATACCACTATCTTTTACACTACTTCGCCTGACTGTCTCTTTTGCCTTAATAATTTCTACGTCAACTAAATGTGGCTGACAACAAACATGAATATGGGTCTCAATAAGCTGCTCTCACAGTCGAACTATATGGTCATTTTTTGCATGCATTTCAACACATACACGGAATATGACTCTTAACTTACACACTGATAGACATAAAGAAGAAGTCTACCACTAGCTTCAAGGGATTATTGCACCATGAGGTAATAGGCTACTTCTCTATCAGTCTTCTGTACTCTTGAAAGAATGTTCTTAAAGTGAAGACAGCTTGTTTCTCACTGGAATTGAACGTGTAAATATAATGATGACTTCCATCTAAACAAAAACTACACTACATGCCTTTTACTACATTTCTTCAAAATCTTGGATGTGAGGGGCAAAACTGCAGCCTCACAATTCCAGTTTTTCTCTGCGATGTGACCTTAAATTCATCATCTTGTCACGCTCTGATCCTTCTTCATGAATCACTCTCATGATATCTCACCTTTCTTTCTCTCAGACCTCTGTCTGTTTTCCCGTCTCACACACACAAACACTTTCAGGAGTGTACATCATTCTTTGCAGGTCGGCTTCAAGGCCAGCGCTGGCGTTTGTCTTCAGAGGTGGACAGTGACCTTTCTCTATTAAGTCAGTTATTGAAAAGGTCAGGGAAAAGGTTGACCAAAAGCTAAAGTGAGGGAGGGACAGCCTGCAATGCCTCACCTGAGTGGCCTTCAGAGGATGATGCATCGGTGGCTGGCTGTCTTAGTTGTGCCTTAGAATGCAGAAAATGCTGTCTTAAACTTTTCCCCTTACGACTGAAGTCCTTGCTTAAAAAAAACATCCAAATAATTTCTGTTATTATTCAACATACACGAAGATGAATGTAAGCTGTAACTAGGCCATCACTGAGCTTCTATATCACTTATCACAGCATTGTACAACCATCAATCAGTCCTGATTGGCTCGGACATACAAGTATCCACATCCAGCCAGAGGTGGTAGATGCATTCTCACTAGATCACAGAAACCAATCAGTTCTAGTGTTCTCTGGATACAAAGGTGCATCAGTCACAGTCCCTGTTGTCCTTCCCCTCGGTCCTTCAGACATCCATTACTCTCTGGTCCAAACTGAGTGACAGCCAGGATACATTGTGCGAACAGTGTGCTCCAATTGAAATCATAAATTACAGATTTCATTGCTAGAGAGTGTTTTTCTGCACAAGATTAACACACATACACAACACAGCTTCTGTATCCCGGCCTCCCTTGTGTAAACATGACATAGTAGATTAAACCGGATGACGGATAATTTCGGCGGGTTCTCGTAACAATCCAGTGTGCTAACCTTCAGTGCCACCGAGCCCTGAGCAGAGACCGGGGAATAGATCCAGGGATGAAGGGTGCAGATAGGGAGACAGAATGAACAGATTGAGAGACAGTTTCCAGCTGGAAGGAACTGATGATTATTTTTCTTTTACAGAGTGTAGGTGTGAGGGTGCAGGACTGTCGGAGTAAATCTGGGAGGAATGGGAGCTGCCGGGTCTCGCTAAAGCTCCGACTCGCTCGTCCCCAGACTGCCTTGAGAAGTGATAGATGACTCTGCCTTCAGCTCCTGCAGAGGAAGGAATAGAGTCTTTCATTCACACGGAACCAATTCAGATCAGAACAACTTCATTTATAAGACTAAGAGGTACAAGAACATATGGACAAAACAGTAACAACAAAGTCACTTGTCATATGAATTAAGATAATCCACAATTGATAGGATAATCAAGAACAAGACATTAAGATGATCTAATTGGATAATCAAATTAAATGTAGGCACATAAAACAAATGTATACAGCATGAAATATACCAGTAGCTGTGTTCTTTTCTGTGTATACCTGCAGCATATGACTCAGTATATGAGTACCAGACAATATAAATAAAAGAGCTGCATGTCACTGCCTGATTAGAAATTCTTCCGTAATTACTTTTTAAAAAACTGCCCAATTACCACTTTCAGGCTTGCTTATTAATCTAAAGCTGCTCTAATCAATAGCTTTATAACAATGGATGTGAATACATACTGTGAAAGGAGCTGCTCATACAGGGGCGACCCCGCAGAGAATTATCGCCCGACTCTGCATTTCCCAGAAGGTAGCAGCCTCAGCAGGTTTCAGCTCATTGTTTCGCTGTTTGTTCTGCGCTACCTGCACAGCACCACAACACAACACACGGGTAGTATTTAGGAAGTGCGTCCCTTTGGGAGTTGGTTGAGACCAAAATAGAGCTAAAAGGAAAGCTTAATATTGGATAAAAAACCTGAAATGATTGGTATAGTTGCTCCGTGTCGATAGTAAATAGTAGGGAGGAGCGAGTACACTATTATCTGTATCTGTTCAAACATCCATACTCAGAATTAGCAGGGCTTGAAACTGGACTGGGTGGTGCTTACATAGAAAGCGGGCAAGGCTAAGATTATATAGTTTATATAAGCCTTCAATTGTATGGGGTTGCTATATTTATTAACCATGTTCCCAGGTTATAAATCAGTTGATTTGCTATATAATGTTGAAAGTTTATCCACGCCTTTCACTTCCTGTTTTTGTCTGCTTTCCTTCCCCTTTTGTGTACACCTGTTGATCAAAAAAGGACCCTAGCGAGGACACAAAGGCAGGCAAGCTTAACAACAAAAAGCAAGCTTTGAAGATGACAATCCAAAAATCCAAAATCTAAAATGAAAATAACATAAAAAAGGCAGGCAACAAAAAAGAAGGCCACGAAGAGGCAACAAGAAGAATCCAAGAATACTATAGACAAACACTAAAACAGATGACAAATCATAAAGCCATGAGGAACCAATCAGGAATAAATGAGGACTCAGAAACAAAAAGACTTTAAATACAAAACGGTTGATAAACAAATGAAACACAGGTGTACACAGAAAAAAGGACGGCAAATCAGACAAAGACAGGAAGCTGTGGAAAGTAAAACATGACACATGAGGATAAGCTTTCAACATCAAAAATGGAAGGCAACTAAACTAAAACCTTTGGCCATTATTTACAGAACAGCCTTAGAATCAAGCTTTAGATCACTGTTTTTGATCACGAGAGTAACAGAACCGTTTGCATAACATTTGTTGTTTTATTAACTCGGCTACCCAATGAAGATTTCCTTTCAATGTAAATAAAGATATAGAGACACTGTACTCAGACACTCATACTTGTAAGTAGCCTACATTATCGGTAGCGGATACTCCAAGTACCAGCCAAGAACTCCCTCTACACATACCATCTAGGAAACAATAACATTTGTAGAGAGAATTGAAGAGAGGGTGGGACTATTTTGTCTAGGAGTTAGACAATTACAAACTGCCTGCCTATAAATATGGCATCTGACACATTCTAAAAGAGATTACACTTGAATGCAATGTTGTGAAATGCTCTTGTGACCCTGTTGTTTTAGCTGAAGGGTATAAAATTTCAATGTCTTACAGTTCTTCCTCCTCAGTATTCCAGATCATACTCTCATTCCTGTGTTACTGCTTGTCTTAAAGATGGATGATGTTCCTGCTGTATTGATTCGCTCCGATGATGGTGTGTGGATTCAGACTGAAATAAAAAAAAAAGAGAGTTGGCATCAAGCCCGGTACTTTGTCTGATCAGAAGAAAAGATTTTACTACACATGGCTGTGTACAGGAGACAGATTAAGTGGAGAAAAAAGGAATAAAGAAGCAGGTTTGGTCATTTTTTTGAAGACATCTATTATGAACAAGTGGATTGGACCATGAAAGCATGCAAAGAAAATCTCCCAAACAAAAGCTACAGGGGAAAAAAGGAATCCTTGTTCATAATGAAAAACCCATCATCCATTTTATGCCTTGTAAGCAGAAGGCCATCTGGACCCTTATTGCATCACAATGTTTTTTAATCACATCTCAGCCTGCAAGATCAAAGCCATCAAAATACCATGACGCAGTGTATATTTAACATAAAGCAAAGCAGAGCAATAATAAAGGCATAATGACGGGACGTGAGACATATAACAGGATAGATGCTTCCATACAAAGATGATGGGTCACTATTGGGTTTAATGAGTTTAGAAAATAGAGTGAATTGTATGTTTTGGCCTTAACAATCCCAAGATCTCAACCCAGTTGAACAGATGTTGGACTGATGTGGCAGACAGCGTTCTCCATGCACGGCCATCATCACACCAATGAGGGAAACTCTTTTCGGAAAATGGCATCCAACCCTCCAGTAGTTTCAGTACCTTACTGAGCACATGGAGGTTTTTCCTTTAATTTGTCCTCCATTTGACGCCATCATTTCATTAAGCAGAGTAAAAGACATTCACTTATAGGAAGCTAAAAAGTAGCTACGTTCCAGACCTATGAACCATTTCACCAAACAGGTCTGTGTTGCCCTGGTTAGAGAAACAATCAGCTACTTAGAGTTCTGTTGGCAGGATAAGTTATGTCATCTTTCTACAAAGCTTGCTGGCCACAGAAATCATAGAGTTATAAAAAGGACTACACTGAATTGCTTCCCTTGCTTGGTTTTCTAGCTCATGGGTTTAATCTGTTACTTTATTGACATCCACTTATATTGATACTGTTCTATAGTCTGTTTTAACATTGAATGAAACCATTTTTACTGATTTCTGTTTGCTAATGTATCAATAGCTTTTAAGCTTTTGATGCAACATTAACTAGTTAGCCAACATCAGACTTGTTTAACACTCACGTTTACGCTATATCAACAAACATCATATGTGTAATTCATGGAACAAGACACCATGCTCATGTGTGCGCCTAATATGAAGCTACAACCAGTGGCCAGGTAGCTTTTCCTTTGATTGTAACCCTGAGCAGGTGCTTGAAACTGGAGGGAGAAGTGGGACTGGTCACCAGAAGGGTCCCTCGAAAGGCCTGAAATAAAAATGTTGTTTTTATTTTATTTTTCTTTTATTTCTAAGTAATTAGTGTCATAACTAACTTAAAATTGGCAGAATAAATCGGATGAGAGACTTTACTCTGTATTAAAAAAAAAGTAGTGGAGGCTGTCTGAGACCCCTCTCACCCCTCACAGTACATAATGGTTCAGTCCACCCCTGCAGCTGCAGGTGCACGAAGATCATGCGTCTCCAAACAGTTTAACGAGCAGAGTGGCTGCTGCTCATCAACATATCTTTCCCCAAAAAAGCTAAATCAGGGAGCCTTAAACGAAAGGAAAAGGCAGAAAGGGAAAGAAAGCAAGGAGAGTGAAGACAACTCCTCACACATTTCTTTCAAAAGAAAGGTGAGCACAGTTTACAGCTAACACAGTTTAAGAACAGTTAAAGCTAATGTCAGTAGTTGCAAAGATCGAAGGCAGTCAGACAGCCATGAATCTGGTTTCTCAGTTTGAGCAGCAGCAGGTTCCTCATCCTCATCTCATCCCTCATTAAGTGCTGACTGAAAGTTATTATTACAAATAATCATTTCACATTGAGGTCACGGACCTCCCGGTAAAAACAGTTCAAATTTGGAGCGATATTTAGCTCCTTTCCCAGTAAGCTAGCATGACATGTTTGATAGCAGCGGATTAATTTCAATTTCAAGATTTCTATGATGCTTAAATAAAACTTAAAAACTGAGCCTGTGATGGCCTTCAGAAGACAGTAATGCTAATGCCAGATGATCCACCATCATTTTCAGAGGGTTAAAAGAGGGTTATAAAATAAAAATAGACTATAATCCATATTTATTTCAGAATGGTTTTCATGTATTAAAACAGTTCTGAAATAAAAAGAGCATATGTATGTGTATATATAATATAGTTCAAATTCAGCTATCACTAAAATAGAATGTTTGTCAGTAGTTTGGGACTCTCAGGGGGCAGTAGGAACAGAGGAGAACATTTCTGTTGCATGCAGTCTGTGTGACACAATACAATCAGAGAAATGTTTATATTTTCTGGAAATCAGAAGATTAAATCGCAACGACCATATAGCCTCATATATGTATTTTTTCACCCCAAATCCAATGCCACCACCTGTGAGTCTACAGTTGTAAAGATAAATTAGACCTGCATGCAGGACTACAAGGGAGACAGTGAGCAGTAACCAAGTAACTGTCATGTTGTTCTCCCCACAAATATGGGAATGATAGTCAGAAATATCATTAAAATGCATAGTTCTATATAAAACGGCATCACATTTTTTTGCCGGCGTATACAAGGGCCCAATTAGATTTCTTTTCGTGGGGCCCAAAATCCCTGGCAGCGCCCCTGACCGTGAGGTAGAAAGAGCTGAGCTAGCTTCCTTTCATGAGGTAAAGCCATGCTAAGCTAACAATCTGCTGGCTTGTGACAGGACAGTCAGATGTATTTTCTTGACTAACGCCTGACTGGAAAGTTAATAATATTTTCCAAATATCAAACAAATTGATATGACGTTGTTGGGATGGATATGTTACTTTGACTGGTTAGTCAAGTCAAAACAGAACAACTACCTTCAATTCCCCAAAACAGAATGTGGCTTCATCCAACAACACACTCAGGCTGAATGAATGAAGTGAAACAGACTGTCAGTTCAATTTTAAAAACAGGCTCGCTGCTGAGAGGAATAATTCACACGAGCAACATTTTGGACGTGACATTAAATGGGCTGAGTACAGCAGCTGTCACTTCTCTTGTCAACATTATGATTTCATAGAATTACACTGGAGACATTGTTATGTATACAAGTAAGTTATATATTTATGACCTACACTTAAATGAATTAAGGCTGCAGGGGTTTCTAGTAACAGTTCCTGTTTCAAAGTCATCAACACCAAAGATCCACGAATGCAAAACACTTGACAGAGCTGTCAAACAGACTGATCGTGGAAAATCTTCAAAGACGTGTAGGCCTGGGCTTCCAGCCATTTCAGACCAAATGCCAAGAATCTTGTAATCCATTTCTTTCTTTTATTTGACCAGTGGCGTCAAGCTGGGACGATCACTACTTTTTCAAATTAACCAGAAATGGAAAAAGGGCCCTCAGCCAACCAGCTACTGCGATCTGTAATTCAACAGTCATCTCAACCTGCTTTGTAGTCTTGAGGACTTTTCTGACTCATCCACGAGGTTTTATCATCACTTGTTCTCCATCCAAAACTCTGAACTTTGCACAGCATTGCCAGGTTAATTTATCTCACTAGAAATCCCCTGACCTGAGCCTCGGAGTATCTTCATCAACAAAGCACTCACTCTTCGCTCTGTGAATGCGAACGCTATTATTATTATTATTATTATTAAGCAGCATTCTGATAGTGCTGCCGCGATTGTGCTTGAGTAAGTGCAGATCTGTTTGGCTGCTCATCCGGCTGGCAGAGCACTCGGAGCCCTGGTTTCACTCAGGAGACCCGAACAGACAGTCAGTGAGATGAACTAAGAGCACACTGTCTCTCTGGAGAGGAGCACTCCATGTCACTCTCCATAAGGCAGGAGGAGGCAGCGGCACAAAGGTGACAGGCTGTGACAGCAAGAATGGTGCAGCACAGTGTCATTTTTGAGAGACAGGGAGCCAGGTAAATTACTTTGCTTCTCTGTTTTCCTCCACAGTATTAAGGTTGTTTTTAGAGTTAATCAGAATCAAATACTTTATATTTATATTTCCCCATGGATACATTAAGTAAGAAGCGAATGTAACAGGCTGCTCAGCTCCCCCAGACCACCGAGCTAGTTTGCCATACAGTGTAAACACAGCTTAACAAATGTAAGTGTATATTGTTTAAAAGACAAGATTCTTGTGATTCTATTCATGCAAATAATTTGGAAAATAAAACCACGTCAGCAAGGTACAATACACAAACAAGTGAAAAAAAAATCACTTATTAAGTGCCTGGGAGTTTTTTTTTTTTGTTTCAGAAGTGCATCATTCCCAAATGTCCACTAGATCCATATCAGTAACATATTTAGTCCAAAACACAGTTTTCCAGGATTAAATGGTGGCAAAATAACAGCAATTATTAATGCTTTTTCATACTTTTATCTATAAAAGGACTTTTCACAGCAGATGGCATTATTTTGTCTAGTTCATTTGAGCAGATAGGAGCTTCTGAGCCCACCATAGAGCCTACAGCAACCAATGAGTGATTGTACAGACTGGCGACACACACTCTTTTTTCTTCTTTCTCTTGAGTCACTTACATACCAGCCTTCGGATGATCAATGCCCGATGTAGACAAGGATATTTCAAATCCAGTAATATATGATTTTGATGACTTTTTAATGCCTTACACATTATACACGTTTATGTTGTTTTATGCATTATGCTGTTTGAATAGGCTGTTTTCCACCCAAACATGTGTTTATTTTTCCTGATGAATACAAAGTTCATCTGACCTTGGATGTGCTCCTCACAGAAGGACTGCCTTATCAACTGCACACAGATTTGGATACAAGTTGAGAGTGTAAATTTGTGTTATTTGTACGCAGATTGAGAAGTCCATGTTGTCCTTCCAGTCTAACACATTTGGCTTTTCCTCTCTGTACACAGATTTATAAAGTCCCAGTATAAGCAACTTTGCAAATTTGTTCACAGCCCAGAGCAAATGGCTTGGCCTCTAAATTTGGCCTTGTGTTCTGTCTGGAGACATGCCTCCATCTAATGGATAATACTTCCAGCAAATAAACATATACTTTTCTCACATCTAAACTCAGATTCACAAACTTATCAGTGACTCAAACAAATGAAGTCGGTATTTACAACTCACATAACTCACACTCTCTGTCTTACACCCTTGTAACCTTTCACACATGTTTTCCGCTGAATGTAAGCGTGGCCACATGCACACAGAAACTCACAGATGCATTTCCTATTTTATCGCTGACATCATTCCACTTTCAAAGTCCATTCCAGCTGCCACTCTCCTGTCAGGGTGGTTTGGTTTCTACGTCTATCACCTGCGTGCACAGTCAGCCTTTCACAAGCAGAGTGACCAACATGTTTTCCATTAGAAACCACTATGTCCTTTTATATGTGTAATAAACCTTTTGACCATTCCACTGCGAACGCTTAAAAATCAAAGCATCATACTTGATATATTTAAAGATCCCTTTGACATCCTTCATTTCAGCTCTTATTAATTTCCAGGGAACAATCCTCCCTTCACAGCCTGGAGCGAAATGTCCGTGTCAGCCTGATCATAGATTGTAAAAAGGAGTCGCGATGCTCATGACGCCTGATGGATGCGAGTCTCTTTTAATTCATCTTAGAATCAAGCGTCAAATCAAGCAGCTCTGTGTCAGGACAGCATTTCTTCATGCATTAACCAAACTCCAGTAAAGCACAGCCAGACAGGGTCGAGGGGTTGATCACCAGAAGTAGAGCTTTTAGCTGTGTCAGGAACGTTTGAATCAAAACCTCTCAAAGTCTCTCCACAAAAGCTGTGACTTGAGAGGACCTGAGGCTGGAGAAGCAATTTTTTGTCACTTAAGTAGAGATCAGAAGAGAGCAGACAGTGTGTGTGATGTCGGTCATGGTTGTCTGAAGGGACACTTTGAAGCCTGAAGTTGGATTTCTCACCTGAAGCACTGCAGCCAAGGACTCCAACTTTCTGCAGGCTGAGCTGACGTAATGACAGTAAACCTGCAGCATCCGAACACACTTCCCAAGAACGCACTAATACCAAGAATTGGTCTGGCCTATGACCACCTGTTAAATGGCAGGTTATTACACTTAGTTCTTTTTACGTATTCAACAAAAGCATAAGACTTTAATTAGTGAGCTTTAGCAGCCCAGTCACCAAGATTTAGTGTCAAACTATGATGTACTCTAACCAAGGCCTTAACCTAAGTAGAACATAAGTACAGCATTGTGACGCGAGAAATAGAAAATTGAATCGAAACAAACGTGAAGTAGAACTGTGTGGTTTTGCAAAAACACACTTACAGAACGTTTATTCTGGCGATTGTGTTGGCTTTAGAGGTGCTGGTTAGGCAGATTTTGTTACATTTGGACAGAGCCTGGCACATTGTTCCCCCCACCTCCCGTTTCCAGTCTTTACACTAAGCTAACCCAACACACTGCTGGCTGTAGTATTTACGGATATGAAAGTTACAAATCCAACCAAGTCCGAGAGAGTAGTTACCGAACCCGACCCAAACTCGACAGACTAATGCAGTTAATGTAAGCTGAAAGTTCATGTTGGTTACCATGGCTACATCTTGTGTGTTTACCTTGATTGTAGTCGTGCATAATGTAGATGAAGGTATTAAAAATATATATCTATCATGTCAATTGATTTGACCGAACCCAGCCTCAACCATTATTTCTAAATTTCAATTTGAATCCAGCCCAGCTTGTTGTGCCCCGATGGGGCTCGCCATGTTTGGCTCGGGTCTCCATGCTCTGATGAGAGTGATATCCATCTGCTCACCCAACTGTCCTCCTCAATAAGTTATCCCAAATTGTCAAAATCTTCAGGAGATCTGTAAATCCAGACCCCCATCTAAATCCAGTTACTACTATAAGGGGTTTAACAAACTGATCATATCGTTATGTCTTCTGCGCATACACTATTTTCATCCGTGATATCCGTAACGATAAGAATCAAGTGAGAACATCGTAAAAGAGAGAGGCGAAACAGAGACAGAAATACACTGAGGAGACAGGACGCAGACGGCGACTCGGGCAGTAAACACAGTATAATGACGTGCATAACTTCATGAATTCTGGCTCAACTCATTACACAGCCGAGCTTAAAGGGCGACGGCAAGTGAGAGAGAGAGCAACCAGACAGTTTATTGGAAATCAGCTGCATTCCCAGCATTTTGCTCCAGGCGTCAAGGCACGCACACGCATACACACAGAGAAACTTGCCTCCTCAGCGGTTGTTTGGAGAGCAGGTGATATTGCTTTCTGACTGTCACTCATTCTTCGTCTCTGGCATTCAAAACCACAACGCACACATATAGCTACTGATTATCTGTCTGCAACTTATTAGTATAACAATGTGTTATCCCAACCTTGGCTGGTACTTATGGCTGTTATTTTATTCTATGCAAGCGCGGAGAATGATATTTAATCAACCTTTCGGACCAGACTCAAACAGGATGTAGCACGTTATTAAAGGGCGTCATTTCCTGTTAACTTGTGTTCATTATTGAAAAAGTCCTAATGTAGTGATGCTGCATTTACTTTCTCCCCAGGACAGTCCAGTTTCCCGGGTTGGGAAGTTATTCTCCCAACTTCGATGTGTTCATGTCAAAACACGGACAACAAAAAGAAGTCGTTTTGAATTTTAACACTCTTACATTTAAACAACGTGTTCACAACCGTTTGCAGTTTTTGAGTGACAAGGAAGAGCAAATAAAATGATACAATGACTATACATTTCATGACTTTGGTAACAGTTTCTTACCATTGACTCAATGTTTAACTTTCAGCATCATATGACATCAACGCGGCAACTCGTGTACCAACTTTCCTAGTTGTTGTTCATAATTCTTTGGTTGCCTTTCAGATTTCTTTGTATTTTTTGTGTTTTCTTCGTGGGATTTGTTTTCACTTGGACTTCCCAGCAGCCTTTAAAAATTTGTGTTGCTCTTCCAGTTTCTATTCCACCTCCAGTAAGTTTAGTTGCTATATATTCTACTCCCTGTTGTCTCATGTATTGCGTTTGGGTCTCTTTTGCTAAAAACATTAGAGTTATAACAAAAATATTTCGGTTTCCTTTTCAGTTTTAGAAGGTATTATCATTTCAAAGCCAGCCAACAACAAAAGCTGAAAAAGATTAAGATTTCTCCGCATTTGTCCGCTTTGCTGCAGTGCTCATTGTGTCCATTCACTTGGCTTGGTCTTACATTCATTCATCATGTGAGTGCTGCTTGACTGTGACAAATTAGATGACGGCAAACCTCGCCACAGAAGGCAAAGACTGCAGTTGTGCCACACGGCTGAAACGTACAGATGTGGAACGCGTTTCATCATCTTCTTCATCCACCCGCTCCTCCAGAACCCCGCTGTGAAGAAGAGAAGACGTGTTGTATAGAATGATGACACTTTCAGATGAAAAACCATAAAAGTGCTTTCCTTGTGTGGAGGAAAGAGCGTGCAGCTGGTCAAGATCAGCAGCAGTATGGACGCCTTAAAACGCAGATCCAATGGGTGCTTTTAAGAAACACACAACTAGCTGCTAACCGTGGCTGCTGCTCTCTGTCATATGAACAAAACAACATACTGTAAATAACCAATTTCATGGAAATAATGGCCACTGTGACTCTACTGTGTGTGACAAAATACATGAAAGAATGTGACGGGGCCTGATGCTGTACGATACATCTGTGTGGTGCTGTGGTTGTGATATCAATATGAGAAATCTAAGACAGAAAACCATCAGTCAAAAACGCTGACAGATATTTTCCCCGTGCATCATCTAAAAATGGTATTGAAAAGCATTTATCTTCTAACTGCGCTCGCAGATATCGCTTTGTTTATTATCTGTTTGTTTGCACGACTGCAGCGCAACTGGGGGACGTCGAGTAGCTTCACTGCACTGAGCTCCGTTTAGATTTACGTTTGGTAGAGAGCTTAGTGTCGTGCCGCTTTTCTGTTCAATAAATATGCGACTGGTGAGCAGTGGAGGGGAAAAAAAGAAGAGCCTGTGAACGAGCCATTGTTCTCTGATACGTGACGGACTGACGTCCACAGCTGGTGTTTTTGGACAGATGAAAGGTTTTTTCTCCAACAAAAGATGATTGTCGTTGTGTTGGAAATATTTTATTGCAACAGAAGAATCATTCGTGCTTTGACTCCACAGGATTAGTTCTTCAGTGTGGATTTATTTTTTTTTCCACTTTTATAATCACCTGAGGCTCACGAAGATACAGTACAAGGCTGCTGCACTTTCTGCTCAGCTGCACTCACTGAAAACACAAATGTACACACACACACTGGTGCTCAGCCAGTTATATTGAAAATGCTGGTCCTCAGTAGGATATTTTCACTGCACTGCTAATTGTTTGGAATTAAATCTGACTGAGGAATAATAATTAAACAATGCACATATTTAACTTGTCCAATTCGGCAGTATTATCTGAGACAGTCGAGTTCAGACTGTTTCCTTTCATCCGCCCGCACACACACATAGACGTGTCTAGAGTTAAAATATTCAAATTAAATAAAGTTATTGCGAGGGGTAAGCTCACCTCAACAGAGTCTGGCCTGGAGGGGAGGTTGAGGTTCCCCACTGCGTCAGTGTGTGTTCGAGAGAGTTAATAATGTATCCCTGCATAATAACGAGATATGTGGCAAGTTTAGGGAGTTGACGCAGCTGGAGGATGAAAGATATAATGAGAACAATGAGTCCGAAGAGAAGATGATGCTTTGACCTTGTTTTGAAAGGTCAAACATGAGACCTTAAAGGGGCACCTGTGTAATACTTTGGAGCAACTTGATAAGCAGATTGTGTTCTGTGTTAGAGCGGATTGTAACGTGTTGTGAAAAATGAGACCTTAAAGGGGCACCTGTGTAATACTTTGGAGCAACTTGATAAGCATATTAATCACTTAGTAACTATGTGATTAATCAGCAGCAGTAGTTGACGTCCAACACAAACTAACAACCGGCTTAGTGCAAAAGAAAAAAACCCTAACTCTTTCTTCACATTTGTCTGTATGAATCTTGATGATGGCGATTGCTTGCAAGCGATAAGAATCCAGTGAGGGTTTGAATAATGTGCGATCTGGTATTTGATTGCCGACTCTCACCTGCACCGGACAAAAACTGATGTTTCAGTCTCCATGACAACCTCACACCGCGCAACCCGCCGACAGTTTATCAACAAGTGTTTTCATCAACAGGTTCAGGAAAGGTCGGAAGGCGCCGTTCACCGCTATTGTTGCTATAATCCTCAGGTGTGTGCACATGTGTGAGGACGAATACGCCTACAGATGTACGGCGTCCGTGCTGTTAACGTAAGCATGATCAGTTGTTGGCAGGTTTCCAGCGGCTCTGTGAGCCATCTGCCTTCGCCTGCAGGATGAGCCAAAAAACAGGACAACGTGTGTTTCTTCTCTCGGGACACTTTGCTCATCACAAATGTGATTAAACCTCGGATGGGCGCAGCGAAGGGGGGGGAACTGTGACGCCGTGAGAGGGATGAGAAGGTAACAGTGCCAAGCAGAGGTCTGCCGATATGCACTCAAAGTCTCGAGTGTGCAAGACAGCAAAGAGACGAGTGATCTGCATACACAGGAGTTGGTTGCTTGATTGTTTTCTGCTGGTTATTTGCATCCTCCTACAGTTTTATGAGTTGTGTGTCAGCATTTAAACATATTCTTGTCACCTAAAAACAGGCCCACCTAAAAATAATTTGTATTTAGAATGATTTCACCCTCTTTCCCTTGCTGTGAGACGGCCTTATCTTTGGCACTGTTTTCTCAACAGTAAGAAACTCAAACACATCTCTTCTCTGTTTACCTCTGCTTCATTTTGCCTTTCTGTCTGAACTCTCCTTGATGCCCTTCAAGTCAGATACTGGTTTTAAATATTTAGTAAAATCTAATCTCAGCTTGTCCTTGTATAACACTTGTTTGAATTCAAGACACAATGAAATTATGTATTTTCCAAGTTCTAAACGCCGTGCCCCCTGTGTTAATTGTTCATTCATCTCGTGTTTCAGGGTAAAACGGCCGGGGCATTCAGCTCAAAATGTTTCTTGTACAGGTCACTGGCTTATTAAAAAGTCCCTTTGTGCACTAAACAAGTGTAGTAGAGGTACAGGCAGCAGCCAGATTATCTGATCAAAGTAGGCTGGTTTTTATCTTGTCAGCCGAGGTCCTGTGTTGGCCTCAGCGCAGTGCTCTTTGCCTCTTTCTCAGCAGGGATAGTGACACTGTGTTCACATACTCGTCTTTTCAACTCCTTGATCTTCTGGACAAAATCTCCTGCGTCCTTAACGCGATGATCTGTGCATCCCGGCTCAAAGGTCGATTTATTTACTAGCTTCTTCTGAACTTGAACTCCATTTCTCAATCTTAATTTGTGTCTGGAGCTCACTAAGGTGCAATCGTGTGACGACAGCGTGACATTTGCGTGGCATCTCCTCCTCCTACATTCTACTCGGATTACCTCATGTGTGTTATATATGTAAAGCTTGAAATCACAAACGTATCTGTTTTATAAAAGGACGTGGTGCAACATCACCTTTTTAGGCTCGATTATCCAGTTTGACAATGTGGGGAAAGAGCACTAGCCTAATGTTGGTTTAAAGATGTATAGCTATTTATTCTCCTCAGCAGTATTGGCTGCTCTTACTCAGTGTTTAATTATCACTCCTGACCCAATCAGTGTCATGCTACATCCATTATAATGACAAAAGCCTCAGCTACCTCTTCTTTACTCCCTTTTCTTTTTGTGTCTTCTTCTCTCCACAAACATTTGTGTGCACTAATGGAAACTGGCTGCGTTAAAAACCCAGACAGTCTGTTCATCCTCCCACCAGACTTGTGGTGATCTCATGCTCTGCCCGTCCTCCTACCACCCAGACAACATCTGCAGCGCTCCAAGCGCTCATGAGACAAATTGGCCCCGGATATGTTGATCGTAGTTCTTCCAGACTTCTGTTGTGATGTTTCATGTGGTGTAAAAGTCTCTTTCCCTCCAGCACGGCTGCCTGTTCTCACCATGCCTTGACAGAGGAAACACTCGTAAGAGGATAATTGGACCCCTGACACTTTAATCAGGCTGCGTTGTAAAGAAACTCATTCCGCTTTCTCTGTAGGCGCACTTCTTCGACTTCTTTAAATGTGCTTCCAGAGCCACAGGGGCCGCGTGACTTCTGCACCCCATTCGCGAACCACCTCCGCCAACTCGCTGCAATATTTTTCGCGTCCTTCTGTTTTGCTTCAGCTGTTTTGTTTTTCTCGTCTCGCTGTTGCTACGCGGTGACACAGCAACAAAGAGCAAACTGAGACGTAAGAGTAATATGAACCTAATTTAGACATTTGTGATGCTGTTTGTGCTCAAACTCTTTCAAGGAGAGGCTGTACATCTCACTTTCAGATGGGTAAAGTGTGTTAATCCTTCAAAGGATGTCAAAGGGCAGAATTAGAACAAGAGGTTTGGCGGAGAGTTGCAGAGGGAAGGGCAGACAGTTTAAAAGTTCTGCCTCCAATCTGATCATATAAACATCCACCCTCTCTGGCCTGGCCTTCACCTCTGTCTGTGTTTGTGTGTGTGTGTGTGTGTGTGTGTGTGTGTGTGCGAGCGAGCGAGCGAGTCTGGCGCCGTGCCATCCGCCGTGCACAGCCCCTTTTTTAGATGGCCTCTCTGGGAGCTTTTTTAAACAGCCAGCAAGCAATCTCTCTCAATCATGTTATTTATGACTCTGTTTTTTTGCAAGTCACTCAGGGCTATCTGCCTCTGGGGGAAGATTGGAATTTTCTAGCATATGTCAGATGTAATTAAGTGTAAACGGCCAAAGTGTGTCGTGAAAGCAATGTCACATAAAAACAGACTTTGTATAGAAGAAATAAACAGTACGCCACTGGGTGGTTTGTGGACAACTGCTCTGAGTTTAACATTTCGGCCATCACCACCTCCTTGTGTTTGAGCCAGAGGTGTCCATATTGGGACAAGAGGGTGGAAATAAGTCATCAGCTAACACTAGCAATCGCTAGGTGGCTTGGTTAGGCAGGGTGCTTCCCTAATTCATGTTAAATGTAATCTTAATTGAAATGCTAATTTTGGCTTGTAAAAAAAAACAGGCTTGAAAAAAAATGCACTTACTGGTATAAATGTGCACCTGACACCTTATACTGTACCACAATCATACTGCATAAAAACTCACTAACACCTGCTACCATCTGGCTTTTTTGGACTTGTGTTTTTCGAAACTTTTCCGTCCGTCTCCGTTCAAATGCCGCTTGGACATCGCACAGTCAAGTTTGACAGAACGAAACCACCGTTACATTGTTTGTGGATTCCTTATCAGTGTCAGGTCCTTGCCAGCTGATCAATGCCGCTCATGTGTAACTCTCAACAGGGATGAGAAAATAAGAAGAAAATCTGCTTTGTGTTGTTGGGCCGAGGGCAGACTGGACCCTACAATGCCCTCATGCTCATCCTTTGAGCTACAAATTGCTTCCTCTAACCCTCAGGTTCCAACTGGCTCCTAATGGCCATGACTTGGTCGCCAGGCACAACAGAGTCGGAAATAATAACAACAAACACACTCAAAACAGACTAACATCGAAACGATTCAACTGCGTAGCCGACTCAACCACAGTAGAAGCACAAAAACCAAGGAGAAACAGTAAAGTAAACACAGTCTGAGTAAGAGAATAATCAAGGTTAGGCACCATCGCATCAGCTACGCGAGTGAGATTCCTCCATGTTCGCTTTTATCAAGGTGCATCCAGTTTATTTCCGGCAGATGAGTGATAGATTGGATTTAACCTCCATTTATCCTGTGAGTGTTTGCTGAGCAAGCTTTTTCAGGCTAAGAGCCGGGGGTTCTTTCACAGCAGATGTTCAGCGCTAGAGATGAATACTTCTGTTTTTCCATCGCCTACATTTTTTCCAGTCGGGTCAGCGGATGTGAGCCAGTTGCCTTATGGTCAGGAGGTCATTCTTCTAACGTTCATGCCGCTCATGCCAACCTTTCAGATCGCTTTTGCATCAATACGGAGGATTGAGAGTGAACGAGTTGGTTGAGCAGACTGTGGCTGCACATCGGAAATTGGTATAATATTCCACCAAGCAGGAAATAGAAAACGCCATCCCCATGTCAGACATCGGCTCAGACAGATGGTTGTGCGAGGGTGAGAGTGTGAAGCTAAACATCCCTGACAGTGTCTCTTCAGTCCACCGGGGCCTTTTCATTGACTGTCTGGTAGATTCATGTAGTTCCCACATGTGAACCCATGGGCATGAACGTGCTACAGCTACAGTGAGCACGATAGAATAGCCACGGCTTTGTGTGTCGCGATGGTCGATCGTCTGTGATATGAGACTTGTCTCTGAGGATAATGAGTGGAGTTCAGCTGACTGCGCTAATGATCTGCTGCGTTCAAGGATAATTAGTTTTGGCTCTTCTTGAGGGTTTTAAAGGCATCAGAATAACATTTTTATTGTTTTACAAATAGTTGGGGCGTTTCCCAGTAACTGGGTCATCAGCATGCCACTATATTGAAAGCCTGAGTGAGGACACCCCAAGGCTGCAGTAGATACACTAATTGTTCTGTGTCCAAATTTGATGAAAAAAATGTGATATAATGAAATATTCACTACATTATTATATGACAGTTATAGATTCTGATGCACTGTTTATAGCTTGCGACTTAAACAGTGTGAAAGCTTATATCTTTACACTGCTGTATCCTATATAATGAATACAGTATCAAGTAGTAATCAATACACAGGTCTCAGTTCAGCACAGAGTGTGTTTAATAGATCTTTTGTCACTGCAGATATTTTGACACATAGCAGAAAAAAAAACATTTGTATTAAATAATATCAATAATGATTGTATTCCATTTATGTGTGCATGTTTCTGGGCCCACATGCTGTCACACATGCTGGTTCACTGTCATGTCTGAGTAGAGAGAGAGAGAGTCATAATTAAAGTTATTACCTTATTACACCTGTATCCTGAAAATATACAGTATACTCTGAAATCAAGCCTTTCGCACAGAAAATGTATACACAACATTAAACATCTTCATCCACAATTGTGGTTGTTCAACTGTAAAGAAAGGGCTACTGTGATTTCACAAAGTTAGTTATTTATTTTGGTTTCATTGAGAGACCCTTACAGCGGTAGAAATGACTGTGATTCCAGTCATTTTGCAGAAGACAGGAGGTTGCTGAAAAAGGTCTTTTCGATTCTCAGTTTTCAAGCCTTTGCGAAACAGGAAATTAAATCCCCCTGACTGAGCCTTCTCAACACCGCAAACATGTAAATGACCTGAGCTGACGCTGCAGGTTAGACAGGGCTCAGAAGGTGAGATGAAATTAACCTGCTCCGGCACAGGTGTTACAGGGTTGTCGTAATGAGGAAAGGACATGCAAAATAATTCTTCTGTAGTCGAACATTTCGCAGATGTAAAGAAGGTTTTCCTAGATCTGGTAAATCTTCAGAGCCTGCAGCTTCTGAAGTTAATATATTTTACCGTTGGCGCATTTAGAACTGCTGTAAAGGGCAAAAAACATTGTTTGATTAATCTGCTGTGACCTACAGTTGGGATATTTTTCCTTTAATCTTTGTCGAGACTGTCCTCCAAAGGTCCACTAATCCCCCAGGAAGTGGCTGCAGTAGTAGGAACCCACCTCCTGTCAAGAATAATGGATATTGGGGAGTAATTCTTTAAACCCACAGGGGTTGTTTGATTGATGACTTACCAAAATTGTGTTTTCTTCCATATAATTGCTCTCTAATACGGCAGCCCAAACGGCAATTTTATGTGGAGATATGTGGTGACAAGGAAGCAAATCTGAGATCAGTTTTGATATTTCTTCACTAATGCTGCAAGCCACAGAAAGTTGCCTGTACAGCGACCTTTGCATCTGACTAATTTTGTTAACCACATTTACCAATAAACAGCTGATGTAATACTGACCAGAGTTGCCCTTTATGTTTTTTTCTATGGATCAGCATTGATTAAATATCCAATAAACAAGCGCAGTTATAGTGCTCATTTCAAAATCTGACCTGATAACTTTTAGTTGAGTAAGTAGTAGTTTGATATTCGAATTATTATCTACGCAAGCTCTTCCTCTTTGTCAGTGTTTTGGAAAATTTTGTGAAAGGAAAAAACATTTTTAGGAATCCTCTAAGGTACTTTAACTTTTCTTTTTTTTCGCAATAACAAGCAAATATCTGCTTAATACTACATTTCAACAAAACGAAAAGGTCTGATACATAGTAAGTCATCTTGTGGGCCAGGAAGCAGATGGACTCTAGCGGGTTGGAGGATGAGTAATAGCTGTGAATGAGTCTCCTTCACCTTTTAGATCATGGCAACCTGTATCTCCTTCTCGACCATATGGGATCATCTGGACTCAAACATCCAGTGTTAATGGATAGAAATAAGCCATTTTGCTAATTTGTTTCTATTGATCACTTATTACATTTTCTTACATCTCTCTCTCTCTCTCTCTCTCTCTCTCTCTCTCTTGTCCCTGCTCTCTTTCTTCCCTCTTTCCTTTCTTCTCATCAGTCCCGTCTCATGTTTTCATATGAAAGCCTGAACATGTGAGGTCATGCCTAGACCCTCTGCATGTTTGTGTTAAATTCCCCTTCTGTATCATGTTATAAACTGCTGAGCTGTGCATTAAATCTGCCACGGAAGCCAGCTAATGGGGGGCCAAGGTTGAGGCACTCTGGCCTTGTTTTTACAGAAGTGTTAAAGAGTAGAAAACACACAGCGGAAATCAATGTTCTCCTTCTCCCTCTGTTGCAGTCTCAGCAGAAGTGCATCGTGATCTTCGCCTTGGTGTGCTGCTTCGCCGTACTGGTGGCGCTGATTTTCTCAGCTGTGGACGTTTGGGGCGAGGACGAAGACGGCATCACGGAGGACAACTGTAGCAGGAACTGCAGGTGAGAGCCTATGTCTCTTGCAAAACCCCCATTCACAAGTTCTGACCTGTAGCCCTGCATGGAGCTGGTGTGCTGGGGGTACAGTATAGTACAATATATAATTTGATCCAGGAAGTCCAGGTTTTAAGAATCCCAACTGGAACCTGTGATCTATAAATGTCAAATCAACTTAAATCGGCAGCGCCTGTCTTGTGATCTCCCCCTTGGAGTAATGCCAGTAACAATTGAAGTCAGGGATAGCCATGAACCATGAGAGAAAATCAGACTTTTTTTGGCTGTGATCACAGCAATGGTAGAGAAGACTGAAGCCAGCAGGCAACATGTATTATTCAGTGGACTAAATAGTGTGCCAAACAGGCCGCATGGGAGTGTGTCGCTGCTGCGCATTGTTCAGAAAACTGAAAACCCAAAAAAGCGAGATCATTTCCACGTCAAAATCAGTTTCCATGAATACAAATCCTAATGTCTGCTTCCAAGTTGATACGCAGAATGTGAAAAACAACTGAGAGTTTATTTATTTATTGTGTGCAGCAAAACAGTAAAGCACCTTTAGTTTATGCCATTAGTGCTCGTATCTTCTATATTGTACTTGTTGGTGGCGTCTTTGTCTGACTCGCCTCTTTCAGGTGGCATTCTGTTCTCTATCTCTGTGTTTCTATTTTAAAGAGCTTTGTCACCACCGGCAAGATCAACAACAACCTTTTAGCAGCTATTACCTTTTCTTTCGTTGGGTTAGTGACACTATTCTCTGCATCCTGGGTTTAATGCTACCCAAGAGGATTGAGAGTGTGACATAGATAGGCTACAAACTAGCTAGAGCATGTTTCCCTCTCTACCAGAATGAGTATTGGTGCAGTTGGACCTTTGCTGACACAGCACCGGGGAAATAGCTCTGGCTGTGAGAGTGGTGTCGCCTTGGCCTCTGTGTGCAGTTTTGAAACCTTTTCGTTCAATCATTCCACCAGCTTCCATTTCTAGAAAACTTAGTATCGAACCATGAAGCAATGCACGAGGTCTGACACACTCACTGGCACAAGATATATGAACTGCAGTGTGGAGGCTACAGACCTTATAGCATTGCTTGCATTAATTTAGAGGGGAGCACGCTGTGTACTTCCTGCAACCTGCTCCTTCTACAGCCTCCCCCACTGTGCGGAAATACTTACTTGGCTCTTCTTAAAGTTACACCAGACTTTGGTAAGTTTTCTCCAGTCTGCTCAAGTATCAAGAATATGGCTCCCCCGACGCTGAAAAACCACCGCAGTGTGTCGTGGTGGTCCAGAGTGAAACTGGCGGATCAGCAGTCGTTTCCTCTGATACAGCACTCTCTGTTCTCTCTGCTCTCCACGTCCTACTGGTTCCCCTCGATTAGACTCTCCTCATCCACTTTGCCATTCAGCCTTGAATCACCTCCCCCCTCTCTCTTACTGTACTCCCTCTTTCTTTATGCCTGTGTGACCATCTCCTCTTTCTCCATCATCTCCCCCCATATCAGACATTTAACAACCTTTCAGAAAACCCTGCCGGGCACGACGCTCATCCGCTCAAGGCTGAAAGTGCAATCCTGACTTGTAAAGCTGAATTGGACTCCTCTCTTGCACTGAAGGACCCTTAAAGCTCGAGGTAGAATGAGAGATAAATACAGGACTGGGGAGACGGATGATGGGATGTGAGGGTAAACCAGATGGAGGAACATATCAGGGTAGATTTGTGGTTGGAGTGAGTGAGAGATGAATTGATTCATCAGCTGTTATTTGCTTGCTGTCTGTGTATTTGGGTTCTTCCTAGTTCAAGACTTGAATCCAAACAGATTTCAGAAAAGTGCACTTTTTTACCGAGCGCGCAGCTTAATGATGAAGTTGCGTCGTGCGTCGTTTGTAAAGACCTACGAGTTGTGCAAGTGTGACATAATTAATGATTTCATAAAGAGTTTTGTTCAAAGCAAATTGCAGCACAAAACAGGCAAAGTGATAGATTGGTATGAGACTGACACTTTTAAGAATAGGGCGCACTGAGACCTCCTCGTGCTCACTTCAATTCCTAAAGGTGCTTGTGATTCATCAAAGAGGAAATGCATGTAAAGCCCCCTTCAGTCATTGTCGTTTCTTACACCCAGCGTTAAAAATGATCCAGCGATTAAGTTACAAATGAAATCCGAGACTATTTCTTCTGAATAATCAAAATGCAGCAGAATGGTCTTCTGTCATGTCTCGCTTTGCTGCTGTTGCAACAGTTCTGTCTGAAGCCTCTGAGCAGCCCAAATAATGAATCAGCAGCTTTTGTGTTTGTGATGTTGTAATTCACACAGCTGCTTGTTTTGTTATGTAGATTTTCCCTTTTAATCTGTTTTTCGCTGCATAATGAAGAATCCCAGGGACGGGAGACCTGAGACAAGTCAGCCGCACAATTAATCTGATTTATATGTTTCCCTCCGAGGATTAACAGCTTCAGTCGTGATCACCACAGTGTGTGTCTCATCTGATTGTATCAAAATGACAGTCAGATGTATTCCTAATGTACACGTGTAATTGCTTGTTGTCAGAAAGCGGATAAGGTTAGTATTGATCTACAGCTGCCTTGTGGAAGGGCAAAAAAAGAGCAGCTGAAGAACCAGACTTGCTGCATCCACACATTTTGTGTAGCTCGTCGCACCTCCTGAACAGTCCTTCTGCTTCAGGACACGACGTTTTACATGTTTTTTTGGTGCAGTTGTTCTTTCCTGTCATCATTCTGGGAATGATGGGGTGAATCCCTTCCAGTTTAGGGCTGTCACTTTTTCAAACAGTTCCAATAAATTCATACTGGCGTTATGTGTGGTTGTAAGATACAGCTATGTGTTGTCATAGGCTATATCTGTGGTGAATATATTGATTTACACTTGGTTTGGCACTGGTGCCACCAGCGTCTGGAACAAAAAAGTAGCCTACCGAGTAAATAGCCTATGAGAGGAAAAGAGGTCTTGCAAAAGATGAGGCTAATTAGTCCAGTCAAACTGACAGACGTTGAATTACATAATCAACTAAGTACCTGCAGTCTAAATTAACTTGCGTCAAACACAGAGGATCATTTCAGAATAAATATCTCAAAGTGGCTTGCGTTTCAGGTAATGGATTGCACTTAACATGAGCCTTTTAAGTGTGTTTACCATGTCAACATCGATTTGGTCGTGCCCCGATGAAACATTGGTCTTAACATTTGCCTATGAGATGAAGTGCTTGCAGGCAGCAGCGCAGCAGCGGTTCCTGTGATACCCATATTAATGTCCTCTCTGCTGTACACCCAGAGCTCAGGGCAGTACAGGAGAGGGTGGATAATTTATATCAAGTGTCAGGGGCTCACTGTGGCATGCTGTGATTGCCAGCATGGTGCCATGCCGTTACTCTAAATGTGCCACAAGCATCTGAATGTAATTGGCATACTTCTCCATATGTGCTGTAGTGATTTTTATATGGACTTTACTGTTTGTTTAACATGTGAAGTTGCCTGACAGCTTTGTGAGGGTGTGAAAAACGTTCCTATGTTGTTCTTTCTGAAATAAAACATCAGAGAGGGGGGAGTTTCGGAGAATAAATCTGAGTGATCCAACCGTGCTCACCTACCACACCGCGAAGAAAGGGATTCATTATCATGCCGAGAGTGATAGATTTTACCTTCACACACACACACACTCTCTCTCTCTGTCTTTCTCATGTATGCACACACACACACACACACCGTGAAGTTTACACCACTCAGGTATTGGCTGCTGTGGGGCTGTATCACACCCATGAGTGCGCAGATGGGTTACAACCAGCAGCGGACTCCACAGACTGCGTAAATCGATGAAGTCCTTGCAGGCAGAAACGACTGCCTTCCCTGCCTCCTCCACGTTAATACCAAAGCCTGTCTGGCTGTTAAAAGCATTCAGAATCATCATTCATCAAACATCACAGCCATTAGAGCGGACTGAGAGGATTTCTTTCACAATAAGATTACCTCCCCCCCTTCCTGTTTGTCCATCCATCCTTGTTTTTCCTCATTGTATAGTGTGTACCTTAGCTGTCCTAGTTTTTGCTGTCTTTTCGGAAACAAAGAAGAAGCCTGTGCGCCACGTGACGTAATGGTTTATCTTCTCTGTGAATTTCATCGCAGCTTGCTTTATTGTTTACACTCTTCATTTCACTCACGCAGCATTCAAACCAAGTCAACAGAATAAATGTTGGCAAGGTAGGTGTTTGCAAACCACGGATATGTTGAAACTTCATGTTTCTTCAGGTTCAGTTTTCAGTTTTGTGTTGTGGCAATGCTGTGTTAATGTTCGGGTTAGGTTTAGGCACAAAATCCACTTGGATAGGGTTAGAAAAAGACCATGTTTTGGCTTAAGATACCTGGTTTTGTTGACACAAAACATGGCTGGAGATTTAAGTCAAGTGGCAAAATGTTGAAATCCTGTTGTCCCTTGTCCAAGGACACACGTATGGGGGATGCTGGGGGTGCTGCAGCATCCCATAAAAAGAGGAAACGAGGCATCGTAAAAACTGCCAATTGTTACAGAAAAGTGTGATGCAAACTCACGGCAGAGAGCATCCTCACTGCACTGCATTAAAATAAAATATGAAGCTGTTCATCCCTGGTATTAACATGTGTCTTTGGTGATTCAGTCACAAAAGGCATCTCGACATGCGTCTCGAGTGACCACTTGGGATCGATCTCGCTTCAACGAAGGACGTGGACGTATCAGTGCAGAAACGTTAGCTGCTAACATTTTTTTCTGCTGACGAGTATTCAGCCCTCAGCTCTCCGACTGACAAAAGGTAGAATATCCACTGAATATTTATGGTCATTTCCACCAGGAGAAATCCGTGTGTTGTGATCACAGAGGGTGAGAGGCTGGGAGTCCTACAGCTTGACTGCTGGCCACCATCCAAAAGCTGACATGGCTTTACTTTAGCCAGGAATACATTTTCACAGAGTGTGCTGGCAACTGGCCTCTCGATGTGATGCCGGTACATTATCACCTGCAGCACATGCTCTCCCCAGCATGCCCTTGAGGCGAGCACTCGCAAGACCCTGAGCTGTCACACCTTGGCTGACCCTGCGCTCTAACTGCTCCAACTGCTAAGATCCGTTTGGTATTACAGAGTCCTCACCGGGGAGCCCACCAGAGAAATCTGAGGAAAAAAAATAAATAGTTTGCATGTTGTCCCCATCTCTGTCGTGCAGGTTCATTTGTGACTCTAAATTGCTTGTGAACAGGGATGGGAACAGGAACGGGAACGGGAACGTGAATGTGAACGTGAACGTGAAAGTGAACGTGAACGTGAACGTGAACAGGACCATGAATGGTTGTTTGTCCCCCATGTGTCAGCCATGTGATGATCTGGCAGCCAGTTGAACCGTACCTCACCTCTCGTCCAGTGTCAGCCGGGATTAGCTCAATGACTGTGCAAAGGAAATACAAAAAGAACATTCATATGGTGTGGACAGAACAACAGGAACACACAATCTAATGCAAGCAAATACACACTCAGTTTCTGTTTAGGCTGACGCACTCTAATGCATTTTTATTAAGAGCCGAAAAATAAACCAGTTACTTCAAGACCAGTTTTATCAGGTTTGCAGCGTGTAAGTGACTTATTGTAACCAAATTTAACAGCACTTTCAGTAACGATGACGTCCTGTAAATGTCTGCACTGATAATAATAATTACTGTGCACGTGCTGATTAGATTAAAATGTCACATTTAATAAGAGTCCTGTGGTTTTAAAGACATGATTTCACATTTCACTCCTTAGCGTTCACACTTTTACGATGACTTAGTCATGAGCACGGCGCAGGTTGTATGTCATACATACTCCATGTTCTACCTATTAAGCCTACAAACTAAAGTCTATTTACCATAACATTTCTTGAACGACGCATTCCCTCACAAGGAATTGAGTGGATTTCCATGCAGAAATGGCTCCGTGTCTTGGGCAGCATTTTATCCGCGGACTAAATCAACCCTGCCACAGAATTTAAATCTGAGCTGTTCCCCCTCACTGAATACATCCTCACGTCCCCCCCTCCTTTATATTTCTCCCATAAAATCCTGTTGGCAGAAATCGATGTCGAAAGCCAGATACAGGGAGAATGTGGTGAGCGTCGGAGCTCGGTAATAGCCTGGTTCTGTGCGGCTGCAGGTCTGGGGCTGCCTGCCACGGCTAATTCAATCTGTTGACTCGAGAGTTAATGCCCCTGTCATTTTCAGGCATTCTGGTGGGGGTAAAACAGGAACTGGAGATGCATTAGGGAGAGCACAGATCCATGGTTAACCAGACAAATTGACATCAAACCCTGGCAGTGAAGTCAAAGTGATATTTACAAAACATTATGATGCAAAACAACAACCGCTGAGAACATTTTCCCCATCGTTTAACTTTCAGAATGGTGGTGCAGCTTTATGAGAAAGAGAATTACCTGACTGCACTGAATCCTAAACAGATAATCTTATGGATACGGTTCTTCTGTTCTTCAAGCAATCTATTGTATCTGACATAGAGGAGATTGGTTCTGCCTTTTTTTATATATATGCTGCAACCACAGTATTTTACTCCAGACTGCTGATGATTACATTAAAATGCACCACGTGATAGCGCAGGGAGTAGCGTATACGAGCAACCAACAAGAATACATTCAAAATGAGTGACTTTTCCCTGACCACGTGTAATTGAATCCGCTTTGCTGACAACTCTGCACATCTACTGTATGCTAGACACAGTAGATTAAATTACTCTCAGCCCCTGCCACAGGAAACCTGCACACGATCTAATGATTGCTTGATGGAGTCTTCGTGGTCGAGAAATCTTGATAACTCCCATTAAGCTAACAATCGAGAGAAAGAGGAAGAAGGGTGCAGTTGGCTCGTTCGTCACAGTAGACAGAATATGAGCTCATAATAATTCTGCAACTCCGCGAACAGATAATTGCTTTGTGAAAGAACATGAACTTCACGTTAGTTTCGTCTGCGTGGCTCGGCCTACAGACGCTCCTTTTTTATGGCTTTTCTTTGTCTTCCATCTTTCTACTTCACTCAGTTTTTCCTCTCATTACTTCCCACAGCGTAGTGCTTGTGGAGAACATCCCGGAAGACATCTCCTTCCTGGACAATGGCACCTCCCACATCCCGCTCTCAGAGGGGTTGTTCAACTTACTGGACCGAGCTAAACGGGCCGTGGAGATCGTTTCCCCGCTTTGGCTCCTCAACTCCTCCGATTATGAATCGAGCTTCCAGCCCGCCGCCAGACAGGTACAACCCGAGCAAGCCAACAGAGACTTGACTGTGCAGAAGTGTGTTTGAATCTTGTCACTAAGCACCACACAGCCGCCACGTCTCACATTTATCATATCTTGAAATAGACAGAAGGCAGAGAAGACAAATGACGGTGATGTGTAAGTGAAAAGCCAAAAATGATCACCAGAATCAATACCTCCAACTGATCTTGGTGATAAAATACTAGTCTGGATCAGTTTTCAGGCTGCTTGAAGCGAGCTGTTCATTTTGGAGACACACACACACACACACACACAGTTGTATGTCAGGACTAATAAAAGCTTGTTGCTGTTGATTGGACAGTAATATCTCCTTCCAGAGGCCTCGGCTTCTCAGCCTGTAGCAATCTCAGCAAACAGCTGCAGTAATAGGCACCTCATCAGGAGAGAGGCTGGACTGGAAAATTTAACACACCGCAAAGTTACAAGAGGGGCAGATGCTCTTTTAGCAGACGTGCACTGCAGGTGTTTATGTGTCAGTGTGTCATTTTGAATATTGTCAATATCACTGAAAGCAACATTAAGTGACTTTTTCATTGTAAAGTAACAGCTTCATAATCATGTTGTTGGCACAATGTCTTATAATCTTGTAGGGTGAATGGTGTCTCTGTCCCCTCATCTCTTGTTTCGGCTCTAAGTTTTCATCATTGATATGCCGTAATCAGTTTTGTTTGTAGTTAGCGCCTACATTTGTAATGTTCACCGGCAGAGTAGAACCCAAAAGCACAACAACGAGACAGTCAAAGTGGCAAGGAAAGTTCAGTTTACTTATAAATTCAGGCAATGGTCAAAACCTGGAGAGCTTGGCAAAAACACACAAGACAATCTGGTAGGGAACAGGTGGAAGTGGACTAGTTATATATTGAGGCACTAATGAGGGAATGGCCTGCAGGTGAGGGGAATGAGTTGATTGCATGGCAGGAAGGAGTGGCAGGATCTGAAATGACAGGGGAGCTAATAAGGCAAGTAAAGCAAAACCAGATGCCAACAAACTAAGAGTTAGTGAGACTCGTGACAACATCACGTTTGACAAACTGTTACAGACCTGGGATTTGTGTTCTATGACAGTGGTGTTGCACTCAGAAACAGTAACAGGGGGGCGCCAAATTGCAAACAATGCAAATTTCTACACAATGTTGCTTTAACATAATACACGTATGAGAGAAAACAGAGGGTAACAGAAATAGTCACTCCTACAAGTCTCAGTAACTAGTCTTCTTTAATGGCGATATGAAGCCCGTTCTAGCAGACTCACATCACAAATGCCTCAGCCTTTCTCTGGCCGCCCCACCTCCATCTTATTTGCAATTTGTATGCATTTAAGAGGAGTCGGTGAGGGATGACAAGGGGTTATACCTTTACTAACTTCTTCAGAGGACTTCATGAAGAGTCGCATATTTTGCTAATTATCAGGTATCAGATCGGATCAAAACAAAGGCTTCACTGTGACTACAAAGTTCTGACACTTATCATGCACATACCTTTTTTTTTTTTTTAATTATCATTTGTTGTTGAAAGTTTATGATTGGGTACTTGAATGAGCCGAGTTAGCCATCATGAAGGCACAAACACAGAAAAACCTGCACATGTGAATACTTGATCAAAACAACAAAGAGACACTAGACATCACAGCTGGCTGCAGATAAAGGGCCTCTGGGAAATGTAGCACCAAACCAACACAGAAAAGGTTGATCATGGTGCCACAATATTAAAGGCAATCTAAGCAGTACACAAGAATCCTGTTTGAATACAAAGTGTGTGGATTTCATGTGACAGCAGTGGTGTTCTGATGTGTTTCTCTCAGGGCCGGGCTCTGCTGTCCAAGCTGCAGGGGCTGAAAGCTCGAGGCATCAATCTGAAGATCTCCAGCGGGATCGTCGACTCGACTGAGCTCAGCGCGCTCGACAAACACTGTCAGCTCTCACTCTCACTGTATTATACATTCAGTGTGTCCGTGTTCAAACATGCTGCAGCCTGGCTCTGTCTGTTTATTCTCTCTCCCCATTTGTCGAGCTAAATTCTCTTAATCTCTACGTCTCTTTCCATCTTTCATTTCAGCCGTTTCATCACCTTATCGATTCAGTTTCTGTTTGTTGCCAGATCTGCCTGCACGCCTCTCCTCGTATCACCTTTTATTCGTGCCTTTCAACGTCAGCCTTTTGTCTTTTACTCAAGCTCCGTTTCTGTCTCGCACTCCGTTTCCAGACGCTGAGGTCCACTATATAAACATGACAGCTCTGACCAAAGGCCACCTCCTCTCCTCTTTCTGGGTGGTCGATAGGAGACACTTCTACATCGGCAGCGCCAGCATGGACTGGAGATCACTGGCCACAGTATCCACAATGCACCACACATCACAGCACACACAGAAACACACACACACGTGCATAACCACCCATAAAAGTGTCTGAGAAAACACAACATCATAATCATATTCTTGTCGATCCTGAATCTGCACTGTGACACAAATTATGCTAATTTACACCCCCTGCTCAGAGAGAATTTAAGTTCATATATTCATAGCCCCTAATGTGAAGTAAAGTGCTTTGAATATGTTCCTCTGGATTCGGACTCAAATGTAAAGAGTATAATTCAAAGTTCCCAGCCCTTTAATACAAAAGGGTGAAATAACTTCACTAATATATTAATATTCATTTGGCAAATATAGACAGACTTGATATATGTATCACCAGGGGTACTATATAAGTCCTTAACTCTGGAAGATTACTCAAAATAGATGTGTAGAGGAACCCCAAAGGTTGCATTTTCCAGATATAATAGGATTTAGTCGATATATTTTCTGGCACACTCTACTATACACACTTGTGTCTATGTATAAGTTATGAAACCCGATCAAAACACAATGGTACAGACAGTGTTTGTGCACGATTTGGCCAGTCTTCTGCTTTAAAAAGTCATAGACGAGCAGCATTCAAGGTGGGACGGCAGCCAAAAATAGAGAGTGGCCATTCTTTCATCTGCTTCTTCAAAGCTGAGCTTCTCGTACAGTTCATTAAAGTGCGCACCCTCTGTGTTAGGCAGCTTCCACTATCTTTAGAAACCCTTTTTTTTGTACATCCTGACATTAATTCTTGAAAAAAAATCAACTTATCAATTTAAATTATAATTATTCAAATCCACAATCCAGTATTAGCTGTTGGCCTGATATCTTTATTGTTTTTTCTCAGTCAAGTTATAGACTGTATTTTTAGAGCATGTGGGTGTGTTTTCAGTAGCGTTGAATAAGAATGTTTGAAGTTAGATCTGAGCCGTATTGAGGATTACAGCTCATGTGGCCCTGGACACTGCAGGGAGAGAATGATTGTGTGGACTGACAGAGAGAAAGGCAATTTAGAAGCTGAGGACCTGAATTTTAGAAGTGCCTCTTTGAAATGAAAATGCAGCGAGAGAGCGAAGGAAAGAAAATGGGAACAGAGAGAACACCCACTGTAGTGTATTCCTCTTCTTCTCTTCTGACTGTAATTGGATGAGACTTGTGGACAACATGGGGAAGGAGGTGATGTTGAGATTACTCATGGGGATGATGAGCAGCTTTTTTTTTTAATGAAAATCTTCAGAGCGATGATAATTCAAGATTCAAAGATTCGAAGCGTTCATTGTCACATTCACAGTGAAGAAACATGTTTTCAATTATGCAATGAAATGCTTCCTTTGCTGTCCACAGAATGCCAACAGTGTAATAAAGAAATATATTCATCCAAAACATACAATATAAAAAGTAAAGCACTTTCAAAGTAATGACGTTCAGGATGACAACAAAATTACTGATGTAAAATGTCGGCTTCCAGCTTGCTTCGGGGGATCTCACAGAGATTGTGTTTGTCCTCCAGAGGAAGGAGCTGGGTGTGTTGGTGTACAACTGCAGCTGTCTGGCTCTGGACCTCCACAGAGTATTCAGCCTCTACTGGGGGCTCCAGTATAAAGACTTCATCCCCTCCTTCTGGTCCAAGCGCCTCTTTGCCCTCTTCAACAAGGATTCACCACTGGACCTCACTATCAACAGCTCAAAGGCTCAGGCCTACATCTCTGTAAGTGACACAGTTTTGTGTACTCTTAAGCTTACAGTGATCTCATAAAACATGACCCATATGTTAGTTTGTTGTATATGCAACCAACGTTAAGTGTTTGTGGTCTAAAGTTTTACTTACCAGGCTCTAGTGCGTCTAATCAACCAGATAGCAGCCTTCAGCTCCCCTCAGTTACTTACACTGAAATGGATATTAGATTTAATTGGTGTCTTTCATGATCAATTTAATGTGAATGTTGCATTACAGTCCAAGGTGAGCTTCAGTGTTTGGTTTCGATTTACCTCAAGTCTATAATTTAGTGACTAACGGACCGTTCTCAAAGCACTTATCTTAATCACGAGTAGCACAGGTGTAATAAATAACATTATAAACTCAGAGCTTCAGTATTGTGCATGATGGCCGACTGTGACGTCGTCCTGGGACAGCTAATTAATCTGAGTTCCTTCCTCATCATTAATGAAATATTGCTTCACCTGTGCGTTATCTGTTAACACAAATTAAACTGTCTGCGGTTACAAATGTTTATTGTGCAGTGGCACGCTGTGCACTGGCAAATTCACTATTCGCTATATAATACACATTCAATAGTTTACTCTGTGGTGGCAGGAAATGGAGCATCATCATTTTGCCTCATTGGAGGTCTAGTGGCTTGAATTTATATCTTTGCATTCCTAAAATTTGGGGATTGTAAGCATAAAGTACATTTTTGTTCTATTGTGTGAGTGGTTGAGGTCACTATGTGGAGCATAAATGTCATGCTCGGAGTTAGAAAATGCTCTTTTCGGACAAATGCCGCATTCCCTTGCTCCGCGGATGGTCCTATTTCCCGTGTTGGGAAGCTGGTCGACCTCGGTGCACTCGTGTGCGTTACGTTGGAATGTTGGAGCAACATGGAAACCAAAAAGCATTTAAACAGCACAATGACAGCTGCTTCCGGTATTTGAGTGACAAGGAGGAGCAAAGAAAATGATACAATAACTATAAATTGATAAATGTTTCTTACCCATCCACCCAACGTTTACTTTCAACTACCGTGTTTCAGCGTCATATAATGTCAACTCGGCAACCGGTGTCCAAACCTTTGTCCGACTTTCCAAGTGGATTTGAGAAGGCCTTCACGTGGCTTTTCCCAATCGATTGAAATGCGATTTTTCCAATAATTCTGGCAGCACATGAACAGAGAAATAATCTAGATATCTAGGGTTGTGTAGCTAGGACCATTGTTAACATTATCAGTTCTATCTGTGCTTTTCCTGCTATGACAAGTCAAATATACAACAGAATTTCAAGATCGAATATTCAAGTTTTAAAACATGGTAGACTTTTTAAATAGGGAGGGAGGGCGTGAAATTGTGCACCGCTGACTCAAGTGTGTCAACCAGCTCCACTGGAGGTGACAGCTCGGCTGGAGAGTAAATTTTTCATACAGAGTGTCTCTGCAGGACACTGTGTCTTTCAGTGCTGTCATCTCCCTGGACATGAGTGATGGTGATGTCTCTTTACCTGCAGGAGAAAACTTTTGATTTAGCTCAGGCTGTCCGTGTCCAGAAGATCAACATCAGCACAAAAAGCACAGGCAAAAGCACACACTCATACTTAAACATTCAGCAGCAGTCAGCAGGGAGTTAGAACTTAAAGCTAATGGTCATTTAGGGTGACGATTATGATTATGAGAGCTCAGTTTGTTGTTGTGATGATAACGATGCTAACGATAATGACGCTGATCGCCTCTGCTGTTTTCCCTCCTGCGATGACAGACCTCCCCAGATGTTTTCATCCCCAAAGAGCGTAGCAATGATCTCGAAGCCATTTCCAGAGTCATCCAGGAGGCACGCCACTTCATATACATCTCCATCATCGACTACCTGCCCCTCCTGAGCAGGGACGCTCACAGGTTAGAAACGCTGTCGGAGCCGCTTTCTTTTAATATGAGTTGACAGGCGTTTATCATCAAAAGCTTTGGATGCCTTGATTCATTTCAAGTGCTTAAACTCCTCGCATGCCTGGCTGCGTGCCCACATTTTTGAATGTGCGTTTGTGTCCGTGCCAAGGTACTGGTCTCGTATCGACGGCCTTATCCGGGAGGCTCTGATCCTGAGGAAGGTCCGAGTTCGACTGCTGATAAGTTGCTGGGAAAAGAGTGAGCCACTTAGTTTCAACTTCCTCTGGTCCCTGAGGAGTCTGTGCATGGAGCAGGCCAACTGCTCACTGGAAGCTGTAAGTACGAGGCCACTATGTACTATTTTAAACTCTACAGACACACTTTGTCAATGCTCACTGCGCCATTCTCTGCGTGTGTGTGTGTGTAGAAGTTCTTCAGCCCCAGAGTGCAGAGGGATGGCAGTCTCCAGGGAATAAACTACAACCGGTTTATGGTGACAGACAAAGCCATCTATTTAGGTGAGCTCAGCGACCGCACTTTATGGCTGTGCCCTATATGCTTCTGCTCACTTCCTGCGGATCTCATTTTCAGTCAGCATAAAGTTCAGCATTTTTCGGAAGTAAGGCAACTTTTTTAAGAGGGTCTAATGAGGAGATCAATACCACTCTTGGGTGCATTAAGAAGGAGCAAGAGTTGTGAGGAGATTTGCATATTTAAGACTGGAAGTCAGGGGAGTCGACTAGTCTGGCTCTCTCTAAAGGTCAAAAATACTACCAGCACCTCAAAAGTGAAAGGACCCATACTGGAGAAAGTCAGATTCATGTCTTTTATAAAGCAGGTCGGGTGAATAGAGGAGCTGCAACAACAAATGTTAAAGTTCACAAGAAGTCAAAATATATGTGTATGTATATTCATTACTTTCATCTGTACACCAGCATCAGGCCAGATAATGAAGTAGTTTCGTTGGTATTCTTAGCAGTATTATAGAGTTTTTGTTTAAAAATGTTGATGACTCACTCTGTAATCCCGGGCAATTCTTCATCTAATAAATAATTTTCATGGTGCTGTTATGGATATAAAAAAATAGCTGGAGTATTGTACAAAACACAACTTTATAACTTGTTCAAAGACACAGCCTTTTAACTTGATTTTCACTGATTTGGGTGAAAGTGGGTCATATTTTAAGGAGAAAATATTTTCCGATTTTCCCTCTAATATCCTCCAGCTTTTCTGCCTCAAATCTGGTCAGACAGCGTTACTTGTTGCTGCAAACCTACATAACTCTGGACTGGGGCTGTACGCAGCCTCAATATCCGAGCTGTTTGTTCTTAAATAAAACATTTAAACAAACAGCACTCCACTAGCCTTAAAATTAGCATAATGAGACGTTCAATTTTTACTAATTAAAGCTACCCAAGGTCTGATTCTGCTGGCCGCTGGAGATGACGATGGTCAAACAAAGTAAACTTTTGAACTGTTTTATTGTCGTACTGTAAAACACCAGAATATAGAGCAGCTTCTCTCCTCCAGCTGTTAGATCCCTCAATTAATCCTCAGCACTTGGCCATAAAAAAAGTTTGAATTTTATTACTTATCTGACCTGGATAAGTCAGAATCCAACCCACTGACAGGCATGAAGAATAACTATATTAATTATTTTGAAATAGCCAATCATCTCCCTAATGGACTTCTTTGCTTATGTAGACCATACAGAGGGATCAGTATTAAAAAGACTGAGACTGTTTCATGACAAATTAAAAGTTCCTTGTAGTATGTTCAATCCTTACGCAAACAGTAGAGTAAAAATTACAGTTTATAGTTTTAGATGGAATAGCATGATGCAAATATTTCTTGATGATCAGAAGTTTATACTGCAGCCTAGCACTGCAGGATGTCAAGCAAAGCTGCTCTCCACCAAGAAATAGTTAACAATACTTAACTCCTATAACACCGCAGATTGTTGTGTTTACATTACTGTAACAAACAGCTTATAGAATTGGTGTGCTTTAAAGTGCTGATAGTCATATTATTGAAGTTTGAAAAGAGACAGGCTAGCTGTTTTCTAATGACCCCCTGGCTCCTCTTGTATTAATACACAGACATGAAAGTGGTATTGATCTTCTCATCATCTTCTCATCATCTAACTCAGAAAGAAGGCGAAGTATTCCAAAAGATTGATCTTTCCTGGAAGCCAAAAAAACTTTACAGAGCATCCAGAACATTTATTCATTATTACTTTTTTCACACTAAAAGATATGTTTTACATAAAACTGTGGCTGTTTACTCGTTTCTTCCTCTGTGTCCTGACAGGTAACCTTGACTGGGTGGGGAATGAGTTCACCTTTAATGCAGGAGCCGGCCTGGTGATCAGTCAGCCAGAGGGCGTCGAGGACAGGAACTCTACGGTGGTGGACCAGCTACGAGCATCATTCGAGAGGGACTGGTTTTCACGTTACACCCGCACTCTGCAGGCCAATAAGATCCCTGTCTGCAACAAGCACCAGAACAAAAGGCTGGTGTCAGGGAAATCTAGCCACATAGACAATGGACCGGTGCCTATCAGAACAGGCCAGCACGATAACGGACCCGCACCGATGAGAAACAGTCACAGAGACGCCGGACAGACGCCACTTAAAACGAGACACCATGACGACAGACTAACCAAAACAAGTCGCCACGGCATGGCCAACGGACTGGTGCCAATTATAGACAGTTATCAAGACAGGGGACGAGTCAAAACGAGTCACCTCGACAACATACAAGTACAAATCAAAGACAATCACCATGACAATCCAATGGATCCACGCAGTCAGTCAGCTGAGAGCAGCGGCAGCAGAGAGATCTCCAACGGGGCTCTGTGACCACAAAGTGTGATGGGTTCCCTTTAAACTGTATAATGTTTGTAGAACTTTGTAGCATTTTATTATAATTGTTTTGAAGAAAACTTGATGAAGATCCGGTTTGTAGGACTTGATAATGTGCACGAAAGAACTCAGGAAGGAAAGCCAAGGCTCGTCTGCAGCCCGGCACTTTTGATGGATTTTTTTTTAAAGAATGAACCAAAACTTTTTGGTTTAGCAGAAACTCTGATGAATACACTGTAATAATAACTTATCTTGCTACTTATTTACTCTTTTTTCTCTCCTCAAGGGGGTCTCTTAAGCAAAGGAAACAGATGATCTCGTATTGATTGCCTAATTATTGTCCATCACCGAAGCTGTTTGTGGCAGTCATCCCTTTAAACGCGGGAATCACCCCTGCATGCCTATGCAGAGATGGGAGGCAGTGCAGCATGTGTAGCCACACTAGCTACATCCAGCAGCTTTACATGTTGTGGATCTCTTAATGCCTCTGTACTCAGATTGGTAGCAGATACGTTGGCCTCATGGAAATAGTTTTGTGCATCTCCAGCAGTATTCTGACTAAGTTACTGTACATTCAAATACTTTCTTAAAACTGCAAACTTACCTATCTTCATCCTACCTGAAGTCATCACTTTAATCAGCTCAGTCGCCAGTATGTAAGTTTTTCCACAAACCACTGATAGATTCACATTTGATCAATCAATTTGATGTCATAGGCTATTTACCAATACTGACATCTCTAAAAAATTACAATTACATTTATGAGCTCAAGCCTGTGATGGCAGTTCATGACAACGTTTTCATCATTTTTAAGAAGGAAACCACAGTCTTTTTTTAAGGAGACCTCGGGATGAACCGTAACCAAAGATAAAAATGTTAAAAATTAACCTAAGAAACATAAAGTTTCAACATAGAGAAATATAAAATGTCAACATATCCGTGGTTTGTAGAGACGTATGTAGGCTATATTAACACGGCGACCATTTTCCTCTAATATCACGCTCAGGGTGGGAAAACATCGTACTGCTGTGTTCCAGATTGCAAGTTGCAGAAATCTGTCAAATGAATGTCATTTCACTGCTTCCTGATCGATCAGCAACTTACAACATAACAATGGATTGTGAAAAATCCAGAGGGACAACGGGCCATATTTCAAGGTTAAACAACATATTTGACTCCTTTTAGCTTCCGTTAGACAACAGCTAACAGTAGCATTCAGCCACTTCCGAGCTAACCTTACTGTTTGATGCTATTACATGGTACGATAGAGACATCTTGATGTATTGCCCAACGTTCCTCCAGATATTTAAGACTACATTTGCACCCTTTTCTATCATTTCATGCAACATGTATTATGTAACAGTGATGTTAGCAGGGAAGCTGTTGAATGCTATCATTAGCTGTTCAGTAACAGAAATATGAAATATGACCCGATATCCCTCAAGATTTGCACTATCCACCATCTTTTCAGTTGTTGGATTCCTTCCATTTAAATGACAAGAAACCTGGAACACAGCAGCATAACATCATCCCAGCACTGAACCCTCCTGCCCTGAGCGTGATGTCAGAGAGGGCCGCCATGTGGATACGGTCTATTGCCAGTTGTTTTAATAAATTATTAGATTGGGTGAAATGACGATAATAAAAACAGACAGCCTCATTATTCAAGGTTGTCACAAGTCGGAAGGAGACTTACATTGAAATATGTTACCAGCCTATTAACGCATATACCTCAAAAGGATTATGGTATGTAAGTGCAATTTCCATTACACTTATGAAAACACAAAGAAACTGATTAACATTGTCATTACTCTTGTAATAGAAACGACTCCATAACTCTCTGTAAGTGCTGCCCCACGGTTGATGAACTGGGGCTCTAAAGGGATTGATCAAATCATGTCCACCATGTTTTTATCTCAATACCAAAAGCACTTATTGGCGTATGGAGAGCGGGAACACGACGAGTCGTATATCTCCGCAGCACTGTGGTGTTTATCATTTTATTTTATGGAGGTCATAATTGAATTACATGATGCACGTATTCTACTGTTTATCACATGACACCAAATGTACTATGGCCTGGATATTTTCTGCTACAGCTTCCGTTAGTTTAAGTCATAGGCGGGTATCTTCCCCAGGAGGAACAGAGATTATTGATCTGAAAAAGGGTCCTTATTGATAATCATTCCAGTTCCCATACACAAATCCTAGGAAGGAAAGGAATTGAAGTGTTACATATGGTGTTCTTCCAAGTGCAATGTTGTGACTTATTGAACAAATACTAAAGGAGCAATTTGAAGAAGGGGCCAGAGGGTCTCTGCTGTCAGACAAATCAATACAATGAATTTTTAACAGCTTGACAGTCGGCAGTTGCTGCAGTTTAACCTCAAGGACGTGGTGGTCTGTAACGTCACACATGTGACTGAATATATATTACATTTACCATGCAGAGGGAGAGCTAAAAATACATTCTTGTCAGTATAGAGCAAGTAATTTACCCTGGAGAGAAAGCTTGTAACGACTTTAATTTGCGTTTTGAATGACTGCATGTCAGTTTAGGACCTTTACACAGTCTTTGGTGTGAGTCCAACTTTTTGTAACTATGCTTGTGGGAATAATATGTAGAGGTATTTTAAACTTCCAAAGCTGTTAATCATGGATAAAGGAAAGCATGACCAGAGAGGTCCGAACGTTGATGTCTCTATAAAAAGTATGCAGGGTGCTCGTGGTTTAATGTGAAACAGCACACGTGTGATCAGTGTTTTGTGTGTGCAGGAAGTGAATGTTTTAATTGGAGGCACAATGCAGAGAAGGTTTGGCTGTAACTATAAATGATTACAAGCAGGTGTAATCATTTACAACCACAGACACTAGTGGAAAATCAAACTTTTATCAGTCAAAAACAAACCGCTTGACAATTGGAATCTGGTCATGATGGGTAACTTCTGCCATCTAGAGGATGTCACGAGAAAGAAACTTTCTTCTCACTTCTCTGCTGCAATATGACATGAGCCTTTAAAATCAGCCACTAACAATTTATAATAACCATCATTAATTAATGATGACTTCATAGTTAATTAAACTTGTTAAGTCAATAGTTATTTCACTGTTGACACACAATGAAATGCTTTATAAACCATTGATTACTGCAGCCATTTTTTTTTACCACTTGTCAGTTGGTTTGTTTGTTGGTTTTAAGCAGGATTACACAAAAACAACTGACTGGATTTCCGCAAAACTTGGATGGAGGAGGAATCTCAATTTAGAATAGACCCCTTTAACTTTTTTGTGAGGCTCTGGAGAAAAAGATAGATAGATCCGGGATTTTTGTTAATTTCTGAAGGAATAATGCATGGATCTTGATGAAAAAAATCAGTTGTATGCAGGAGGCTGGTACCTTTGAGTGAGTACAATTTAATGCAGATTTGAAGATCCTGTGATCTTAAATTATGATTAACTAGTTACGGGCGGTTTAAAATTTAGAGTGATACAGGGCTATTGAAGTTTGATATTGGATAGGATGGATTGTTGGGCCTAGGCGGAGGTGTGCACTCTACTGAGTGCCATTCCAGTTAACCAGTTGTAACTATAATGAGAGAAATGCATAATGAATGGTTTATGCAGCATTTCACTGTTTGTAAACAAGCCTCAATCAAGAACACATGTTGGTTCACCTCTACTGTTTAAAACAAAAATTTCTATAGAAGGCAGCGACATTGGAATTTAAGTTGGAACTGGGATCATGTCGACAACTATTATTGATGATCAGAGGTGATCAGGAGATTATTCATTCATTAAAAAACAACACATATTGTACACATAGTATAGTACAGGAAGCTATTTTATAAGGCATTAATGTATGAAACGAGAATAATGTCATAATAATAACTATATGTTTGATCCTAATATGCACTAAACATAAAAACCTACTCTCCTTTGCTGCTTTATGTGTAACACTATTCTCTCTCTTATAAACTGAGACATAACTCTAATATGACGTTAGCACTTGTATGAATGTAAACACAATCATCTGTTTCATTTGTTTCTTCGATACAGAGTGAGTAGAACCTAAAGAGGATTTTCTCAATAATAATGTCCACTATGTGTCCACAGTGTACAGCTCGTTTTCTGGAGTCACATTCATGATTTTTATGCTGCTACTATCTATGATTGTTCACGGGGTGGGGGCAGGGATGCTGCTAATGTGCCCTGTACCCAGGTCTTTGTGTATCTTCTTCTTGTGTATTTGTTTTTAAACTATTTTGATAACCAGAAACAGTGATTATTTTCCAGTTAACGGGGACTAGAACTACTACTTTAATGAGATATTTTCAATGGAGACTATGTAGCTATGGAGCACAGAACACACACTACACGGATGACAACGGTCTTCAATCTGCTACGTGAAGATCTGTCATCTGTCCATCCCTCCAGTGAGATGAAAGAAAATTGAGAACATTTTCAGTACTCTATGAAATGTCATGTTCTAAATGTTCTAGATGGGTTTGCTGCGAACGGACCGAAGCATTATTGCTGACTGGTTCATTTTAAATGCTCACTGTCCGAGCTTTTGAATGTCGCCCACCTTTATTCTGTTGCATTATTCCGGCATGCCTGCTGCTTGCATGCCTTTGCCTTTATGAACTGCGCACAGTAGCTATGAGCCTTTCTAGAGATAAAGATACTAATGAAATCTTATATACCTTTAAAAAACAATACAGAAGGAATGTATATTTATTGAATAACCTTGTTAATGCACACTACTGAATTATCTGATTGCTAAGTTTTTACTCTTAGTAATAAAAACTCTTAGCTTTTTGTGTCTGTTTGTGGGTGTTTTGTGTGTGTATGAGTTTAAGTATAAGTTACTTGTGTTTCCTGAACACAAATGCTGTTAATTAAAGCAAGGCGGCTTACCTCAGAAGTTAATCCTTAGTTCGACACTGGACTGTGAGCTGTCAATCAGGCCCTATATGTAGGCCAGTATAGATGGACAGGCCGCTGATTACACAGAAGGTTGCTGCAGGAACATTTTGGCTGATTATAGAAAAAAATATTTTTGTCACCTGATTCAGGATGAAGTGGAATTGAGACTCAACAGCCTTCTCCTATACAACAAATAGATAGGGACTTGTGTTAAAATGTAAAATAACAACAGAAAAAAAAAATTGGCTCTATACAGCTTTTCTGGCTAAATCAGAGTCTTCGTAAGGCCCGTGATTCCCAAATTGATTTGAAAAGACATTATTTACAGCGTTTTTAACACCGAAATCTTCCCTGTAGCTGCTTGATGCATCAAGGGTGCAAATGTCCATTCGAATCATGTTTGAGATCTCATGGCTTCTGGAGACTTTATTCATGTATTTCTTTTTTGGTTGTCATTTTTATATTTTAGTCCCTATCTACTTCCTATGTTTAGGAGAATGCCGGCGCCAACGCTGTTTTGCTGTGGAGCTCTTTCTGCTGTTTTCATCCATCTTTCTATCAGCATGGGGGGGTCATGACCGAATTTTCATTTTTGGGTGAACTGTTCCTTCTACATGTTCCTACATGATGTGGGTTGTCCCCATCAGTGAATGAGAGACACAGAGAAAGAATCATTGTCTTCTAGAAAGAGGTATTCCTGTTTTTATAAAGTTACAAAAGACAGAGTATCTAAAGTTTGGGGGGGGAAAAAGAGTCAACTATTCTGTCGATCAAATGGTCGCATCAACTTCTACCTCCACTGATAGACTGACAAACATCAGGTGCAGGGCCAACAAATGTAGAGAATGTAAAGAAGTACAAATAATATAAAGGTGCATTCACATAATTATTGTTATTCTCGTTATTTTCATGCTTTACAAGTTACAAAAATGCAGAAAAGAGAGTCTGTAACACTGTCTTCGGTGTAGAGGATCCACAACCCCCCAGGCCTCGTTTCGAAATCTCCTCCTTATTTTTGAGGTAACAGGGTTGCCAGGTATGATTAACCTATAAATGTATACGACCTTTTTTGTTACTTCATGATAAAGGGTTGATTACAACATTCTATTATTGCTCAAATAAAGCTGTTAATATCGACATACATTTTTAACTGGCGTTTTCGGCTTCCGTAGCTCTAGCCTACCTGCGGGCTCGAGCCAGCAAGAGAACGGACGGACTGACGTAAAGGTTACCTTAGCAACCGATTAGGCGTCACCACTCCCAACTGCAGATTCATGAGTGCGCTCTTCTTCTCGGAGACCGTCCCGTCCCGTCAGGAGAGGAGAACCAGCACCGTGAAGCGATATGGGGACTAATTTATGAAGGACCATAAACCGGATGTCTTTCTTCCATCTGTTCGGGTTGGTGTAGCGGAGCTGGACGCGCCGACCTGAAGAACATCGCTGTGCTGGTGCCGTTGTTGTTAACGTTACCCAGCATCGGCCAACATGGCTGAGGATGACTGTGAATGGGTCGTAGAGAGCATCGTTGGCTACTTGGGAAGTCCCGAATGGGTCATTCCTGTTACGGACTTTATGGAAAACAAATGCACAGGTAAACTAAAAAATACAGGTTATGTAACAGTCATGGACGTCCGGACATAGAGTAAAGCCTATTTGAGGCTGTGCATCGATAGCGCAGAGGCTAAGCTAACGCTAATTTGCGACTGCTATGTTTTTGTTGACGTGTTTTCATGACCTGTGATTTTAGACATACCTTTACCGCATACTAAACTTGCACTCCACTTGATACACGTTCTTGATGGGTGTTAAGCAGTATTTCAGAGCATGTACCTGTACAGTAACCCACCAAGCACATAGGTAGGGAGGTCATACAACAGTAAAGTCAAAATAGCTAGCTTAGGTAGAAACTTGAGCTACCAGAGAGGACATGTATGTTAACTTTTTGTGCATAGCTATGAGACGATAGTTCAGGTGCTGTTTTATAAAATGTCTACTCTTGGCAAAGTGTATATATTGAATTAGCATACTAACATTTATGTTATCTGCCCTTTTTTTAGTTTTTGATGACGAAGATGAGAATAAATTATCATACACAGAAATCCATGTGCAGTATAAGAAATTGGTGAGTACAGTCTTCGGTCCAGATGTGTCACACAGATAAGCTTTTTTTATTTTCATGAATTGCATTGTCAACATTACTCGTTTTTGTTTTTATTATATTGCTGACTCACCGAACTGGACTGATGTAAGCTGCTTTGCTGCTTTTGTTAGGTGGAGAAGCTGTTAGATAATTACATGCAGGAGGTTGGCATCAACGAGCAGCAGTTTCTGGAGGCATGCACATCTCCCATTGCCAAGTCCAAAACACTGCAGGTATGTTAAGCTCCCTGTTTGCACAACCGCTCTCAGCCTGCCAGTTAACCTGAATGGACAATCAGGGATGGGATTTGCTTACATAACCCCATTTAGGCTGCTTTATACATGGTGCCAAACATGGCTCGTCTCTGTCTCCTCTTTCAAGGCAGATGTGTGTGGGATTTTTTTCTCATGACTCAGCAAAATGAGGATCCAGTTTGTGACATAATCTACAACCACATATCAGTTTTCATCCTAAACTATGCATGCCTTGCCCAGGCTGTAGCGTTTGCGTTATTTATACCTCGAGGCCTCCCTGCAACATATCTCTCAACATAGAAAAATACTTTAGCCTAATGTTCACTCACAATGCAAGAGAGCATCATTCGCAAATTACCTTTACAACATTATTGTCCAGCTGTGGCTAAAAATAATCAACAATCAACATTAGTAGGATAAAGTCTTGTGTAGGGTGCAAACTATCATGATCTGTATACCATGTTTTTGGAAGGTCATCAAAAAAACAGTTGGGCTCCATCCCTCCATAATGGTGTTGGTGCTCAGTGACCTGCTCGTGTGTCTTTGTGCTCGTGTGTAGACAGTGTATAAAGCATGGAATATACATTGTATAGGGTTTGGAGTCTCAGGTGCCACCATGACAATGTGCTGAAAAAACACTTCCGTTGCATTAAGGTGCTATGGATTAAAGCCATGTATTATGGGCGTGCATGTGTTGGTTCTGTGTGTATTTGTATTCAGAGCTGTAACAGTTCTCTCTGGCTGTTTAAGACACATAACAAGAGGTCTTAAGGGTGTATTAAATTGTTTGAATAGCAATTTTAAGATGATATCAGTGACAGTTTAAACATTGGCACCAATCAAAAGGTGCGCTGTTGCTGTGCCAGATTGGCAGAGATGGTGAGCTGGATTTCATTGCAATCCTCAAGAGATTTGGATCTCATTAATCACCCCCGAGATAAATTGTTAATGTCCACACAGCAGGCCAAGTTATCCTGAAACAAAGATTAACTTTAGAAGTAGTTGTACTTCACAGCAAGTGCAGTGAAGGTGTGGTCTTCTGTTTCAGTTTATCAATGCAGAAACTTATGCAGAGGCCTTGTATTATGAAGCTGTATTGGGTTGCGTGTCAGTCATTCTTGGTTTCAACTAATTTATGAGAGATTGCTGCCTCACTTTTGTGTCTAAGATAGCAGGGCTCTCAGAAAACTGGAACTTTTTTGCCTTAATTATCTGAATGTAATCTAAGAAGATGTGGACCAGAATGATTGGTATAATAAATTCCTTTAATTTGTTTAAAACATGTTTAAGAGTACATCTACACTCAAAGACAAACTGAGGAATTGACTGACGTAGAGTTTTACGTGTTTTGTTATACTACTACAATACTGCAGCAGCTGCAAATATAGTCGTTCTAATGCAGAATAATAATAGACATAGATGGAATGTACTGTAGGTGGACTTCAGTCAGAAACAGAAGGGGATAAAAGAATCTGACAAATGGGCAATAGAGAGGAGGCGACTGAAAAGCTGGTGACCCGGTTGACTTTACTAAGCACGCTGATCGTGTAATTAAGGTTGGTCAGAAAGATTTGCCTTGCATTAGCCTAGATGTGGGACAGACCTCTGACAACAGACAGGAAGCTAAAGTGAAAGATTACCCCTAAGTACCACTGTGTTTGCAAACATAGCGTAGCTTTTTGTTCGAACCTGAGATGAGATGCCTACCATGCTGGAAGTACTGTACATCCTGTCCTGATCTATACAGGGACAACATGGCATGTATACCCCAAGGCGAACATTGACTATTTATACCGTACTTTCCGGACTATAAGCCGCTACTTTTTCCCCATGCTTTGAACCCTGCGGCCTATACAACGGTGCGGCTAATTTATGGATTTTTACAGCTAACGGCCACTAGGGGACCTCCTCAATCTATGGATTGTACAGGTTACGTCCCTCACCTTTAACGCCTGGTTTATTATTATTATATAATAATAATTATTATTTATTATTAGCTACGTCGTCGACCCTACACCGTCATTGAGCATTCGGAGTTCTGCGTCGAGGGAACGCGTTGTTCTGTCGGTGGACGTCATCAACGTCAGTGATTCAGGTTTGTTATGCTAACAACACATAGTCAGACAGGTGGCGGTGCTAACGGAGCTAACAGCTGTCTGTCAGTCTGACCGAAAAGTTTCTCACTTTACTTCGCTGTTAGTTGAATTAAATGACATTCATGTTGTCTTTAACTGTCCGTGCGAACCAGTCCGCAGCTTTGTGCGTCTGTTTTTGCGTCTCTGACTCTTGCGTGTTGACGTTTGCGTGGTCATAGGTTATGCAAATATGCAACTTGTTTGTTGAAATGTTAATAAAATGGAAGCTTCCCCAAACAGCAGTCTCTTTCCCGACAATCTCCTCTGTGCACGAGCCTTTACATATGGTAATTAAACGCTAAAACACTTGCGGCTTATAATCGGGTGCGGCTTGTATATGTACACATTTGTGTTTTTCCCTAAAATTGGCTGGTGCGGCTTATATTCAGGTGCGCCTTATAGTCCAGAAATTACGGTACTTTATTTTATATGGTTCATAACGTGTTTTTTTTTAAATAATAAAAAAGCTTTATTTATACAGCACTTTTCTAAAACAAGTTAAAGAGCACTTTACGTTTCCCAACTGGTCAGTTACTGACATTTTGGGATTGTAGGTCAGGTCGGCTGTGATCCTGAAGCAGGCATATTTGACAAGCTGGGAATTCTCACCAGTCTACAGATTAGTCAACAGTCATCATTATCTTGTGGATACTCCGATTTTTCATGATCTCATATCGAGTTGTTTTTTGTTCTTCAGTCGGTGTTCATGCCAGTTCTGGCTACAGATGATTTCCAGATATTTCGTTCACTGATGGTCCAGAAGAACATGGAGCTGCAGCTTCAAGCCCTCAGGGTCATTAAAGAAAGGAACGGTAGGCTCAGTTAACACACATATGTACGCCAAAACACACACGCACAAAACGGAAAACATTAATGGTATAGCTGCAAATGTAGTACAATGACTGTGTGTGTGTGGGGTGTGTAGGGGTCCTCCCAGAGTGTCTGACTGATGGTGTGGACGTGATGACAGAGTTGCAGCAGCAAGAGATGAAAATCCTGCAGGAGGTTCTCAGGTAAGTCACCTGTTCTCTGTCTGTCCTACCATCTGTCTCACTCTACTTCTGTCTTTCTCACTGGCACAAACACAACGTTGACTGTCGACCCTTTGGGATTTTTAAATTTTTGGTTGAAACAATGATTTGAATTTCTTATATATCCTGACTTGATGATGGACTGTCTTATTGGCAGGTCTTGAATTGTCCCGTTTTATCCAGTGAATTAAAAAATGTAGAATCCAAAAAATATTATGATCCGTGAAATGTGGAGATGATGGAGATGTAGATTTAGGGGGTCTAAGAATGAGTCAGCTAACAACTTGACACACTGAATTTAATGTTTCTTTTGTTGTTTTATTGTAGATTTTACGTATTTATGTGGAAAAGTCATGATTAAATAACTTTAACATGTAAGTTTTCTTTAAAACATCTTACAGTCGGTTGTATGTGCAAAGGTTTCATCTCCTGCCCCTGCTCTCTAATGGGATTTCACTAGTTGCAGTCAGGCCAAATAGAACACACTGAGTGTTATGGGACAGCAGTTAAGCTTATTAGGGTCCAGCTAATTTAGGTTGGAGGGATTGACGCTAAACAAGCCACTGAGAAAATAGTATATCTATCCCCTTTGTCTTATCAGGCTACCATGGCTTCTTGCCAGCACTGCATTCTCCTGCATCTGCTCCCCTCCAGATGCACTGTCAATGCAATGCTTTCCTGCAACTGACGTCTGACTGAAGCACCTGAATGCACCACAAAGGAATTGTTTTCTTTAGTCCCTCATTGCAATGATGCTACACCTTAAAAGTTTTAGAGTCAACTTAGTGTTGCAAACAACCCAATCACTAGAATATAGGTTGGCAATGTACATTTGTGCAAACCACTGATATGTTGAAACTTTACATTTATTTGTGTTCAGTGTTCATTTAAAATGTTAGGTTCTGACTAGTCCCAATGTCTTGGGAAAAATGGAAATTGCTAGCAAAATCATCTAGTTTCATCAGAAGTATCCAGTTTAGTTGCCAATGACAGGTACAAATTGTCTTAATGTCTAGTGTGAAAAGAACTGTTTTCTTGCTGCCGATGGTCCCCATATCTGGTTTTGTTGTCATTTATGTCTCATCAAAAATATCTAGTGGCCCCCTTGTCTCACTTTATTTAGGCTTTTGATGCCCACTGCACCATTGGAGAAATACATAATAACAGTTCTCACTTTTCTTGAGATATCAATAGCACAGGAGAAGATTCAGTCGGCCGTTTTGGGTGCTATAAAAATCTTTCAAAGGATTTCTGACAAGAGACAGCATGACTGATCAAAATGCTGAAATGCAACTATACTGTCATTCAAACAATACTGTTGTAGTTTACTTTTTCCATAATCTCTCTCTGTCTATTTGTGTACTGGTAAATATATACTCAGTATAACTAAACATACACTGGTAAATGCTTTGCAGAAGTGTCGTCTAAGGCAATTGAAGTTGTTAAATAAATCAAATTAAAGGATCTGTGTGTGCCCCAGGGGATCCCTGTGAACGAGTGGGGCATAGTGTGTCTATCATGTGGAAATCCCTGACGTTGGTGTCTTATTCTAGTTTGTAGTCCATTTGTGCCATTAGCCAAAGATTGGCCAGTAGGACCTGCTTAACTTGGATCAACTTGGCTCTTATCACGCCTTGACACTTAAACATAATCTGAAAAACAATCCAAGAGGTCTTTTGAATGCTCTGTAGCATGAGCAGTTCAGACGTGTCAGGCTTATGCTAAACAAATGTATGCCCTGGATCAGAGCTAGTATTGAACAGTTGTTAAACCAAACACTTTCTGGCTTCTTATTTTCTCTTGTGCTACTCCGTCCACAGAAAGTCAAAAGAGGAGTATGATGAGGAAATGTCCAGGAGGCTGCGATTAGAGGAAGAGGTTGGATCCTCCTCCTCCAGCAGTTGCTCTGATAAGCTCCTGGTACAAAGCAGTGAAGCCCAGAACACCACCCCTGCACCCAGCCAACAAAGCAACACTGCCAAGGTAAGGCATCATTAGCCCAGTAAGACCTGAGGAGCTGCCAGACTGGAACCCTGTGAGGCCATTTGTATGAGCCACACCAACAAGAAACCTCTGATATAAAAGTTGATAACAGTTTTTTAAGGCACGGAGAGTTGTAAACGTAGCACTCCCTTACCTGTGTTACCTTTGTTGGACTTTTATCTCCCTTAATTTAACAGCTCAGACAAATGATTGGTTGATGATGGTTATGTTAAGATCTCCTTTTCCCTTAAAGCCTCAGCTCTCCTTCTTAACTTGAAACTGTTTCCAATGTGCTATTTATTCCAATGTAAGGCCAAAGCCGAGGGGAAAAGTGACAGCAGCAGCACTAATGGTCACCACACCCCACTAGTGAATGGCAACACACTGGTAACTAGACAATCCATGTACATTTGAGTTAGTGATGTAATAACACTGCAATTTACTGCACACTCCAAGGATGCATTAATATTTAGTTATCTAAAACAGAATATTGTTCAATAGGGGACGATCTTGTTAACAATATTGGCTTCATAATCAAAATCAAGGTAACAGTGCATCCTTAGGGCAGATTGTAAGTAGTGGGTGTGTCATGTAGTGGCTTTGTAGTTTTAAAGCCTGTAAATTAGGTTGCTCATCGTGTTGTTAAATAGATTAAAACAATTGGAAAATGCATTTCAGTATGTTTCTCAGTATCCAGAAGTGACTTGATGCAGTGTTTGACAACGTATAATAATAATTTCACTTCAGGTGAATGGCAAATCCGTCAAAAAGCAAGAGGGCAAGACAGCTGAAGCAGAAGCTGGAGATGAGAAGAGTGCGGCTAAGAGCGGCTCCACAGCTAAACCCACGGCAGGTAACTCCAGCGACTAACTCTCCTTTTGTTTTATTAACCTCGCATCACATGTAGCTGCGTCACTGGCTTTCCTTTAAACTTGGAAGAACCCTGAATAAATTCAAGTCACACTTTTCCAGTTATCAAACTGATGTAAATCTGTGCGAGCAGGTTGTGGCAGTAACGGTGTGGAGTCCAGAGTTCTTCCAGCGGTGAGAGCTCCAGTAAAGTCGGCTGAACCCTTCGTCAGCCTCAGTCCTGACAGCAAGGAGCAGAGCAGCAGCCAGAATGCAGCTGAGTCATTGCTGGAGGAGGCACACAGGGAGGCTGGCTTCTCTAAGCCATACACGGTGAGTCTGTAAGCCTGCTACAGACAGTTGGACACAACAAAATTATTTCCGTCTCCAGTCCTCCTCCACTTTGTTGACTAATCCCGATGTATGTGGCATTTTAAAAATAGTCGGAAAAGAGAAAGGTTGCACCTCTTCCTGTTTTCACCTCCACCACTTCCCCTCCAGGAGCTGTCAGCGTCTCAGCAGGAGCAGCTCCAGCAGAGGGCAGTGTATCTGCGTCAGCAGCGAGACAAACTGCACGCACTGAAAAAAGAACAGCAGAAAACCAAGCAGGCGACCCCACCGGAGGAGACACCCACTAGTACTACTACTACTACCACCACCACCACCACCACCACCACAGCCACAACCCCGGTAACTACATCCTGTTGTATTCACAAAGAGGTCAGAGATCAACCACTTGGCTGTTGGAGACACTTTGGCCAGTTAAAGAACATGTTGCTGAATGTGACTATCAATAGACACTAATCCAAATAAAAAAAAAACTGCACCAGGACCTAGTAATTCCGAATTAACATCCATTCTTTTCGTTTTGGTCATATTTTTTTATCTTTTAACTTCAAAACTAACATCCTCAGTTTCACCAGATTTTCTTTAACCCTCCTGATTTGTCTTTCTTTCTCTCCTTGTCATCCTTCTGATTTATTTATTGGATTTTTGTTCTTCATTTCCGTCTACCTGTATCTGACCTGGTCTGGCCTGTCAGGAGGATGTGGGACAGTCCCAGAGGAATGGGGCCTGTACCCCTCCTCCTCCCCCTCTTCCTCTTCCTACTCCTCCTCCAGCACAACACTCTGCTAACTCCTCCAAACCGAAGGTGATCCATCAGCTGCCTGTGCCTGATGTGAACACGTGTACCTGTTCATGCCCCGTGTTTTGCAAAGCTTTTGCTGTGTAGCAGTACTCTCTCCCCTTTTTTCTCTGTCGTTCTCTGTCTTGCACAGCATCTTCAGTCTCCATTCCTCAAGCACACAACAAGGACTAGCCTGCAGTCTGAGCCTGTTAAAGCCATAAAAGTGAAGAGAATGAGGTTTAATTTTATACTGTGGATTGAAGTGGCATCCCTTGAAAAGTTATTTGTATGCTTATGGTTTTAGCCAGCATTTTTAATTATCAGTTTCATTAGATGCGTAAAGCTTTATGAATATTTGATACCACTTGGTAGGGTAGCCATTTTCCCAAAACCAGTTGTTGTTCTTCTGCCTTGAAAGAAGTTCGCAGATCTTGTTCTTAGATGAAAGCAGAAATACCACATTGTAGAAATAATCTGTTCCAAGTCAAAGTCATACGTTTACATTTACGTTTTACTTAAGTGGCAATAGTCAGCTTTTTAGCTTTAACTTATCTTGCTGAAGTAGAAATTGATTGCACAGTTATGCTAATTCTGTCTACCAATGGGCTGGTTATCCCGGAAAAATTAAGGTTGAATTATGACACAAAGGAAGCATGCCCGCCAAAACAAACTTGCCTACTAATGAACTAAACAGGTGTTTAACAAATGTTCCACGGTTGATTTTTGCTTTTTCGGAGTCTGGCCAGGCTGCTGGCCATAGTCATTTTGCTAACACTGTCAATAATGTTGAACAATAATCATGCTTGAAAAGAGGCCTATTATGTTTTTTTAAGACTTTTACTGTCCTTCAGTATTTTATATCAGATCTTATGCATGTAAAAGTTTTCGAAAGTTAAATAGCCTAAAGTCTGCGCAAGCAGGAGCTCCTCTCTGACGGATAACTCTGCTCCTGCAGTGCCTGATACACCTCGTCGGTAGTCCTGCCTTCAGTTTTGTGACTTCTTAACATCACACTACATCTCCATGTCACACATTCACATAATTTATGGTTATATTTACAGCACAAGTGAAGCTAACTGAAAAAAGTACAGTGTCTGTCTCTGAATTGGAGTTGAGTAGAAGAAGCAGAAAGACAGAACAATAGGTACAATGCAACTACCTCAAACTTTCCACCACTGTTAATAACTCCATCTATGCACGTGTGCTTTTACATTTGTGTGTTTTAGTAGTCGACCCCACTCCCTCAACATTTGGTCCGCTGGTTTTTGATTGTTATCTCATCTATCCGGTCATTAACTCCACTGTGTCGTCTGGTCTCTTCATGCAGGAGATATCTGCGGAGGAGAGGAAGAAGCTGCAGAAGAGAAAACATCTGGCTGACAAGCTGAAGGAGGAAGTGATTAAGAAGTAACTTCCCCTCCCAACAGCAATATTCTCACTTATATCTTATATCTGTTTACTCCAGTAATCACACACAAGGCTTCCTTTTTACTGTCGCTGTCGAACAGATAACTCACTTTAAGTAACCCAGATCAGCGTTTTCCAAAGAAACAGAAACAAGTATGAGGTCTTCCTTCCTCACAGTCCCTTTAATTGCTGTCTGCTAAACAGGAAGAAGGTATATCTTTCTTGATATACCTTATATATATATTTTGGATGTACTGGTATGTGGAAGCCTCCGATCACAAGAGAGCACTCGAGTATTCTGTGAGACACGTCGCATCTGTGTGACCGAGCAGGTAAAGAAAATGTCAGCTGACAAGCACACAGACCAGTCAGCCCAATGTTACGGAGACTTCCTGATGGCGTTCACCACAGTGTGGAATGTCCAAATTCTACGTGGAATGACAAATGTGTTCACGGCATGTACACTACCTGCAAAAGTCCCACAATGCAGTGCTTCACTATTAATAGATGTGCAAATGTTAAATATGCAACACTACACTGGTCAGTAATAGTGCAAAGTCATGACTAATAACTATTTTTTCTGCTCAGTATGTTACTATGTAGGGGACAGTGACTGATGGGGTGATTTTGGACAAATCCCTGAGCTTCTTTGTCTGTAGACAACAAAAAAAACAGACTCAACTGGCCTGGAGTTGAGGGTTTAATGGTGGGGAGAGACTTGATTTCGAGTCCTGTGTTGAGGTGAAGGCACCATTATCTAGCACAAGCATGCAGTCTTGTTTTCCACTGTCGAGAGAGTTCCCAGAGGGAAGAATCACACAGCTGATATCACTGTAGCAGCTCATCCTATTAGAGCACTGTGGAAGTTGTCAAGATGAACACACCACCATGTGTTTTTAAAGGGGCCAAGAGTACAGTGTGTCGCTTTCTACAAGGAATTCAGTATTTCATGTATGCTGTTTAATAAATCACATTTTATAGAAACAACCTGGACTCCAGCCTTTTTGTGCAGAGCTACAGTCAGTTGGTAAGCAACTTCTGTCATGTGTTTGAATCCAAATAAAAGGGCTGTGATGTTTTGCAAATTGATTTATTACATGTTCACAGTGATGTAATGTAAGGATTTCTGATTCTTTCTATGCCAAAGTAAATCTCCTTTTTGAGGGCCTGAACATGCTCAAAAACTGACAGTTGGTACACTTGTGAGTTGTTGTAATGGTCGCGACAAAATGGTCATAAAAGCCTTAAGACCTTTATGATGGTATATGGTGAAGGGTTATTGTCTTCGCCATTAAAAAGGAAGTTGCTGTAGGGTCAGAAGTCCAAGCATCTGCAAATGTCGCGTCTGATAACAGTGTGGGCCCCAAGACTTCTACATGCCAGTGGCACTGCGCCATCTTCTGGCAGCAGTGAGAAAGCCTTTTGTGACAATTATTTGCATGAACTTTCCAAGGTGTCATCTACCCTTTACTTTCATGTACAAGTGTTCCCCTGCACCACAAAATGGAAACAGAAAGTGAGAATGAGTTGCGTCGTGCTGTGTGATAAACATAAAATTCAGATTTGTGTACACCGGGTCAGTGTTCAGTGACCAAGTCCCAACAGGCACTGGTGTGTGAAGGCTCACTCACTGCTGCCTGCAGCTGTAATGTTTAATTGGAACACTATCCTGAGTGACTATTTAAAAAATTGTATCCTAACATGTTTCTGCTACAATTCCAATGATATATATATATATATATATATATATATATATATATATATATATATATATATATATATATATATATATATATATATATATATATATTCTTCTAAATATCAAGGGTCATGTTTGAGAGATTTGATTTGAAACTATCTCAACTCAAAAGGAAAAGTTCAGAATTAGAAATTTTGTAGCTTCAATTGCCAAATCGGTAAATTAAAAACAAAGCTCGATTCACAAGTTAAACGTCAGGGTCACATTTAATTTCAAAACTTATCAAATAAATTCATACAAATGTTAAGAATGGAAAGTGGTAGTAAATGCACTTGGTACAAATTCATCAAGGGAGAGCAGAAACAGTCATATTTGTTGGGTGACGCTTCAGACAGGAGGAAAGACAATTCGGCGCTCACGTACTGCTGAACTCCTGAAGAGCACATTGGCAATAATTATCTTACTTGTGCTCCTACCCTGCTGCTCGGTGAAGATAAAAGTCTGATCTGGCGTTTTTTTCAAGTCATTTTTGATTCCCTTCATCTGTCTCTCCGTGTGCTTGTGGTGAAACCAGGAGAGAAGATATAACACGAGAAATGTTTCAACCCGACACTGAAATGTCTCATTGCCTTGACACTGTCAAACCTGTTCGTTCTGTGTCTCAAACACTCCACAGCTGGATTCAAAGCCTGTCCTGCATCGACTCTGGGATTATATCATCTTCATCGCAACTAATAAAAAACAGCTCATCCAATCACGGAGAGAAAAAAAGTTTTCCCTACAACTTATTTTTGATCTGGAACAAAGCTGAATATTTCCAACCTGGATCGAACTTTTGTTGACAATTCTGGACCTTCAAATCAGATAAAAGCTCCTCAACACACTGGAATTATTCTACGTTCAGGAATAGAGTGTTACAGTGCAAAGACGAGATGTGAAGCCTTTTTTTTCGTTCTGATGCAAATTAAACTCTGAACCTGAGATCTGTGTGAGAGAATGGTGCCGAGAGCTGAACCTCCTGAAACAAGAGTGTGCAATAAATCTACTCCGAGCACACCAGCAGCTCCGCTTTTCACCCAGTCAAAACAAAAACTGGGCTACTGTCTGTGTGCATTATAATGAGGCCACTAAATTCTTGAATCCACTAAAATACAAAACTCCAGACATCCTCAAAATGTTGGCTGCAAAAAGGACTTTACTGCAGTTTTAATACGTTATTTTTAAAACCAGCATTTGCAACTTCTCTGCATTTTACATTGAATCAAATGAACTGGACTGAAAGGTTGAACAGTGACCCCACCTTTTGTGCAACAACAACAAAAATACACAGGCAGGTGTCCGTCTCCCCTTCGAAAATCAGGTCAGGGGCAAATGATTAAAAAGAAAAAAAAAATAACATCTGTACAGTACTTTTTAACAAATTCATGAAATACAGGATTTCTGGCTAACGCAGTCCTGTGTGTGAGACGTTGTGTGTGTTTTTGTGTGTGCCTTGGCCGAAGTGACGCCATGGCTTTTGAAGGTTTGAGTCCGGCTCCTCTGGATCTCATTACTGCTGAGTGTTCATCCTGGTACATTTTGTCATCTGTCCCCTCCCTTGTCTCTCAACATTTTGTGTAATTCTTCTATGTTGCCTAGATCTCTCTCTACCCGACAAAAGTGAACAGTTCTGTGGCAGGGCGGCACACACTACTTCAGCCAGTCAAGCTTTTTCTATAACTATGACGGCTAGTCCTGCTAGCCTGACTGGCCTGCTGAACAGTTCATACACTGGCTGGATGTGTTCCGGCTTCCTCTTGTCTCTGGAGCTCATTGGTTCGGGTTCGACGTGGATGGAAGGGAGAGTTCAAATGAGGACGTGAGGGTTCCTGCGGGGTTGCTTTAGTACCGCAGCTTCCTTGCTGCTGTTGCTATAGCAACAGAGCAGAGTTGGGAACCGCCTTGGCACCGTTATATCCACTGCAGACTCTCCTGTCGGTACATAGGATGGTGAATGAGGAGGAGAAAGTTGTTCAGGAGGAGAGCAGGAGGGTGTTATGAGAGACAGGAGTGATGAGTTTGCCATGGGTCAGTGAGAAAAAAAGAGTTTTTGTGATCTCCTAGAGGAGGCAGTTGGTAAAAAGGAAGAGGTAAAATCAGCGGGCTGAAAGAACGGACTGATCTGTCTTTCTTTGCAAAAGAGAAGCTCTCCATCTCCTTCCACTGAAGGAGAAAAGAGGAGCAGAGATCAGGAGGGACTGAGTGAGGCGGGAGCTCGTCTTTGCCCGTCTCCTCAGTGAGACTGACAGGTGGCACGGGCAGGCCAAGGACCAATGAGACGACCAGAGGAGGGAGGATGGGAGGGACTCAGTGTCCGTCCACCACGATCAAACAGAGGACAATCAGCCTTAAGAGCTCAGGCGGGGCCGCTTCCTCGGAGACTGCTCTTCTTCATCTTCTTCCTCTTCATCCTCATCGTCAGGGTAGTCCACCAAACCAACCAGAGCAGTCTAAGGGAAAGAAAGAAAAATATTTTTAAAAAGACAAGCAAGTAAAGCAGGGAGTTGTAGGGATTAATCAATTAGGTGTCAACTATTAAATCAGCCACCAACTATTTTGATAACTGACTTATCTGTTCACGTCATTTTTAAAGAAGAAAAGGGGAAAACTCTGATTTAAGCATCTTAAAGGTGAATGTTATCTGGTTTCTTTACTCCTCTTTGCAGTTAACTAAATCTCTTTGGGTTGTGGACAAAATAAGACATTTTAAATCATTATTTTGGGGGTTGGGAAACACTGTTTGACATTTTTGTTCCACCATTTTCTGACATTTTCTAGACCAAAAAATTAATCGATTAATTAAGAAAATAAGACAAAATTTGTTGAACAATGCAAAAATTATAGTTAGTGAAACCCCAATAAGCGAGGTAAAATACAGTTTCATGCAGGTGCGGTCTGTCCATCAGGATCAGTTTTCATTTATACATGAGGAAGAAATACGTTTGCTGTTCAAGAGTGTAAGATTTTCTGAAAACACTGGGTCCAATCAAAAGGGGGAAAAAACTAATTAGCACCATTTCCATTCTGTTGTAGCTGATAGCCTCGCTCAAATGTTTTACTTAATGTTCAGCATTATTCACAAGATGAATACCATGATCAAGAAAAATTAAGATCTGTGTTTCTGTTAATGAAGCGTTGGTTATTTCCCTTCTGTGTTCAGCTTCGCCTGAGAGATTAAAACTTGAAATGTGTTGTTGCACAATTCAAAAACTTTTGTTTCTGGCATATGACAAAAACTTGCACTTCAGTCTTCAACATCCTCAAACACAGAACTGTTTCAGAAACTTCTACAGCTCAACTGTGGCAGTGACGTGAGCTAAAAAGTAGCTGCTGACAGGTGCGTTTGTAAATAACTGGATCTCAAGATGCATTACCTTCACGACTGGTGTGGCAGGAAGAGCAACAGTTTTGACAGAGGAAGTTGAACTGTTGTTCGGAGTGACGGCAGGTGAGGCAGGTGGGATTGCAGCAGCTTTCCCGTTGTTGTTGGCACCATTAGCTCCGTTGGCAGCTCCTGCAGTTACAGAGACTATAAATATCAGACACTGTCGCAATAAAAAGGGAAACGTTTCAAACAACTCAGTAATACCGGAGCAGCTTACCTTTTTTGGCTTCCATGTACTTGCCGTAGCTGTCGGAGAAGTCATCCTCCATTCGGCTCTTCTCCACAGCCTCTCCATCATCATCATCGTCGTCGTCATTGAACCACAGCTCCTCATCCTCATCCAACGACCGAGCATCTCTGCGATATCTATAGGGTAGTAAATGCTTTATGAAGTACAGTCATCAACAGAAAAGTGAGATAAATGTTGCAGCATTAGGAACCGGAGATAAAGGAATGTCACCTTTGTGTCCAATCGCTGTACTGACCTGTTGAGTCTCTGACTCTGCCTGTCTTTTTCCTGCTCGTACCGCCCTTTCAGGCCCTTGAAAGTCTGGACGTATTCAATGGATTCAAGTGCTTTGTAGAAGTTATCCACAATGTGAGCTATGAGAGACTTGATATCCTCCTGGAAAGAGAACATGCAGCAATAAAGACAAATCCACAAACAATCCCCTTTCAGTTTCAAACTCTGCACTGATGAATACTTTTCATTGGAGGTACGTTTTATGTGTCTACTCACCACTTTAATGAACTCAAAGAGCTCAATGATGGCTGAGTTGAGGAGGTTGTATCGGGTGCCATTGTCCAGCAGCGCGTTAATGACAGGCTCAAACAAGTTCCCTTTGATGATGTAGCGGTTGTAATACTCATCCTTCAGACCAATGATCCTGCGCATGAAACGCAGGGCACCTTGGATAAAAACAGACATCTCAGTGAAGTTAAGAGTGATTACAGAAAAACCCATGGCCGGTGTGTGTGTGTGAATCACTGTGACTTACAAAGAGCCAGGAAGGTGTGTTTTGAGTTCATGAGCACCAACACTCTCCTGAGCAGGTCTTTGTTCATGATGTAGGTCTTGATGTGATATGTGTGGTGCTCCACACAGAAGGTCAGAAGCTCCAGGATCAGTGCCAGCAGCTGAGCCGTCTGGAAGTTGTCTACACACAACAAACAGCAAAGAGCTTATTCACCCTGGCGATATGAATGCATGCAATGAGGCCTGCAATTTCTTTAAACCCAAAATATTGATCTATGCAATTTAAACTTGCAGACTAAAACAAGCTGAAATATAATGTTACCCCTAGAATAATCACTTCCAGCAAACAACACTCACCTGGACAGACCGGGTTGATCTTAGTTGATCCCTCCTGCAGATCTGAAAGGCCATGACACAGAGTAATCAGTCAAGTTCTCTATTTGTCTGAAGTCTGAAACACACAGCTTTGATCATATTATGTGACGCCTCTGTCCTCATCTTACCTTTTGAGATTTTGTCATGTGCCGTGTTGGCCAGCAGAGGAGCAGTCAGGACATGCATGCAGTACTTGTAGAAGAAGCTTAGAAATTCTGTCTTCTCAGTTTTCTAAGAGAAAACAAAGCACAAGAAGTTTTGAAATGTGCTGTTAATGTTTCAAATTTGGGTGAATTTGCAATTTCCTGGCTGGTCGCAGTGTGTATGGGAGGCATCACATGGCAAAACAGATATTCGACACAGGTTTAAGAACAAGTCTGCTATCCTTGAGTGCTTACAAGTATGATGATCCTGGCCATCAATACACAATTTTGTAGCCCACCAATGTGTGAATTTGAGTGTGTGTTGGTTCTGCTTACATTGGTGGAAGCCAGCATGTTCTCGGGGTCGATGAGTGTCCTGAGCAGACCCATCAGCTGGACGGCCCCTCCTAACTCTGGGTCAGAGTCACAAATCATCTGCTTGATCACGACATTTATCAGCAGAACATCCTGTAAGAAAAAGAAAACACAAACATAAATTGTGGATTCACTGAACTATACAGGCTGAACTTATTTTGTGTATAGGAATAGAAGTTATAGAAGTAGCAACAGAAGTAGCTCAACTCCAATTAATGCATAGTTTATTTGTTTCTCTGCTAGTTGAAGTCCATCCACTTCGTACTCCACTGTATATCTCATACATCAGAGTAAAACGAAGTGCCCACAATCGCAAACAATTCAAAAGCCCATTTGTTATATTGAGTTCACCTTAACTACTTAGTGCTTCAGAGCCTTCAAGGCTTCAGGTTTTAATTAGGAAAACCTTGTGCCATGTGCAGTTATTTGAGCACATAAATTGTTTGTAAAAATGTATGAGGTAGGGACCTATAAATAATGTATGTGGTAAGTACTGAGAAGGTATGTCAGTCGATCAGGCAGTCCAACAAATTTAATATCAACCTGCTTGACAGCAGTATGCAATTGAAATATTCTTTTCAATGATTAGTTTTGTTGCAAAATTACTGTGCTACATAAAATGTTCTCAAATATGTATTATATTATAAAAGCAATCCTGAACTGAATAAGGCATCTGCCTGACATCCAAAAAGTGGAAGCATGCTAGTTAACAGTGATGTTTAAAAGCTTACATCGTCTGTCTGCTGTGGCTCTTGCATGACAAACTCCCTGACCATGGAGGGGCTGAATTCCACCAGGTAAGAGAAGATGTCTGTAGCTGCTGCCCTCACCTGCAAGTCATCCATTCCCTAAACAGGAGAAATATAGGAGGTGAGAGGTCACACACATAAATGTTGTTTTTTTTTTCTGAGTTGATGATTTATAGGCATAAGATGGTAAACAACTGTTTTATTGACATCTACTGAGAATATTCACGTTCATCTAATGCCCAGAACTTACCATGACTATTTCAAGAGCAGGTAAAATGCCTAGATTTGCCAGAGTTTTGAAGAAAGCGTCCCTGTTTTGCGGCTGCAACGTTTGTGAGAATGCACAAAATTCTTTGACAAAGTTCACCTGAGGTGTAGAGGAAAGATATAATGGTTAATCAGCAGTTGTCTCATTAAAGCAAAAAGTTAAAAGAACATTTACATACTCCCGATGCTTTCATTTGTACAGTGTGGAGTTTTTCCAAAGTGAATAAATGACAAATGTGAGGACCCATGGCATGAATGATTTGCTATTTCACTCTGAGTGAGAACCTTCACTGTTGAATGAATAACATTGAAAAAGCTGTAGTATCACAAGCAACTAGACAAAGCTGTAACTCGCATTCAAATCATTATGGAAAACCATATAACAAGAACAGTAATAGTGAACACTATGTATTCTCACAACAATGAAAGCCAACATGGTAATACTGGTGTGTCTGCATTTTAACACAAAACACATCATCTGGCATCATCATTTTTGACTTACGAGCTCTCTCCTTTTACTGTCCTCTGTGGCTTCATCTGTGAGCTGTGCAAAGACCTCCGTTAGAAACTTCTCATCCTCCTGTGACGCAAGAAAAACAGGGTTAAGAAATAAAGACTCTCAAGAAACAAACAGTCGCTACAATACGTGAAGGATTACAAAACGTAATCCTGGTCAGTTGTACTCTGGTTTTGCAGCACCAAGAATTAACAATCAAAAAAGCTAATTATTCTAACTACACAGAGGCCCCTGATTCTTTAGAGACAGACATCTCACTTCTCTTTAACCCTGAAGCACAATCATTGGATGCTAAACAATCGAACATGAAATGGATGGATAACCTCAACATCATGAAAATGATTATATGGTACAATTTTCTTTCAAATAACACATGCCTCACAGAAGCTCAATTTGGACATCCATGTAAAAACAATAAAATGGACATTAAATCATTGGCTGAATGACCTTTCAGAAATGGTTTTTATTATTTTACATTTTTAAAATGGGTTAATTGTCACATTACAAAAGAGACATTTTTACTAAAGGACAAAAGTACCATGACTTAAGAAGTCTCCTGGGAGACTATAAGCATTGCTTGATCACAACATGTACAGGTAGATGAGCACAATCCTTACCCATTTCATCTATTTAAGATTTCAATTAATGCAAATAAGATAGAAGAGAAGAAATGTTTAGTTTATTTTCTTTTCTGGAACCACAGGAAGGGCTGTACGTGCATTTGTCAAACAAAATTCAGTCAGTAGCAAAATAGTGATATAAGAAGCACTAGTCAAACTATACTTCAGATTCAGGAAAATACTGTACATGCAGAACTATTAACTGTTATAGAATTTGGCACAGATAAAAACATTATACAAAGACTTTAGGATTAACTGTACCTCAAAGAATAATACAAATTACCTGGTTTAGATCCTTACCTGCAGCATACTGACAATCTCCACCTTGTTGAAGAAGATGAAGGAGGTGAGTGTGGACAGGAAGTTCTCCTCAAAGACAGACGGCGTGGGCAGGATGATGTCCTGGATGTACTGGACCCGGTAGGTCTGGTGGATCTTCTGCCGCAGCTCAGAGTCTGTGATAGGGATCACCTCCTTAAACTTTGCGGTCTTGGTCAAGAATTCCCGGTGCCGTTTAGGCTGAACCAACGCTGGGTCATACTCAAGGCAGCCCACCACATCCATGATACAGTCGTCAGAAAACATCACCTCAAAGAGGGCTGCTTTATTGAGGAACAAGACACCACGGACAATCTCATAGAGGTGATGTAGGCCTTCCCTGTTGTCCAGGTCCTCACATACTCTGAAGAGACCCAGGAGTTTCTTGATGTAGCCCTCGCTCACCAGGGCCAGAGCTAGTTTTTCCCTCCGGATGGGCGAAGACAGGACAGAGGTGACCAGATCAGCTATCTCCTCCAGTCGGCTTAGTTCACATGGAGGGAGCTCTACCAGGTGGCTCGTCTCTGGAATCTCCTCAAAGCGCTCCTCCTCCGACTCATCAATAGGGTCCTGGGTGATGTCCAGGGCAGGATCCTTGCCTTGAACCTGGGCAATAGATTGAAGGTAAATATGAAGGAAATAATTCAACTGTAAATATGACTTACCTTGTGGCAGAGCCAAATATTTTTACACCAATAGACCTGCACAGCTGTTGTTTGTGTACCCCCCGGAGAACAAACATTTTTAAACAATGCACAAAAAGTTGGTAAAACATGAATGACGCTACCTGGCAAATCTTCTCCCAAATCTCATCGCAGCCAGCCTTTTCCTGGAAACTTAGGGCAAGGTCATAATTATCTGCTTCCGACCAGACAATCAGTGTGTCCTGCAAGAAGGAGGAAGAAACGGCAAACTGTACTTATCATATTCACACATAGTTGTTCAGACAAAAAGGTCAATCTCAAAAAACACATATGAGCTAAACACATACAGGCTGAGAATGTATAAGCCTGGAAACAGGTCTTTTAAAAATGAATTGGATCACTTTGTCAACAACATGCATAGGAAACACTTGGCTCAGATGCGTTTTTCCAAACTCAAAAACTGTGGCACATTTCTGTCACAGATATCAATCATGTTTCATAATATTAAAAATATGAACAACAAGTTTGATGATGTGATCTGTCTATTAGCTACTTGTTTCCTGGTTTACAAATCAGACCTGATGATGAAATCCCATTGTGTGCACTGCATCATGGAAGCAGTAACTGTCCTGCAACAAGTCTCATACTATAAAGAGTCAGATTCAACACTCTTGCTCATAATTATTGAAGTGCTGACAACTTAGATCACACGGGTATGTGAGAGATTTAAGTTGTTCGAATATATTCTTACCTGCTGTTTCTGATATGCGGTATTCGGGCTTATCTCCGACTCCAACAGTACTGATCCTAAAACACAAAGACTTAGGTAAGTTTTCACTTTAGAACCACTGCGAAGTATCGGAACAAAAAATAACCAATGATAACATTCTTAAAAGTTAAGATCGCTTAATTGGCCTAGCTCTGAGTATTCAACGTTAAAAGGACACTGTGAAACGTGAATAAAACAATCTTATATAAAACAGAAAACTTGAAACTAACATCAGCAGGGCTAATTAGCCACCGCTAGCCCATTTCCATTGTTAATAACTTTAACGTGATGTTTGAATGAACACGTAATGGTTTATGATCCTGAGTAATAACAAGTTTGTACGTTTAAGACTAGACTTTGAAGGCCCCCCATGCTACGGACATCACGTCGCCTGCTAAAGCAACGGACTTTGCTAGCATTAAGCTATTCCATAAATTACAGTCTTTTATCTAATAACAGTCTTAATATTGGTTGTTCTGACAGTCTGAAACGACTGGGTTCAAATGCGGCATGATATTCAAATCATAAAAAAGCCAAGTAAGTCCACAAAGTGTATATAATAGCTAACTGAATCATTATGTCCGAACAACCAGGAATTAGCATGCTAACGCTAGCCGACGTAACGTCAATGCGGCTATGCTAAATGGGAACTTACCGTCTGATTCGGCCCGAACTAATAATGATACCCCTCTCAGCCGTTCAACAAAGGTAGACGAAACGTGTCCGGTACCCCGATCGTCCCACTGTCGATCCTCGTTTAGCGTATACAATTTCACTCGCCGCCGAGTGTCCGACATGGTTAACCGAGTCGGAGCTAGCAGGCTAGCTGGCTGCTAACAAGCTATCACCTCACCCCGTCTGGTGTTTTCCTACCCTCGACCTGTTAACTTTGTTTCCACCCGCATGTTACAAAACATGCACGTCTAAGTGAAGTTCACTATATCAGTCACAATATATCAGTAGCTATTTCATAAACACATTACGTTAACGATGTGAAGCAACTCAACGGGAGGCCTAATGTTAAACAGGAAAATTCACAGAGAACACAACAACTCTAACGGCCTTCTTGCTAACGTCCACAGACCGCCATCTTGTAATCCGATCTTGTGTTCTTTTTCTTCTTCGACGTCAATCAAGCGCTAACTGCCGCGGGGTCTCCTCCTCCGAGCGACATCATCCAATGGGAACCGCGGCACCACAAGATCAACGCGCCACCTATCGGCACCGACAGGAACAGCAGCAACAGTTACCTGCAGGTGACTCGTAGATAACAATAAGCCTTTTCTTTTGGCTGCTTTTACAACAATAGCTTTAACAGTACTCAGCATTAGTGATGGGTCTTGTTTTTTGTTTTTTTTTTACTGTCTCACTTGTTTATTTTATGACATATCTGAATTTGTATTATTTGGTCTCCAAAAATAATGCAACACATTTAATTTGACTTTTGTTGCTTATCCATGCAAATGCATATATGCACCTATATACCAACATCCCTAACTACTTCTGAGTAGTGTTCTATGTACTTACTTTAAACAAAGACAGTCTTGCACCACTGTTAGAACTACATTTAAAATTAAAATGGTTAAAATCTAAAGAATGAATACATAAATAACAGTTCTCCATATTATTTTGTTACTGTTTTTCTGAATGTATTAAGCTCTAGGATCAAACATGAAGCTTTTTTACAGCACCTGCCCATTGGACCAGTAAGACAAACAGACACACATGTCATTTTAACACCACTTCAGTTTATGAGTACAGATATTGAGCATCCTTAATGTCTTCCAGTCTAGAAAAAAAAACTCCATGTTGCAGCAAGTACTTCAATATCTCTGCTCAAAGGGAACCATTTCATATAAAACTAATAATGCTCCAGCCTGGATTTGAAGAGTATAAGTAAGCCTTTCTGTTTCTTTGTATTATTCCCCCCAAAATGCTTCAGGTACAATATATGTCAAATGAAAGACTACATTCACTGACAGAGTTTAATTCATAGTATTCAAATTTATTTCAGTTTTCACCCTCTTAATTTGGTGCATATTTCTTTGATGGGGTTAGTGTCAAATCATAAATGTAAGTTGGCTACAAATTCTGCATGATTCAAAATAATTGCGTTCTTAATTAATTAAGTAAAAAAAATCTCAGATAAACCACCAGTGGAGCTGCTGGTCCAGACAATGTGACACAGCAGTTCCTATCATGGGTATTTCCCAATTTTCTGAGCCTCAGGGGTGAAAGTCTCAAGGATGTAAGTATCTGTCCCTCACCATCTAAGTCTATAGGAGCCCACTGGCTGAACCATGCACATGACTCCACTTCTTGCATGGACTCAGGGTGTTTAGGGCTGAGCAGCAGATAATGATGTCATTTTATCATGCATTGACAAAGTAAATTACATCAGGGTATGTGTGGTATGGTATCATATCAACTTAGTCAAAATCACAAATAAACTGACAGATCAAAACAGCAATGAAAGTAATGGGTATTTAGATCAGATAGACGCTACCAGTTTCCAATCAAATTCAGGAAAAGATACCAAAAAAATATATCTATCACTGAATCTCCTCAGCCCAGGGCACAAGGAAAAGAAGGTGAAAAGAGGGGCTGTGTTGCATGTACCTGAATAAACTTAGGACTGCAGGTGTCTGTGCTTTATGTCTGTAACGGCACTATATTGTATCTTTCACGCTGTAACCTTTATGTCTGGCATAAATTTCTAGAAGGACAAATAAAGTTATCTTGAATTTTGTATTGTGGATGTCAAGCAGGTGTCTTCATGGGACTTACAGTTGGTGACGAGGTCCCATTTGCCCATTTGAGCTGCCGTGTATTACAGTGGTAGAATGACTAGGCGTGCTCCATGGTGGGCTATTACGACGGTTTCATACCGTTTTGACTGGCTGTATTGAGCGAGTATAATTTATAGCACTTCATTTGGTGTTGGCTTCAGCAAGATTATCATCCGTTTTTTTATGTGTGCATGTTTTCTGCTCAAAATGTTTGTGAATTTTTTTTTCACTACAAAGCCAACATTGTTTTATTTATAGATGACTCACATACACAACATAAAAGGAAATATAACACAAGCTCTCCCACTTTTCCTTCTTTGTCCATATCTTGATCTTGGCAGATGACACACTGCCACAGTGAACACCAAACACGTGGTAAAGCCCATACACACAAGAGGCAATGTTATCACACACATTAATAAAAAAAGATTGTAAGCTTGCACTGTGTATGTTGGGTAAAATCTTTTAGATCACTGTGACAGAGGACACTGATAGAATATATAACCCCCCGACTGCTTGATGTAGTCAATGTTGAGTTGGCAAATCTGAAAACAAGACACCATACAAAGGGACACTTAAAATTACAACAGATTTATAATATTTGAAAACGTGTGTCCACTGCTTGTTCTTATCCCAGTGCTCATTCAGTTCGTGCACATTCATTGACGCACAATGACAGCAGGACACTGTTATGTGATGAGCTGCAGTCCACTCCAGTGCAATTTAACCGAGTCCATACCCACCACAGCAGCGGGGTAAACCTCTTTATGTGCGGCACTGAATCTGATGCTCTTGGTTTAAACCAAAGTTGAAATCCACTTTGGTTGCAAAGCCAGAAGTTAGCCTGATGTGTCACAAACCAGTGCTGTCGGTGTGGCTGTTGCTTGAACCCATGGAAATGCTCTGTTTCTCACTCATTGTCTTGACGAGAGTCGCCGCAGGGGACTGGAGCACCTTCCGTGAAAGTCTCATTCTTCCATCTGTTGGGTCCCGTCCAAAGTACTTGACCTGTTGGCAGAGAACATGAGCCCAGATTGTAAACACAGGAGGTGACTTTTGACAACACAGCTTGTAGTTATTACTGATACGTACCTGTATCTGCTGTCCCACCTCTAAACCCAAAGCACTTGGATGTTTGATCTAAAATAAGAAAATACAGAGAAATTACCCTCTAAAATCCAAATATAAACATGGACATGAGGCAAACAGTATGCAGAGGGAAATTTTCTGACCCGTTTGTGGTCCAGTTGTGAGTTGTGCAGCAGGACAGCACTCATGTTGGGATAAAGTTTTACCATCACACCAATGTCCCTGAAGCAGAGCAGGAAAAGACTTCAGAAGCTGTTTGAATGCTAAAGGTTTGATTTATTTATGGAAAAGACAAATCAAATTCTGCTAGACAGCGGGTTAAAATTGATTGCTAATAACTGGCAACAAATACTTTTTTACATGCAAAAGTTTACCTTATCTCAGTGATGGTGGCAGTGTAGACAGCACCAAACTCCAGCTGCTGTTCTTGCTGCAACACAAGACAGAAGATACAAGCACTTTAATGCACATAGTGTATATATACACATGCAAACATCTGCATGCATTTACAAGCATTTGAGACTCACATCATCTTTGCAGATGTCAGTGATGAATTCTTGGGCTTCAGCCATGGCTCCCGGCGTTGGAGCGAACACAGAGAAAGTCTCCTCATCCACCTGACTAATTGTCACACCTTAATAGGAAAAAACAAAATCTCCAGTTAAAGTTTCTGTTGTGCAGAAAACTGATAAGACAACAAAACTGTACTTCCATCAAAAAACTTATTGTAACTTGTTTTCTTATTCAGTTAAATATTAATTTCAGACTACATGTTACCCGTTTGAGCTTGTAGTCTGCGAAGGTTGTAGCCTCCTGGACCCACAAAGCGTGCTCGTTTGGAAACAGGCACCCGGACATTTTCTGAGGAGAGAATGAACCCATGCACATCAATCATCCTCTTCCTTCAAAATGTGTGAACACAAATGTATGTTCAAACACAAGTCTTACCAACAACAGGTCCATTCTCCTTCCTAGTCCCTCTGGGGCTTGAGATACATTTGTTCATAATGCCCAAGATTTCCCTTTTTGCCACTAGAGAATAATAATATTGAAACAAAGGTCATTAAACCCAACGCCAAAAATGTGTACACACTTTATTTTTTTGTGAAAAAAACTTTATTCTTTTAAACTTGCCAGTGGCCTGTTGGATGGCCTCCATGACCACCCTCAGAGGCAAACCTGGGATCTTTACGTCAGCCTGGAGGTTAAATAAATGTGTATAAAATAGGAACCAAAGAACAAAATACAATCACAAAATAGGCCAGGAGAAATATTTCTTCAGCTACAGAATGAGCCAACTTGCTAGTACCTGTAATGCAGTGATGCCTTTGTTTGTTCCTGCTAATTTGAAGTCCATGTCGCCAAGGTAATCCTCTATTCCCTGGTTAGAAAATGACAATTGGCGCATATTCAACATCTCCAGTATAACCAAGTTGGTCACACACTTGCTACAGTTGTACTCCATACCAGAATATCAGTTAGTAATCTGTAGTCTTGGATCTCATCAGGTTTTCCTGGAACAGCCTTGGAGATGAGGCCCACTGCTACACCTGCAACAGGAGAAGAGATGGGCACACCTGGAAGACACAAATTTGGACATATTAGCTACATATTATCACACAACTTCACTTCATTATGTGAATATATACATTATAAGAAAATGTAACAAAATTAAAGCTGCTATAGAACTTTTATTTATTTTATTTTTTTTTAAATCGACAACAGACAATATGGTAGTGGTACCTGCATCCATCAGTGCAAGGCTGCCTCCACACGCTGAAGCCATTGAGGAGGATCCTGAAAGAACATACAGAGGTGGATATAGAGAGAGGAAGGGAAATATAGCAATAGGCTGTCAGACATTGTAACCCCATGTTCCTGTCTCAGACATCCTGCTAGACAATAAATAGATTTCCTGCGGCGACAGGATTGTTTTAAAATCTTAAAAAGTGCGTCACAACACTCACCGTTTGACTCCAGCACCTCAGCAGTGACCCTGATAGTGAAAGGAAAGTCTTTAGGAATGACTGGTCTCAGAGCTTTCTCAGCCAGGGCCCCTTTAGACAAACACAAACATCAACAGAACATCAACAAACACACACACATTTACAGTCTTTGTCCGAAAGAATATTGATGGGAATGAAGACAATGACTACAAACCATGTCCAAGCTCTCTCCTGTTGATGCCTCCCATCTTCCCAATCTCATTGGTTGCATATGGAGGGAACTGTAATAAAAGGCAATGTTGATTTCAAGTTTACCTCGAAAACTAAACTAAGGAATACAAAATCATACACCTGATATTCAGTGTGACTTTAAAAAAGAAAACAGCATTTTACTCACTTCATAATGAAGCATGAAGTTTTTGTCTTTGATGCCACTGCAGAAAGAAAATGAATGAAAATCCTCTCAATGGTTTATTTTGATCTGTGTGGACAATTTAAGCTACCACATAAGACAATACACGTCATGTATGTCATGCCATTCAGACAGGAAAATAGTTCTGCTACTATCAATGAGATTAATTAGTTTGTCTATAAAATCTAAAAGAAATTATGAAAGATGCTCATTACAATTTCCCAGAGCCCAAAGTGAAGACTTTAACCTTTAAACCCCATTCATTTACTATCATGAATGACAAAGACAAGCAGAAAATCATGACTTTGAATAAACTGTATGTGTTTGACAACTGAACTGAGTCAATAATTTAAATAGTATGAATGTGCGGATTAATGTCTGTTACCTCAAAGCTGTGGTGATTGGGTCTGCTTTAATACTGGATTCCAGGGAATCAAATGTGACACTGGACAGCACCTACGGGGAAAGAAACAGAACAAGGACTGAGCTTTTCCTCTGTTAAAGTCTAAATAAAGGCTTTTTCCACAGTAAAACTTTACTTTAACACTTTAGGAAGTCAAACACCCATACATAAACAACAAACATTAGTCTTCCATCTCTTTAATACAATGGGTTGAATGATATTTTTCTTTCCCAAAATTACTGTGGCCTTCCTGCTCTGTACCTACCTGTGTTTGTCCTCTCTGGAACAGAGCTGAGCCATGCAGCGGTTTAAAGAGGTCAACATCACAGGAAATGTTCCTTAAAGATGTCAGCTCCCTCCCATCACATCTACAACAACAAGTTTTGCATCATTTACAGGGTTCCATCATGTGTCGTAATACATTATACATTCATTTCGGCATGGACTCACCTCTTGTATTCATTGAGCACTAAACTGCGGAAGACATCTTTGCTCACTGTGTTGAAGGACTCGATGACCTCAAAGGTCTCAGCCTGTGGGAATTTTTCTACAGTTGGAAGACATACATTGACACTGTTCAGCTGACAAATAAGACTTGACTGAATTTAAACATAATTAATAGAAATAAATGACTGTGCACCAATATTTGAAACAGCCAACTTAAAACTGTTTCCATGCAACATGAAGATAATCTACCTTTTAGGTTCTCTTCAGTTTCTAGTCGAATTTTGTTGATGGCTTCATCTCTTGAAATCTAAGACGAGATAGTGATATGATTAATATTGTAATAATTGGAAACTACTAAAAAACATAAATATTTTTAGATCACAGAGAAGAAACACATCAGTGATTCTGGCTGCTTTAAAATCATTTGATCTGCAAACACAGAAAACTGAATACTAAAATAGGCTCAAAATGGCCACATGATGTTGTGAAAGAACCTTACCTTATCGTGAGTGTAGTCAGTGAAAACAGCGTAGATCCTCTCAGAAGCTAATCTGCAAAGAAGAAAAGAAAAAACTTACTTGATTAAGACATTACTAAGAGATAAAACAATATGAATCCTATTTTATCACGCAGTTATGAGAAATTATGCTCAGATACTGCTATATCAAGGTTCCCAGTAGGTTAACCATCACACTAATATCCACTGGGTTTGTCTCATTTACAAACAATTCAATGTTTTTTACAACTGCTGAAAAGTGAAAATCATATCTAAATACATTCCAAGTGAAACAACGGAAAACAGTATCGTCACTGGTCTTACTGCCGAGCATGCTCCACCATGTCAGTCGGAGCTGAGAAGACCTTGATCGGAGTCCGCTTGGTGACTTTACGCTCTCGCACCATCTGTTGGATGGCCAGAATGATCTGCTGGCTGTGTTTGACTCCAAGCTTCACCGCGTGGCAAAAGTCCTGCTGCAGCACGTTTTCAGCTGATGCCTCAATCATCACTGGCAGACAGTCACAATAAAGAAAGTGGTGTATGATGCAATTGAAAGAATAGTTAATAACCTGAGACACCAAGCTGACAATTGCAGATGTTAAGCACATTTGCGTTGAAGACATCCGTCATCAATTTTCAGTAAAATAAACCTCTGAGCTTCTGTTGGGAGTGTTATACAGTCTGCCAACTTACCCACTTGACTGCTGGGGGCTGCGGCCACAATCAGGTTGAGACTGCTGGATGACATCTCTGACCTGGTGGGGTTGATTAGCATCTCTCCATCTACCATGCCCATACGCACAGCACCTGTAAAAACACAAACACACATGGAGTGACAAGCTTCAATTTAAAAGAAATGTACAATAATTGAAATTGAGTGAATGAGTGAAAACCAGGATTGAAGGTAGAAAATTCTAATTATATGCCAACAGGCCTAAATCTGTTTAGTGTTCCTCACCTATGGGTCCATTCCAGGGGATGTCGGACAGGGCCAGAGCAGCAGAAGCTTTAATGAAAGAAAATGTTGTTTTAGCCAACGGTGTAAACAAGAAAACTTTACCTTGTGGAAAACAAGGATGTCTGAGATTTAACTCACCTGCATTTATAGCCAGCACAGCTGGATCATTGACACCATCAACTGCCAGCAAGTTACAAAGGACCTTCAGACATACACAAGATATTGGACACAAATACAAATTAATTTCATTTTAGTTCAAAAAACAAAAGATGGCAAAAGATAATGGTGAAAACAATTTAAAACTGAACTGACCTGAGTATCATAAAAGTAACCAGAAGGGAACAGTGGTCTAATTGACCTGTCTGAGCAACAAAAACACGAGGAACTGTCAGTGAAAGCACTAAATTCAACATCAAGTTATTAATAAAATAAGACACATTATTATCAAGTCACCTATCAGTCTGCTGGTGAGGATCTCATTGTCAGTGGTGCCCAGCTCTCGCCTCAAATAGTTAGTTGGGATTCGACCTGCTGCAGCTGCTTTCTGCCTGTAGTCAACCTTTGAATTAAAGGGAACATTCATTCACGACCCGACCCACAAATGCCTCTACCAAATACATTTACATTACATAGATGTAACTAGAGCAGAGAAAGAGTAGGATTAACTCCAAACAGAGAAGACTGAGAATTTTACATTAATGTTGAGAACATACCACAAGAGGCATAAACTGAGACGGAGAAGGTTTGGTTTTGCTCACAGCAGTGACCATCACAGACGTCTCCCCCAGCTTCAAAAAGAGATGGAACAGGTTAATGAAAAATATAGTTTAAATGTACTACATTATAAGCACTAGTTCCACACATGTTAAATATACACCACAGCTGCAAATATTTATCAATTAAATGAGAATTTGTCAACAATTCAATTGATCGCAAAGTATCCGACCTTCTTCAATGTGAATATTTTCATGTGAATATGTAAAAGTCAGAGTAAGGTTGTGTCAGATAACATTTTGTAGTTTGCAAAATGTAACTATTAACTATGTAAGGATCAACTCAAGTCAAGCTGAGCAAATGTACTTTTAAAGGCCTAAATCACACGTCACAGGGCTTCACACTCCCTCTATCATAGGGGAGGAACCTCAGGAAGAGCAACAGAGGCCGGATCCTTTATCCAAAGATGGACAGTCAGACATACAGTAGACGGTGTATATACAGCATGGATCTAGACAGTAATAGCAACAGAAGAAGCAACATGCATGAAGAATGTGGATAAAAGAGGATGTCTCGCAAGTTCCAGGTGCTGCCATGCACTTGTTTGGTGTAAGTGTTGACATGTTTCTGTACCTGTACCACAGCAGATCCATCAGCAAATCTAGCAAACTTCCCTGAAGAGATTTCAAGCTTTCCTACAAAAACAACGAGAGCACAGCATATCAAAAAATGTATGAGATACTAAAGCACTGATATATTTACAGGTAATAAAGTTAGCTGCTTAATTCCGTTTTTAACACACCCCAGTTCTCTGTTCTGGTTTTTGTTTAAGAGCTACACGGGTAAGAGTGAGGCTATCAAAAGAGCAGCAGCTAGCTACACACTTACGGACGTTATATGTTTAGCGTTATGTCTTGCTGGCTATTAGTTGAACACTTGAACTGAACGGAGGCTGCGAAAGTCAACTCACTTGTTTCCAAGGTCCACCCTCACTGTCTGCTGTTTGGAGTGGTTGTTGTAAACACTTTGGTGACATAAGCGGACGTGAAGGCGGGCAAACGAGTGCCCCAGTCGGAGCAAGTACCTCATATCTACAGAAAACAACCTAAAACAAAAGACGAGTTAGCCGGGTACAGTCAGTGTCTTTACAGTTTAGATATACGCGTGGAGGCTTCCATGTCAGTTCGTCACATGAACGGAATTACGTTGTCGAGACGCGTCCTCTGATTGGACAGACTGAGGCGTGCGTGTAACATCAAATTGCGTCCGTGTCATTCAACACATAACAATTCCGCGCAAGCTGCCTTTTTTGATCTATTCGACTCTTTCTGGACTTCGTGATATAAAGGATTTTTATCTCGAATTAAGAGCCATAAATTAATTTCGCAGTTGAAGCGGAAGATATCGGGGATTTTGTTTGTAATTATGGGAAATGCACATGATCAGCTGCTGACAACATGATGAAAATATATCAGCATGGTTATAAGCTTAACACGGGTGACAGAAATATATGCACAACTGCCTGAAATTAACATATAGGCCTACATTATCTTAGCACATTATCTGTGCTAAGCCTATTTGAACGTCTCTTTTTCAGCCGTGTTTATCCGTTATGCAGTCTTTAGGGTCGAAGTACAGTCAAGTAAAATAGTAAACGCCTGGTTCTGTTGTCAAAGTGACATCATGGTAATTTTCTTTATAGGATACAAATAAATGAATGTTTCATTCTGTTTTAACCCCATTACAATTAAACATTTAGACCTACCATTATACAACTAAGTAGGCCTAATGATATAGGCCAAATTGTCATAGGGTCATTCTACATTTTCTCGAATGAACACTTTTAGTTCCTGTTAGTTTAGGACATATAATCAAATTCCCCTGTCGTTGTCTCATGTATAGGTCTGCAAAGAAACTGTCAAAAGAGGGACTCTCGCATCAGTTTGTAAGCCTCCAATGTGCAATGTTAAATCCTCACCGCCAGGTGGCAGCATCTCCTCAGCCAAGTTTTTCTTTACTCTGTTATACAATAAAGAACAGTCATAGACTCACTGCTGTACAATTCAAGTCATCAATACAAACAGCAGACTCACACCTCCCACACACAGGATATACGGAATCATAAATACATTGGGAAACAATAACATGGTGGTTATTGTGGACTAGAAGAATGAAAAAGCAAAACAATAATCCCAACGAAAAGGTTTTGATTGTGGCAATAACATAGTAACACAGAAGGCATTTACAAGTAAAGAAAGCTAAATTACTAATGCATACAGACATATAGAAAACGGGTGGATGTGATAAAACAACATTTACATATATATATTAAATTTGATGCAGTGATTATAATATTAGAAATGCGATGTTTTTGCTCTTTGAGATAACTCCCAAATTAATATTTTTAAAAGCAGAAGAGAAGAAGTGTACTCATCCTTTGGGAAAACAGGTGTGTCTATTTTTTATACATTTCTTTTGCATAGGTGACAGTTATCCACCTATGATTTTAATCTTGTTCTAATAATCCTCAACAACATCATCTTTCAGTTGTCAAGCATATTTATGAATAGACCGATCAATTGCCTCCTATGAATGATACACATATCACTGTGCATTTTTGAAATGATGTAGATTTTTTCATGACTTGTGCCACCATTTTTTTTAAGTTTGCTCAACCACCACCCACTTTTCAGACATCACTGAAACATCAGGGGCTGTTTAATCTTTAAGTGTGTCTTTATTTGTTTGACATTGTCAAAAGGCTCCTTTGCCTGAACCAGCTGCTATAACTGATTCCTGTGAAATGTCTCTGAAAGAATAAACTCTCTTTGCTTCAAACAGCCGGTTCGTTTGTCTGTCAGCGCATCAGTCAGTAAATCGTGACCTTGCTTGCTGATCAAACAGTGAGTCCAGGAGTGAGCTTACCAGCCAGACAGCCCTGCGGTCACCCAGTCAGCCAACTCACTAACAGTGGGGTTGCTGCAGTTGTTATGGTAACAGATGAGAGTTAGCAGCATCTCTCTGGATTACTTTCACGCATGCACACACTTTGCACCCGCGGAAAACACACACGCACACACTCCAGCTAATTGCAGGGAGGAATAACAGGATCTCACACAAGCTCACGCACAGTGAAAAACACAAGAACACATTCCCATTATATTACCAACTCGTATTAGCTTGTTTCCATGGCTCCGGGACACATTGAGATCTCATTATTACCCAGCAGAGCCATGGACTATTACTGCATAATGGACCACTCAGTGTTTTTCGTGGTAGACTGCAAGGATCATAAACGGCTCAGTGGAGGATTCTGTGTGGAGGCTTCACTTTTACAGAATCTTCTTTTGTAAATGTTCATCGACCGACATAGAAATCTGTTGGTTATCTCTGGACTGTCCGAGAATCTCTACATCAATCTATTATTCAAACCCTCATCTAGTCAACTTGCAGAGACCTCTGTGATGAGAGACAAGCCGTCGACGTGATTTGATTGATCTGTTGATGAGAAATTATATTCAAGATCAATAAACAGGTCACACTACAGAACACGAAGGGGCGCAACAGGAGCCCACCTGAATCAGAATCTTTGAAATTTTAGTTTTAGATGAATTATAGATTTAAAAATGATGTCAGAAAAAAAAGCTTTGGCCTCTCTTTTGTGTGTGTGTGTGTGTGTGTGTGTGTGTGTGTGTGTGTGTGTGTGTGTGTGTGTGTGTGTGTGTGCACCTTGGCCACTTCACAACTTGAGAGGTTTAAGTGCTTTTCTGATTTTCATGCTACAGAGTATGAGGAGGTGACGACGGGACAGCCTGCATGAGTGCTGCACTGATCTCTGTTACACACACGAACACACACACACACACACACACACACACACACACACACACACACACACACACACACACACACACACACACACACACACACACACACAGATTTGACGGGATTTTCCGTGGGGGTGCTAACTGAGGTTTTTCTGGGTCCTTGGCAACCAGAAGAGAGATTTAAAGGCAGATTATCCATCATCCTAAACACCCAGTGACAGCTTCAGTGGAAACCGGTGACATACTTTTTATAGCTCATTTTACAACTTTTCTTGCAGAACTGCAATGTTTCCAAATTTCCATCAATAGCAACACTGAAATATCCTGCTTGTGGTTGACATTTCTCCTGTCTGTCACTGAATAGCCAGTAATTGGATCTGCCCTCCTCTGATTATTATGGACATGCATAAGCTTGAAGGAACCACCATTTAGACAGCTCAGAGCGACTTGAATTGGCAAGGAGTGATTTCCTTTGTCACAAGCGTGGTAATGACGTTATGGCACATGGCAAGGTTCCATAACATACGGTTCCGCTCTCTCAGAACGGGCCAAATCGCAGCTCATGGAACAGCATGTTGCTTAGAAAGTGCCTCATATAAATACATTAAAGGTGTGGTGTGTTAGAATGAATTAATTTGAAAACCTCTTAGAGATTAAGTGAAATTATCAACCGAGCGTGAACGTTTTTGACATCCTGTCATATGTGTGTAGTGTTGCAGAGATATTTACTGAAAGCAGCATGCTCGTCTCTAAATCTCTGCTGCTGTGCTAGTGGTGTTAACACCAACAGTCCCCCCGGTGCTCCAAGCACCCAGTCTGGGCGAGACCCCCTGGAAGTGGCCAAACCCAGTGATTAATAGTCACATGATGCACTGGAACTCAAAAAGACTTTTTTAACATCACAACCCCGCAGAATGACTAGTTTCACTGTCAATATTTGAGCCATTCGGTCCACTAAAATGTAGGAAATACTGAAGCTTAAATTATTTTATCTCTACTCAAGTTAAACCAGAAGTTAACCAGTCTGGCCCAAAAGTGTGGGAAGACAAACATTTTTGGTTTCATGGGCCGCTGAGCAGAAAACGGCACCATCTCTAATGCTGTATCCAGATTTTACATGTTCGATCCACGATCTGGGCTGCTGCAGGTGGCCAGTTCTTACATACAGCACCTTTAAAGTTTCTTTGCATGAAAAATTTCTTAAGCTTGAATTTTTTTGTGACAAATGCTATATTCTACTATAACTGACTGTCATGAACCAATTTTCCTTCAGGTATATCAATAAAGTATTTATTCAAAGGCTATAAAGTGTACATCGGGCAAATTATCCAAATATACCGTCTCTGTGTGAAGAAGATCATATCTCTAGACACACACATACAGTTAAATGGGGGTTAGTTATGTCAGTGCAAAGCTTCCATCATAAATTAACTTCACATGACCAGTCACATGGTATGGGATGCCGTTTGGGTTGTTGTTCGACTGGAAACGAATGATGACTCACTGACGCCTAAGTGTAACCTTGTATGATACATTCAGAGCGAACAACAAGCTGGTGTTCTGCTCATCAATCAAATCAGAGTAAACATAAAGACGCAGTAAGTCAGCAGATACCAAAGTGTGAAGAACTGTTATGTTTAGGAAGAATACTCTTCGCAACATCAATAAAACAAGTCGTGTCTGAAACAAAATGATTGTTTACAATAGAAATGTTCATGAGCACTACAGGGTAACTAATATTTGTTTCATTACAGCTCCAAACACTGCTTTCCTAAATATTGGCTCCCTGCAGTGGTGGTGATCTGAAAAGCCTCTCAGCCAGGGGGGCAGATAGTGATGTAAAGCCTTGAGGGCTGGACTGCAAAGAGCTGATTGCTTCTTGGTCTCGCGCCTCAAATCTGGAGCAATAAAGTCATTAAAGCTCATCACGAGAACCTCAGACTCGGCCAACACCAAGACAAAGCCGAAACATGATGTGCAACACATTACAATCCATAATAAACACATTTAGAGCTGGTGGAATGTGATTGATAAACAGGTCATCATCAGAATGCTGCCAGTTCACAGCCTGATGTTCAAGATCATTTGTCTCTGTGAAAGAAAACATTTATTCAATCTCTCTGAGTAAAGGGATGCATACAGGGTTCAGAAGGTTGGGAGACACACACAATACACACATCCTCACCGCCCTGTAATGTTATGCAGTCAGGCTTTGACTCTCTCACCGGGGTCTCAATCATCTTAACTGCTGATTTGAATGTTGAGGCATTGATTTCCCATAGCAGCACTGAGACAGAGACAGAGGAGATGGTCAGAGTGACCTCCACTGTGAAGCTAGAGGTCAGACCTTTAGATTATTTTGTCAATCTGGAAAGGCCAGAGTTTAGTGATCTATGCAAATGGTTTGTTTTTTTGTGCTCATGCCTCCATGAAGATCTTGTTTTTATTTTTGTCAGGTGTATTTTTATGTTTGTGTACACCCCTTGGATGGACACTAACCACAGGTTGAGATACCAAGAAGACATATTTTTGAAGGGTTAACAAATCCACTTTTTTTTTATTGGCCATATGCGAGCCGGTTGTAACAAATGAGACCTTCCCCATCTCTCTCGGTTCCTTATACAAGACTGTGGACCATTTTTTATTTAAGTTGTTGAATGCTGCTGGACTGTGGATTTCTTTGTGATGGTCTCAGCTCGGATTTTCTGCAACAGTCCAAAGGATGTGACTGAACAACAGTAGCTGACCTGAGTTTAGCCATGGAGTCGGCTAACGTAAACAAACGACCGGCTTCCAGCACAACACAGACATTCCACAGAGCCCCTTGACCACTTGACCATACAACGGTTTGACTATTTATTAGTTTTTACAACCAACTGAGCTACTGGGGCACCCTGGAGTATAAATTCTTACAATTTTGACCAAGCTTTTTGTCAAGACTTGGTCAATGGGTCAGTGTGTCAGATAATCCCAGTGAATACTGTCCGGAATGCCATGAAATCTGATTTTATTCAGTGTTCACAAAGGATGAATTCTAGGCCACATTTCCGCGGCAGGGGCCTTCAGAGGACTTTAGTGTATTTCCACCGCAGGGACCAGGGTCTCAATTAAAGCAACATTATGTAGAAATTGTCACCTTGTGCAGTTTCTGAGTGCAACACCACTGTCGTAAATACAAATACATTTTGCCGGACGTAATGTAGGTACAAACAAAACTCACTACATTGTAACACTGTTGAGATCGTGAAGTCAACATGTAACGCTGCGATCGTACCCTCTCACTGACGTTACATAGTGCAGAAACGGAAAAGTGATAGGGGGGCGGAGTGGCTGAGACAGAGACACCATTCACCTTATTACAAGACACTGTAGCAGCAACATGAATCCGAAGCAGTTATTTTAAGGTGAAAGAGTTACATAATGTTGCCTTAAGGTTAAAAGTGTTCCTGTGTGAGTGGTTCTACTTTCCAAAAGCACAGGAATGCTAAGGTTGAACTAGCGGTGAACATTTGTGATTGGTCGGAGTGCTGGCAGCATTTCCAGCTGCAAACCAGTTTGTCTGTGTTCACTGTGCGTCGCAATATCAGTGTTGAGTTAGAGAAGAAACGATGTGACAGACGGAACCACACGATGAGTGCTGTTGTGTAGCTGCACGCAAAAATGTAACTCTCTAATTATGGTATACAGAATCTCATTAAGTCTGTTAAACATGTGGTTTTACTCAGACTACGCTGTTTGGTTTAAACTCTGAACCCCCTCCTTATCAACATTTACCTGCAGCTTTAGTCATGCAACCTCAGTAGGGAACAGTCAACGCGGATTAAATGTCAGTTGAAGAAAAGAGGAAGTGCTCATACAATTCTGCAGCGTTAGTCAGCCCGCCGTGCGTTCGAGTGCTGCATTCAAGTCCGCATGAGATCAGCACAGCTCCAAATCAAAATGTTTGCGGCGGCTTGTAAATTCCAGCGAAATAACTAACAGGAAGCGGCCGTCATCCAAAGAGGACAGGGAGAGAGTTTTCTCTGTGAGAGGCGCTTCAGGGTCATGCGAGAACTTCTCCAAATTTTTCCTGTTGTGGATTTTCTGAGCTGCTTCGTGGTTGATGGATTTTTTTTTCTTCATCCCTGGGCTAGATTAATACCAACCAGAGGAAACATTTCCATGTGTACACACTGGTTCTGCAGAGTTTGAGCCAAAAGAGGCGGTCGGGTGGGTTTCCACAGGGCTGCTTTCATTGCTGAGTGTGTGTGTGTGTGTGTGTGTGTGTGTGTGTGTGTGTGTGTGTGTGTGTGTGTGTGTGTGAGGAATGCTGCTGTGGGTCTGCACAGTCGCTGAGTCATTAGGTGGAGGTGGATGCTTGTTAAAAGCATCATGAATAATAGATGTTGATGAGACAGGCCGGAGCTCCCTTTTCAATCCAAGGTTAATGAATCCGACATCAACGCAAATAGATGCTAACACACAAACACGGCGAGCTATATTCCACCTCACCCTCCGCAGTAATTGAGCAGAGCATAATTGTGTTCAGGCTGCTGTGTGGGTAAGCGGGCACTACACGAGCCATGAAAGGTTTTCATTATCTGCGTCAGTGTTTAATCGTCTGCTGGGGTGATAGGGTTCGTAGAAATGTGTGTGGGTGTCAGAAATGGGCTATATTGGATTTGAGTAGATTCTGGAGCAGATTCCCCCTTTTAATTTACATCATTACGTTTAGATAAACTTCATTGATTTCCAGGGAGAGAATTGGATCTTTGTGGGGAGCGATGGGCAAGGGTAAAATTGGAAAGCAGAGTGTGAAATGTATTCCAAACCCCCAAACACCTACTTTCTAAATCATCCTTTTAATGGCGAACATGAACATTTTCTGCTGAATTTTGTCTGTTTTGGTCGTTCACACAAGAGATTTTCTGTTCCTTTTTAATGATTTTACGCTCCTATCAATGATTTGGCAGGACTCGCTTGGAATAACATGATGTCATGTTTGCGCGTACCCACCAATCCAGACAGAGTAACATTTGAATCAAAATGTGATGACAGATGTTGTGTTTGTTTGTGTTGCCAGACCACTGTCGATCAAATCTGACAAAATCACACTCACACAGTCCTGGAGCGGCAGACTAGCTGAGTTTTAGGGTTAAGGTTAAACTGGTTTATCAAATGATTTGCAACGAAACACATTCTTACACATTTTTATACTTCTACAGCCTCAATTGGTCTGTAATGGCCAGTATTGTATTGTGGCTAATGTTAGTTAATGCTATGCAGCTTAGATAGATATCGCTTTGCAAATTACATAGGCTCACTTTAAAGGATCAGCCAACAATTTTAATTCACTCAGTCATTAGCTGCTCATCACCATCCCAATCTCTGGAGCTTCACAGCAAAGAGTACAAATAAAGATTTAAAAAATGTCAGACATAATCCGTTGAAAGCCTATATAATTTCTAGTTGAAACTTCAGCATGAACGGAAAATCAAACCGTTTTTTGGGAGGCCCCTCTGACAGATATTGTAAACTACACCCCTTGCTGTCGCTTCCTGGTGTGCACTCACTGAGCCGACATCCTAGCCAAACGTGTTTTGCAGAGAACAAGACACAACAGGTCGAGTCAGGATCTCCTACTGTATGGCCTCAAGCCTGAGCACCAACCAGGGCGACCGTTATTCTAAATGCAAATAAGAACCTCAGTCAACAGAGCTGCTGCTGTTGCTGACACTTGCTTATTAGAAATTTCAGGGACACATACAATAATCCATTCACTGTGTGCTCCTGAGAGGTCTCTGTTTTCCAAAATCAGTGATTGCATTTTAATTGGCTATTCGGCTGCACGGACTCTGCTGCCTATTCACACCTACAGAGCCATTGATCAGTTGTTGAGTAGGTGTTTTCTCCCTCAATAGTGAACGCCTGTTGTTGTACTTATCATTCAGTCCTTACCTCGTTGCTGCTGATACAATGAAACACTGCACGTTCACTGCACATCTCTTGTTTCAAATTTGTGGTCAGTAGCTACACAGATAATATAGTTATTCAGGTCAGTTGCTTTAACACTTGTAATGTTTTATCTTTGCTTCTTATTTGCATGGTGGCAACGTGCAAGTCAACACTGCTGACCTCACAGCGAGCATGTTGCGTGTTGTAATCCCGCCCGGGGCAGTACCTTCCTCTGTGGAGTTTGCATGTTCTCCCTGTGCTCGCCTGGGTTTTCCTCCAGGTGCCTCAGAGGGTTTCGCTCCACCATCTAAACATGCAAATTAGATTAATTCTTAAGTCAGCACCCTTAGCCAACCAAGGCACTGGCTAAGACCTGGAGTTGGTCTGCGGACGCTGAATGTCGGTTGCCCACTGCTTCCTGGGAATGGGTAAAATATGGGTAATATATATTAAAAGTACCTATTCTTCACACTGGCACATATATAACATATACAAACAGGGTGTGACTTAATGCATTTCATGATTTTTTTTATCTAAACCTCTAATTTATAGTTGAATAAAGCTCACAGTTACTGTACATTTAGCCTCTTTGTACAGTACCCACCAGGTGTCAGTAGCCTACTTGCCTTTGCTGCTGTAATGCACTGCATGCTGTGCATGCAGACAAAAGGTGTGCATGAATCCAAGTATCTCCACTCGAAATAAGCAGGAACATTTGACCAAGACAAAATTGGGTCTGCAAGAAAAACTTACCCTCATCCCATTTCTGTCTGCATCACTCATTGAAAATCTTCCCTTCACACTTTTGGCAATTCAAATAATTGAATGGTACTGGATGACCACATGCTGTCTAGGAGCTAAAACACTAAGGTCTTGGAAAGAAAGTCCAAGTGGGAAAAGGGATGCTCTGAAGATCAAATGCCCTATTTTTTCTTTTGGAGCTGAAGGAGGCGGAGGGAGATGCACAGGAGCGACAGCGGGAGGCGGTGCTAAGTGTCCTCCAGTCATCCTCTCAGCTCCCTCTGTTCATTAGCATGCCGCATTTGAACGGAGGCAGACGGGGAGGGGAAGAGAAGTAACCGGTCAGACATTACTTCACAATTATTATATGAGGATTTTCAAACCAGGACCTTGAACCGTCTGGACGTTTCCGCCCTGGATATTTTTCTTCATTTAGTCGCCTCGGAGGAATATTTTCATTCAGCGTCAGTAACGGTCCTTTTTTCACCCTTTTTTTTCTCCATAGTAACGTTCAGCCGCTAGCATAAAACTGATACCTGGCTCAGGTCTCATGTAGTCTCTCTGTGTCGCCTCTGTAGATAGCTAGCAAAAAACCCAGAACAGAGGAAAACATCTCAGAAAAATGTGAGTCCTTGTCTTGTTTCCATGAGGTAGCCAAGCCCAGTCGTTGGCATCTTGAGAACAGCTGGGGTCGTGTCGAGAAGATTGTGGATTAACGTTTTTTTTTTTTTTTTTATATTTTATTTTTTTCTCCCCTCTCTTAAAAAATCTCCGGTGGCTGTTTGCAAAAATGAGCGTCGGTTTAATTGAATCAACTACATGAGTGGAGCCCTGAAGACAAACGCATCTGTCTCCCTCACAAGGAGTGGACGTTTTTTTTTCCTCCTCCTCATAATCTGCTGAAATAAACGGCGCCAGTGTCAGTGGAAAAAATATGGAAAGCGAGGTTTTCACCCCGTTGCTGGAGCAGTTCATGCTCACGCCTCTGGTCTTCTGGGTAAGATCCCTCATTAACTATTCAAATGTGGCTTTAAGCCCTCTAATTAAACACCTCTGGCCTGCGGAGGCATTTTGCTTTTTAAGTGTTTATTGATTATTATTTATCTGCATCGTCTCGTTTGTTTCCAGGTGAAGACAGTCGGGCAGCCGACAGCGACCGATGGCACCAAATTATCGGAATATATTGAATTAGTGGATGGGATTTACCTGAACGAGATAATGCTCGAGATGTGAGTAGACACATATTCATGTATTTCTCCTTGCACCACCTTAATGTTACAGGATTGACCTTATGCACACCTTTTATTGGGACCTCAAACGCACCATGTTAATGATGAGCCTACAAATATAATTCCAAGAGAACTTTAAAGGGGCATTGTGTAGTTTTACTACAAGAAAACAAGAAGATACAATATTTATGACAAACTCCGTAATATTTATCTTTTCCGTAGCTGTTCTCAGGTCCCCATATCACCGTTTGAAGCTCGAAAGGTGGCAGGGTCCGCCACACATAAACAGTTAAACGCTATAGAGATTGTGTTGGCCTTCAAGTGTTTATTCAGTCATGAAAACGAAAAAAGTTTTTTGTGTTTGTTAAGGTATAAAAAAAAATAAGCCATTGAGGATCTTTCTCTTCTAATTAAGATTAAAAACACACTGCAGCTTTAAATAGATACGCATTCAGCTCGCTCTCCAGCCTCTGTCCAGCACTTCTGGACACATCTTCTGTGGTGAATGTAGGCTAAGCACAAAGGGACCTTGTATTGGGGGCAATGATAGGTCAGAAATGTAATAGCAGACAGTTATTGTTAGGATCCCTTAGAGCAAGGGGGCTGTGAGCAGCTCCTCAACTTCCAGTTGCTCTGTTTTTTCAGTCACCCTACACTGTCATCTGCAGCAGACTGGAAGACACCCCGCCCCTGGAAGCTGCTGCCGCTACTGCCGCGCGCACGTTTCCTGCTGTGCTGTAGATTAAACTAGAAATAGTAGCCTTAAGCAGGGGTAAGACTGATAGCAGTGCAGAATCTAGATGCAGATCACACAGTAGTGCAGATCCTTCTTCAATGTCACAGGCACAGTTGTTTGTTTTTATTTGATTAAAAGGGAAGTCGATGCTTTTGAAAGCTCTCTTGATGGTGAGAGTGGGTGGATGCTGGAGGTAGATGAAGCATTAGATGTCAAATCTGTCTGTCTTTGTCAGTCACCTCCCAGCATATAGCATGATAGAAGACTGCTTCCCCTTCCTTTGTCTGGTGCGAGGCTGCCACTTCCCGCTAGCAGGGCAATTTTTCATATTTTCCGCTAATGCCACACTCCACGCTGTCAGCATTTACTCCTCCGGTTTGCTTGTCAAAGGAGTGTTTCGACCAAGGCTGCTCCCAGCGGAGTTGATTTTCACTTCACAAGAGATAATAATGTGTTGCAGTTTCACAGGGCAACGTCTTGTCACCTCACTGCAGTATCTCATATTCCAGGGTTGCATTTGTTTGTCATCTGCACGAGTCTCTCTGTATTCCTATAAGTGCACAGTATATCTCTGCTTATAGCAAGGTTAAGCCGTAGCTGTCTTGCACGAGGAGCTGATTAACCAGCCATTCCCGGTCTCTGGATGGTGTCCTCTCTACCTCCTGCTGATCTGCTGCATCTCTCCACTAAGCCGCCTACCTTCAGCTACCTCTTCCATTTCTCTTTCCCATGCTTTTGTTTCCTCCTCCTCCTCCTGCAGGCTGCTCCTGCCCTCCCGGAGGAGTCTTTCAAAACAGAAAGGTGTTTAGATGACCAGTCCAGCTTCAGTTGGACAAGGGCGTCTCTTCCTTTTTCCACACAAAATGATGAACAAGTCTGGAATATTTTTAGAGCATTTCCCCTCTGGGAGATTGTATAGTGGAAACAACTGGAAAGGATATGAGGGGGAAGGGTTGGATGAGGGAGTGAGACCGAAAATGATTTTCCAAAAATGGTTAAAGACCTGATGGATGCCAACCAAGAGCGTCTGTACGATGAAACCTCGACTATCAACTATTGTTCTCCAGAAAGTGGAATTTTGGTTGCATTAAACACGGCCTGGAAAATGTGCAAAAAGAAGGTGACATCCAAAAGACAAATTTGAGACCCGGTTTCCTGAGCGACATGGCACGTTCACAGCTATGCATATATATCGTTTGACCAGGTACTCGTGGGATTTCTATCTGCTAATAAATGGAATGAGTTGAATGAGACTTTCTCTGTGGTTGGTTTGTTGAGTGCTCCTGCAGGGAACAGCCAGCGAGGAGCTGAAATGAACTGTGACTGGCTTAGTGATCGCCTGACAGGATGTCGGGGATTGCCAGTCACAGTCAACCGTGTGTTTGTGTGTGTGTGTGCGCGTGCGTGTGTGCGTGCACTTGCGTGCGTGCATGCTTTTCTGCAGGGCTTCTGTGTCTGCGTGGGAGTATGTGTATCTGTGGGGTTTTTTTTTCTCTGTGCATTTTGTTTTGGACTGAGGCAGCTGTTGGTAGTCGTCTTGCCCAGCCACCCTCCCACACAGAAGGCCTACAGTATGGGTCAGATGTTGTGTTGGTGAGACTGCTCTTTGTCTGCCCTACTTTGCCAGCACTATGTGGTCACCTCCAGTCGGCTCGGCTTACTAAAATAGACTGTATCATGAGAGAAAATGCAAGTCACAGCTCATGCATCTGTTGTAAGGATTTCTGGATGATGGTGCTGATTGAAGACTTAACATAACTCATTCAACATGAAAAGACAGAAATGTAGTTAAAACGGGGTACATGATACAAAGTTTGCTCACGCTTGAAGCTGTATGTTGACTGGAAGTTTTGAGGTAATGCCTCCTCCCTCTCTCTTACACTCATTAAAAGTAGCTTAGAGACCACAGGTGAGTTTTCTTTGAAGAACTGTAGGCGATAATTAACAGGGACTACATTTGCTCCAGTTCTTGGGCTCTCACTCACACAACGCCATTCCTTTATCTTCTCACCCCCTCTGTTCTGACAGCTTGAAATGTTTTTGTAGTGAGTGTTAGTTGGTTTTGCGTGCCGTTGTGATTGATCCAGTTGTGCTATAAAGGCTCCACTGGTGTTAGCTTCCAGCCAGTAGCTGCTGACTGCTGCTGATGAAAACATCCTTTGCCATCTTTTCTTCATGGGCGGATTATAAAAACTCAAAAGAAATACACACATTGTTTGAAAAGAGTGTACTGTCTTTCTGTATACAGTACTCTGGCTGAAGAAACTTGAGCTTCTAACATTTTTACTGGTGATGTCACCTGTTGTAGTCTAAGCCGTGGTGCTGCTGTGTGAATGTCTCTGTATTGCCTCAGTGGCAGACAGGCTGGCAGCAGTTGTCATTGGGACAGCATGGGAGAGCACAGAGAGAGGGAGAAGAAGAGAGACCCCAGGATTATCTAACGGTTTGGTGACACCCAGATGGCACCACGGCCCCTCCCCCCCTTGCCCTTGTGTGACTGACATTACCTAGCCAATTAGATCGCCTCCTCTGCGCTGTCAAACCAATTAGTTTTCCCGCCCAGTGAGAGGGGGCCAATTAAATTTTTGTCAGAGTGACAACTGTCCAGTCGAATTCTCTGTTTTCCTGCCAATCGTGTAGAGCCGTGCTGGCTCATTGGCCTGTTCGGTGAACCGGTCAGTCTGGCCTCTACAGGCCATTGGGACAGAGTTATGTGAGTGAGATAGACGTTTGCAGGAAGACAAATGTCGTGTATGATTTTTGTGTTTTTCACACTTGTACACTACATGGTTGTGTGGCCCAGCTGTAACCCTGAAAATTAGTCGGAAAACAGGTTGTTTGCCATTTCGAAGGAAGAAAGTGCAAGTGTAGAGATGTTAAACACATGTCGATTGTAAAGGATGCTGTTTAACATGTTGCGCAGGTTAATGTTTCTGTTGGCTTGAGTGTTCAGACAGATCCGTACATGTCTGTAAATGTTTCAGAATGGCTGCAAATGTGGGAATAATGTGAAGGTACAATAACAATCACCTAGCTTTTTCATTTACACATTTTCCTCAGAAGATAACATGCAGACCAAGGACCTTTGCCAGTGGTTGTCTATCATAAAGAATTAAGACCAATGAGTTGGTCATTATTGATCTTTTATTAATGACTGCAGATTTGAAAGCCTGTTTTTACTCGCAAGGCCACATTACAGTAAATAGGCTTACAGGATGACGTCCTGTCATCACTTCCTTTCATGACAGAATTGGCTTTTCGACACATCATGCATACACAAACACACTCGGTCCCTGACCAATGAGCTTTGTAGAACAGTCTTCCTTTGGAACGACAAAACTGGATGACGTGTTGGTTTAAGCTCGGGACCCAGTTGGCCCTTTGTTGAAACTTATGTTCTTTTGTCAAAGACTATGAGATTGCTATGTCAACAAATGCAGGCTGCACTATGCTCATTCTATGCGTTTTATGGCTTTGTAGCTCCAGTAGAATATTCTGAGGTTAGACAGCCATCTGTCAGCATTTTAATATAAAAAGGCCACAAAGAAACCTATGAGTCAGCACCTCTCCAGTTTTGTGAATTTTTAATGTTTCATATATATTTCTTTTGTTTTTTAACAGTTTTAGAGCTGTTTGAGAGATTCGGGTGAAAATGGAAAAGAATTTAAGGATTGCACTATCCTTGAAGAGAAAGGCTGTTTTGGAAGTCTTTGTAGACCTAATCAAGCAGAAGACATGACTAATCCTAATTAGTTAAATGTATGAAAGATCTTTTAATATGCCATTTCGAATAAAATGGTTTGAGAAAAAAGATTTCCACATTTCAATTACTTGAGTTTTTTTTTACATTTTTCTTCTGATTGGACTAGAGCTGCAGTATTCAACTGATAAAACAGATAAAAAAAAAACAATGAATCTGCAGCAATTATGTTAATAGTTTTTCAGAAAAAACATGAAAATACGTGTTCCATCTTCTCATCATGGGTATTTTTTCTACTTTCTGACATTTCGTAGACAAAACCGTAGATCAATCTATAAAATATTTGGCAGATTCAGAAATTGATAAAAATGATTCTTAGTTGGAACACTAGATTGGCCTACGTCACTTGTGCTAGCCATCATCTTGTTTTTTCTCTATTCCCTCTATCAACTCATCATCCCTCATCATTTCCCCCTCACCTATCCTTCTTTCTGCTGGAGTCTTTTATCCTTCATCTCTGTCTCCTTTTGCCACACCTCTCATGCTCTGTCTCCCCTTTCTCTCCTCTGTTTTCTTTGAGCAGCATGTCAAAGCCTTTGTTGGCTTTCTCTTGAGCTAGTTACAGCAGACATAGTTGGGATTCCAGCTGGACTAGAGACAGAAGGCAGGCAGAGCTGCTGTTGGGGTGTCAGTCTTTTAGGTCCTCCTACTGCTGCCTGGATTGCGGGGCCTACATCCTTCCATTTCAGAAGTGTAGAATCGGATATTAATCTTGCATCTCTCATAGGTATCTTTGTGCCATGCCATGCTCTCTGCTTCTCTCTAGCAGGATGCGTTTCGAGTCGGACAGGAAACGGCAGCTGTGACCTTGAGAGGACAAGTCTTTTAACAGGGCTGTGTTAATGTGAGGCACTCAAAATCCACCAGCCAAGGACACGTTAAACCCCACAGGGACCATTTTAGGATTTGAGACAGTCTTATTTTCTCAGCCCTAGTAATTCAGAGTCAGTCTAGTGGCATTTACAGTGATGTATTCCCAGTATGAGTTTGAATTTCTGGGCTGCGCCATATTCAGAATGTGCCAGAAAAAGGCATTGATATTACCAAAAAATGACAACCTACTACGATTTGACAACTACATTTTTTTTGATATTGGATTTGATGTTGGATTTCCTGTGTACCCTCTCTTTTATTTGATTGTACTTGATCTAATTTGTCTAATTTTCTGTGTCAATTTGCTGTTGCTGCTGTTTGCTCATAATGCAAACTCAACACTTCCTCCATCTGTTTCATATTACAGGACCTTCACTGGCTCAAGGGACATAATCCCTTCTGTTCACTGGAAGACTTTTGCTGTGAAACATCTGCAGGAAGTGTTGTGTTTTACTAACAGCAGCTTAACATCAAATTAACAGTACAGTTGAATAAGTCAGTGCGACATTTCTGGTAAAAAGAGGAAATCAGAGTAGCATGACTTGTTGTCATACTGAAGGAACTGTACACCGTGCTGGATTCACTTTGTGAGCCATTGTAACACAAGCAATTCCTCTATTTTGTGAGAATTGTGTTACATTGTTTTATGGTCTTTGTGCGTGCAGTCCAGTACAAGGTATTGCAACAGATCACATCCAGCTTGTTGGAAAAATTAGTTTAGCAGCAGTCCCTATGGATACAGTGACAGGGAGGAATGGGAAGAGGCCCTGTGGAAACAGATAGACAAAGACAGGAGTTAAACAAGTCCATGAAAAGCCAAGACAAGGAAATGGGGTGACAAGAATCACATACCAATGGTCAGATCCTCACTGTATACTACAGTTCCCATAGGAAAGGGGTGGGGGTTAAAAAATAGGATGCAGCCACCTTGAGCAATAGTCAGTAACCATGATGGTAAAATGTAAAATATTGACATACCTGCAATATATATAAACAAGTTACGTTATGTAATACATTAGAATTGCAAAGAGATAAGTTAATACTGTATACTCAATGTTTCCCAAATAGAGTATATTTTATGCAGTATACTTACTTATATAATATGCGCCTACATTTAAAGTTAAGCGATGGTGGCCTCTAAACTTGCTTGAGATGAATTGCTTTTGTACAGGTCAACTTGCCTGCTTGTGCTTAATGTCATTAGAAGCTTCCACTGAGAAAGACGGTCAGTGTGTTAACTTGCACTCCAGTATAACGAGATTTAATTTTAACAAGATTATGGCAGAATTCCAGTTACTGCAGCTGTTCTAGAAACACACAAAGTTAACTTGCTTGTATTGAGGTTGTTCTTGGAGTAGTCGTAACTTGATTTACAGAGCCACATTGTTTGTTACTTTTGATTTACCCTTCAGTGCGTGCGTCATAAAGCTCACCGATTGATGTGTTTGGGGAATGGCATGGCGATATTGTTAAGGTATAATTCTACACAAAATCTAAAAAATTTGTTCTTTCATGTTAATAAATGTCCTCAGTCTTATTTGGCCTGGTAACTAATTGGAACCTTACCAAACAAACAAGATGTAAACTTAATTCTTGAGTTTGTTGTGTTAAAATGTTGTAATATTGATAATCTTAATGGCATCTCTCCTTCCGTTTTCTGAGTGGATGACTACTTTTGTTGGTATCAGCCTATTTTAGTTTGTAGTGTGATTTTTCTGCTGGGTTCTGACTACATGACTATCAACCTGACACGACTGGATTGAAAATGAGCGTTGAGAGCAACAATCGCTAATTTTATCCAGTGCAGTATTTCACAAGACACCACATTTAGGTGTCATTCGCTGGCATGTTTATTTTTTGCCTACTAAGAAAAATTCCAAGGCTAGACAACACGAGCACAGAGCACTCTTGCGTGTCGTTAGTGCTGCAAGGCGTAGCTATGAAACAAAAAAGGTCAGGGACGGTTTTTTTTTTTGGCTTTTCTGAACCGAAGACAGTCAGTATCACACACCTCTTCAGATGCCATTGTTTTTTCTTCTTTCTTAATCTGGGAAGTCAATCCCTAGCACCTACTTCAGATATGAGATATAAGAAATATCGACTCAATAAACATGATGGTAATCTGACACAGTGACCATCTTAACAGATAAAAGATTTTGTAGTCTGAACCCAGCATTACAGCAGCTGACTTATCCTAAACTGAACTACTGAACTTAGCAAGGCGGCTAATAAGTGCTCATCCCTCAGATCCCTGTGTCTGTAGCTGTGTGTGTGTGTGTGTGTGTGTGTGTGTGTGTGTGTGTGTGTGTGTGTGTGTGTGTGTGTGTGTGTGTGTGTGTGTGTGTGTGTGTGTGTGTGTGTGTGTGTGTGTGGGTGTGTGTGTGTATCACAGACAGGGGCACAATCACACACACTCCCCCGCTGTGTTTGGACAGTACAACTCATAACCTCTGTGCCCAACACGTGGCCAAATGTAGTCTGTATTTTCCCTTTGTGTGTCTGCATTTAGTCTACTTTATGTGTGTGTGTGTGTGTGTGTGTGTGTGTGTGTGTGCCTGGCTGCCCATGCTGACTGTAATGTAGCCTGTCATATATAGGTTAACACTACTCCCTAACTATCCAGCCAATCAAAGCCAGGAGATGAGAGGAGAAAGCCCAGTGGCCTCAGGCACTGCATAAGGCTGCAGTGTCTATCGACAGCACCAATGGACCGGCTTATTGACTGGCCGTCTGGCTCACTTGCTTGCTAGCTGTCTGCCTTGCTTGTCTATCCCTAATCTATTTGTCTATTCAAAGCCTTAGGTTTACCGTATCAGCAGGAATAAGGAGGGAGGCAATAAGTGAGATATTTGACCCCCGTTGCCGTTCTAAGTCGCTTTATTCACCGCCTGCTGATCCACAGCGGTGGTGGTCCTGTCGTGTGCTTGTCTGTGTGGCATCCGAGACGGAGCCAAAGAAACGAGGGGTGGATTGTGTGGCGCTGTCGTGGTGCTGTTGTTGTGGCCGCCATGTTCTTGGCTGGCTCTGACAGTGATGGAATGTGTGGACCCTTTCCTTGCTGTATTTCTCCTTCTCTCGCTCTCATGCACCTCTTTCACCCCAACACCCTCCTCGCCCTGACAGGATTACAGTCTCCTCTGTGCTTTTTAATTAACGGGTTAAATAGACCCCCTACTATGGACCTCAAAAGGGGCTGAATGTGTGGAGGGGGGGGGGAGACGGGGAGGTCACATGACTGTTCATTTAGACCAGTGTTAAAAAGAACCCTGTGTCCTTCTGATTAGCATGACTGTGGGTGGGTGTGTGTGTGGGTGGGTGTGTGGGTGTGTGTGTATTACAGGGCAGAGATGGAACAGAAGACTAATTAACACATCCACACTGCAGCCGGGTGATTTAAGAGACGGCACTCTGCCCTATTGATAATGTGATTTATTAAAATCTTATCTAGGATAATAGATCTTAGTTATTAGGTATTTACTCCAATTAGCACATTAAGAAGAATTAACATTTCCAGTAGATGCTGGAATGCGTGATTTAAATTTTTTGTCACCAACATGTAAATTAAAACTTGGGATATTTATATTCCTGGGTACGAGATATGTTCCTGTGGTTTATTTTTTTGTATGTAATAGAGAAACGGGCACACGCATGGTCTAGTGATAAGGAAGATGCCATTAAACCAGGATCCCCTGTGACTGCAAGCATCTACCAGGCTGAATGTCCTTGAAGAGGATAATTAATCCTTCACCTTTGATGTCATCTCTCAAACAGACCAATAATATCAACAACAAAAGCATATTTTTTGTCTTTATTATGTCAGGACACAGAAACAAACGTGGCTCTACTATTTTGCTCAGTAGCACAGATGCAGACACATGCATGACTAGACATGTGCTGCACACTGCATGCATGCATGCATACATTCACAAGCAGCCAGGACTCTCCTCCTCCCCCCTACTCCAGGCATGTTGACCCCCATATATAGTTCATGCGATGTTCATGCTTTGAAGTCTGAAGTGCGTATCATGAAAAACAGAGCTGCTCTCTAACACTGTTGATGTAAGGCTTTGGAAATCTCAAGTGCATGAGAAGTGTTGTTTTCCCAGACAATCCCACAGAAAATGTATCATGAATTAATTACAAGGCTTATTTTTTTTAGGTTGTCTGGGTGTTATTTTACTACTTTTCCCTCTTGGGCTTGACGCTTGGTAGACGGAGGATGACATTGTCAAAACATGCTTCAAGCAGTGTCCCAAAACATATAATGTTACTAATTATTTTAACACATACATTAAAATACATTTCATGCTAGAACCATGAAATACATGTGCTGTTTTAGCTCTGTAAAATGTATTGAAATGGATGCATATAAAAAGAGGGCTGGGCATTATAACAATATTATATCATTAGTGCGATTTCAGTCTATAGTCTTGGGTTTTGGAAATTGTATATTGTGAAATGGCATAAGTGTTGTATTTTCCTGGCTTAAAAGGCCATTATAGAAATCATTGTGTACTGATATATCCTTAAAATATTGCAATGTTATTTTAAGGATATATCGCTCAACCCTTGTGACAATTGTCTTGATGTTTGATTGTATAGTACCTTCAACAATGTTACGTAGAGGCTAAGTTGCAATATGAGTAACCTATAATTATGTTTTATTTATTTACCTCAACTCATTAGAGGAACAGGTCTTTAATAGCGTAATCTTGTGTATATATGAGAACATTTATTAGGGGGTCTACTGGGAGACTACTACTCCTGGGAGTACTGAAGCACAGTATGAATTTCACATTTTCATCTTATGTGCTGATGATCAACACTGTAGATAATCCAGTGATTCAGCTACAGAATAGGCCAAGTTGAAAGTTTGTCATTGAGACTGGATAAGAAATGAGACTGGTCTTTTTTGAAGACGAAGTAGAATGTGTGGCAGAACAGTGTGAAAGCCAAATCCCAATTTCTCACACAGATATTTGAAGCCAGGAAAGTATGACACAGCATGTGTCTATTCTTTCAAAGTGTATCTCTGTTACTTGGTGAAACCATATCATCTGTCGGGTTCCTGCTCTGTCACCACCTCTGTTGTGGGAAGTGGGGAGTCTACAATATAGCAAGTTCCCTCAGGGGATCAGTATCACATTAAGGTCTTGCATAATCTTAGTTTGTTAACTTATAAGTACACAAGCCAATTCAACAAGATTTCCATATTGATAATCAATACTACTCACTACTTAACTCTCAGTTAAGAAGTCCTCATTTGTTAAAAGTGGGAAAGTAATTGGCTGAGAAATACTTTGATGGTTGGCATGTCAAGAATTCCAAAGAGACAGACACAATTTGTAAGGAAACTCTTTTACATCATTAACCACTAATCCTGTCTGTAAATCTGATTTAAAGAGTTTTGAGATAAATGAGGTTTGGTATTCTTGTTATTTCAATAGGTATGCAAACGTGAGTTAAGATTGTTTTTGATGACAGTGGCAGGGGAGGTGGTGCTGTGTGAATCTGTGGAATGTGTATGAGGCTCACTAAAACATGTTGACACCCGTGATAACATCAGTGGCCGTGCGTGCTCCTTTTAATGTCCCTCAGGCAACAAACAGTCAGATAAACACACAGGCTCTCAGTTCTACAAGAACATGGAAGATAATTCCACTCTTTGATTCAGACAGATAAAATGAAATGAATAGGGGTCATGTTAGAGGTAAAAGAATTGCTGAAATACACCACCTTATCTTTAACCTCAGATGAATATTACTAATGAAATCCTTCTCAGTAGTGAGAAGTACAGTCCACAGAGGATCTCTTGACAATGTTGCCTGGAAATTTAAATGCTTCACAAATATTTATGAATTGGATTTAACTCACTGAAGAGCTGGATTTGAAAGCTGGGGACAACAATTTCTGGAAGCATCAGATTTAAATAGCGAGACTTCTATTTGGCTCTGTCTTTTAATGTGTCTCTGGTTTCTTTAACATGGTTATGGCACTGACCCTGCTTAAACAATGTTCTATTGTCACTGTACTGCTAATGTATTTAGCCAGACAGTCACCCGTTTCATCACATAGTGCAACATGGTGTCAAACTGAATGAAGATATTTCAAACAAGCAAAAGACAGATGTTTAGAAACATGATTTTCACAACATCTCCAAATGATTTCATAACGGTATGCTATTTTTTTCCCCACAGAAATCCTAAGGCCACGGTGCAGAGGACCAACAAAAAAGTGAACAATGACTCCACACTGCGCATCCAGAACCTTTCTATTCTCATCAGGCAGATTAAATCCTACTATCAGGTAAGATTTGTTTCTGCTGAACAAGCTGCACAGTCAGATATCTCTTGTTACCCTTTTGCTTTGTCAATAGTAAAAACAGTTTTTCTGCCTTTGTCCATGTTGATGTGAAGGTTGAGAGCCGTTCTTTGCGGCTATCTAACAGTAGTCTATTGATATGTGTCACATTCATGTATGGTTAGGCTCCAGATGTAACAAAATCTGTACCCACAGTTTGCATGAAGACAACATCTTATGTACAGGCACATAAGATGTTGTCTTCATGCAAACTGTGGGTTTCTACCCTCTAGGTTACACTGAAATCATGGAATAAGACAACACAGCTCTCACTCCAGAGTGAGAGATATGTTTGCAGATGTGTATGTGTGACTGGCATCTGGATGAGGTTCATGATACCACATCAGAAGCAGAGAGGGCCCCATAAATATACAGAGACATGGGGAATGTGAAACACATGAAGCCACTGATCTGCTTCCCCTGCTTAGTCTGAATCACTCAGTTCATTTACTTTTTTCTTTTTATCTAAAAAATGATCTGCAGCATCTCCTTCCTGGGGGATGATCCTCATATATCAGCCTCAGTGTGTCTCAGGCATCCCAGAAAGAGACCAACATTACAAAAAACACAACTCCAAAAAAACCTTTCGAGACAGACCTTGAAGCTTTAGTCAGAGAGATGTGAAGGTAATTGAAGCTCACCATGTCATGTGTATTGAAGCCTTATCTTATGTTCAGTTTGTGTTTACTGCTATATGTGGTATCGGCTTACCCGGCCCCTAACCATGTAATCACCACAGTTAATCATATTTTTGACCAAAAGGAATTGATGGAACCCTTCTATTAATCTAATTGGCTAAAAGTGGAGGAGGAAGTGTGGGGGAGTGAGAGATGGAGGCAAGATGAAAGATGGACTCTTGATAACAAGATGTGAGAAAATGAGCTCCACACTTGTCACACACAGCGCCTCAAAGCACTTTTGATGAGCTGATCACAAGTGGAAAGCTGTTTATGCTGGTGGGAAATCTGTATTTATATTGAATAAATCAGAAAAATATTGGGTTCATTTGTGCACAAGCATACTGGACCATGTTGTGACCATTAAGTTTGCAGTATGCTCATATAGCACGCTTAATGGTTGATTTGCCTGTGTCAAACAACTTTGACAAGGGTTTTCAGCTCATATCTGTGGCCAAATGCCAAATAGTCAATATAATCCTAATCTATAATCCAACTCACTCTTTATGGCTATGAGTTAATATGTGTGTTTTCTGTTTAGCAGTGAACACAACTTCTTATTTTGAACT